>JACDJE010000022.1:3166308-3377421 GCA_016647715.1 Pavo muticus | reverse complement strand
CAGACCAGGCTGCCCAGAGCCACATCCAGCCTGGCCTTGAATGCCTCCAGGGATGGGGCATCCACAGCCTCCTTGGGCAACCTGTTCCAGTGCCTCACCACCCTCTGTGTGGAAAAACTTCCTCCAAATATCCAACCTAAACCTCTCCTGTCTCAGTTTAAAACCATTCCCCCCTGTCCTATCTCTATCCACCCTCATAAACAGATACTTTGCCTGGTATTGCAAATAACTTGTCAGAAGTAGTGTTGCTGCTTTCTAGGACCAACAGGTGTGAATGCATTTTCAGGTTAATATAGTCATGTAAACTGGGTGTTAATATTCTAATAAGATGTTTACCATAGGTGTTGTGGAACATTTCTAACCTGTAGGTAAGATGGCTTCCTGTGGAAGGCGTGGGTCCTGTGGGTATCCTGGAAACAATTCTGTGATTTGTTCCTATACTTCCATTTTCTTTCTCTCTCCAGCTGAAAGTGCAAAACTGAAGGCAACCAATTGCATTAACTACCACACGGTTGTCCCAGAAGATTTTTATATTGCCTTTCCTTTTCTCCCAAGGGAGGCAGAGCTTTAGAAAACAACGGGAGTAGAAGGTAACATGCTCTCAGATAGGGTTGTTTTTCAGCATACTAAATCACCCTGAATGCAGTAACTATTGGAGGGGGCTAAAATCTTCGTTAGTAAGGGTATATTCCCAAGGGTCACTAGCCAGCTGCTCTGCTTTTATGGTGTAAATATGCTTCTGCATCAATAATAAAGATTGGAAGAGAAGAAGAGAAATATCACATTACATAGCTGGAAGTCTCTGGGGAGAAATTAAACAATGACTTCACCACACTTCTGGAAGTATCTTCTGCAATGAGCACTGTTACAAGAACAAGAATAACTCTCATTAAATTTTACTGGGCTTAAATAACTTAATGTGATGCCACTTAAAAAGCCCCAAAACAAACAGAATGACAGATTATTGTTTTCTCTATGTGGCTTGAATTTACATAAAGGAAATTAGAAATAGATTTATATACCTTTTAGGTTTGATTTTAAATTCAGAATGCTAGCAACTTCAGAGTTAAATTTGTTCAGTTGCTACTTAATGTTATTGTACTTAAGTGTCTGAGAACAGGCAATGTACAGCTCTAAGGCATAGCAGTAGTTGAGTGCGGACTGAAGAGATGGGAAGGCTTGTTTTGTGGCTTCTATGAGTAAGAGTTATCCTGATAGAGCTGTGTTTGTATTCAAAAACCACTATGGACAATGTCTGTGCAGACAGGAGAAGGGGCTAGTGTAGTTTCTGAGTCATCCCATCTTCTGTATTATCCCAATGTAACAATAGGCTTTCGTACTTAGCTATCAGAAGACATTCACGATGACCTAGCCACGTTGCCCTGCTGTGTTTTATGGAGTAGAGAGTTAGCGAAGTAACATAAAGGATCAAGACAACAGATTCTGCGTTTTTGAAATGTAGACGTTTGAAAACATCTTTATAGCCTCCCAGAGGAAGACTACAGGGGCTGTAATGATTCTACTCCAGACAAGTTTGGCTAGAATGTAGAGAGAGAACTTCTTTTATGAAGTCTGTGTCTTCAAACACCAGTCGGTCTGGCTATCCAGCCACGGGTTGCAGTGATTACCCTTTCATGATAAAGATGATGCCCCAGGTATGAGTGACCTGAGCGCTTTGAGGAATGCGTGAAATTGTCCCTAAATACTGGGGAGGTCATTAGACAAAGACTAAATCTTCTGGTTGTACCCAACCTTTATACTTCTGAGTGCCATCCTGGCAACTTCTTAACCTACTAGTTGGTCAGGAAAATAAAACAAAGCAGAACCTGAAACCATAAGTACAAAAGAAATCTATTAAATTGTCACTTAACCTGCAGTAATAATACAACAACAATGCACTAGTGCATCAACTCGCATGTGATCACATTAGGCAGAAGATTCTCCATGATATTAAGAGGTACTGCTTCTATGGTACGTGTGTTTCAGGTAGAACTTAAAATATCATATAATGTGCCTTGACATCATTATAGACTTTTTTTTCTATTTTAAAAGTAGTGGCTTTAGTTTAATTTAAAAAAAAAAATAAGAAGGGGGGAAAAAGACAACTTAAATCCTTGTATACCGTGCAAGAGTCAGTATGATTTCTTTTGGAAAGGCTATATTTCCATATCTTGTACAAAGATGTTTATACTAGTAAGTCTATGGTTTCACCCGGGGAGGATGCTAGTTCAGTGGTTTGTGAGCTGATGATTGCCTCCTGTATGCTTACTCACCAAGGTACCAAGACTTAAATAATATTCTTGCAGTGTTGTTGAAGATCATGTTTTTATGGCGTGCATGAGTTATTTCCAGCTGCAGTGTAAGCATTTTGTCTTTAGAAAGCAAAGGCGGCTGTTGAATGTTTTGTGATAGGATTACACTTTTACTGTGAAGAACAATGTTAAATTATATGTTCTTGATTCACTGTAATTAATTGAGAAAGGCAAAGTAATAGATGTGATGTGTTCATGGCTATAATCCTGCATTTTTCTAAATTGATCAACATGATTTTAATGGAATAACCTTAAAAGAAAAATCAGATAACAAGAAGGATGATGAAAACAATTACTGTGAGGGTTTGAGCAATTGTGCCTGCTAAAAAGGGCTATAATTGAATGTTTCAGCCATGTTACTACTGCCATTGCCTACAATTTGCCTGTCACGTAAAGCAGGCAGATCATGAAATGAGGAAGTATTAAAACATACATGGAAGGCAATTAGAGTGGTTGCAGCATTGATCACCTTAGCTGTAAATTATTTTTCTTTCCATAGGATACGGAAAGGTATTGATTAGTTGTGCTTTAAATTAAGATTCAAATCTAGAGGAATGTGGCACTATGAGGACTTCAGCTGAGAGTTTTATGAGATGTGAAACTGTCCCAATGATAATTCTAGCTTTATTAATCTTTTGGTCCTGAACACTTCAGTATTTTCCAGGTTTATTGATGAATGAGAGATATTGTAACTCTGTTTTGTGTATATGGGGGGAGGAACTAGAGCAAACTGCATCATTTCAGGGAGATGAATTAAGGGGATTAGATGTGAATGTGTGTCAGCTGGTTTTTACAATTACTCATATTTGGTATAAAATTCAAGTTATCCAAAAACATTTTTCCCCATGTATTTGGTGCACAGCATCTCCACTGGCGGGTTCTTACCTTCAGCAGGTAAAATTTTGCTCACCGCTCTTCTCCTTGGCTGCGTGCTTATATGTCAGCTCACCTCTTGAGTGACCCGAATTCAGGGGGCACATAGAGAGTGCTTCAATGCTTTTCAAAGCTGGCCCAACTGAATGCTGCAATTCTTCCTTTTCTTAGAAGCTCTTTAAAGGTGATGAAAAGCAATTACATCCTTGGACCTGTTCAAGGCAGGACAAGGTCCAGATCAGCAATAGAGAGCTCTCCCTTCATAGACCTCTTACGATTCTACAAACAGAAATTGATTTTCTAGAAGTCAAGCCCATGGACACGAGTGGTACATTTAACTCTTACAGTTTTGGCTCAGAGTTACCATCACTGTTCTGCACTCAGAAGAGTGTATCTTAATTACAGAAATTTTATCTGAATTTCCCCCGCAATTAAATATTATTTTAAAAAGCTAATCTGAAATATTCTGTGTGATCCACTTGGATGATACCCTTGTGCCATATTCAGGGAAGCTGCAAAAATGGATTTATAAGTCCAATACATCTCATCCAGTCTTTTTTCTTGATTCAGGTTCAAAATCTCACTTTTAAGCAGCAGACAGAGTATGACGTGCACCCACAACAGAGGAACTCACCCGAGTGGTAAATTAAAGAGCAGCACATATTGTGATAGCCTTGACTTCAAGCAGTAGATGAAGTAAAGGAGAAATGTTGCACTAAAAAGAATTAAAATAATCTCTAATAAAGAAATTTATGTATTAAAGAAAGTAACTTTGTGGAATTTGGAATGCTTATACTTGGAACAGATGCCAAAATTATCCTTCAAGGGATATTCAGAGCAGAGTGTGAGACAGATGGACGCAGGCAAATCAATAGTTCAGAGAGCTACCTCAGATGAATGTATTTCACATAGGTCAAGTTTAATGAAACCCAAGTCTTATGAATCAACACTTCTGATGTAAATAATTCACAGTAATGGGAAAAAACACTAAGCCTGTATGGGATGAATGTAAACATTAAAAAAAGTTGTTTGAGTTATGGTGTGATCTAAGCCTTGCAGTTGTTTTACACATAGATATGATTCTAGCAGCTTTGAGGTCTGGAGCAGCAGAAGATTGGAGATATTTTCTGATAATTTAGTAAGATATGGAAAATACCATAAAATTTGAGTGGCAGTTGTAGTACAGTAATGGCACTGTTTGTGTTTGATTTGGGTTTTTAATATGTTGTAAAAAAAATCTGTAAACCTCCGCATTAATATTTAATTTCAATCTTGTTCCTGACTTTGTATCTATATCATTGATTTTGGTCCATGATAACTATAATATGGCCCTCCTTTGGGAATTGCTGCACAGTGCTCTTATAGTTACAAGAGGACAATGTAAGTACAAACTACAAGGTGAGATGCCATGCTATATAAAGCACTCGGTAATCAGAGCAGTGCTGGAGTTGCCTGGCTAACAGGGAAAGGAAGAAAGGCTAATCCAGTCTAGATTGCAACAAAATAGCAGAACTCCATTGTGATCTAGCATGTCAGTTGAACAGTTGCAACTCCACGTATTTTAGTGTTGTTACCTCTGGTTTACATTGTTATGGTGGAAAACACATTGAAATTGATGTTATTTGCTTTCCCAGAGGCACAGTGGAATCCAAATCCTGTGCTATCTGACATTAGAATAAAGGCTGCTGCGATGTCTTCCTCCAACTATGTAACTTTTTCATGGTGGATAGCAAAGAATCTTATAAAGTCCCTTAGAAGGGCAAAAGATAGGCAGATAAGGGTGAAACGTCAATGCTAAGTCATAACTTGTGTTCGTTTGCTTATGACTGAACTGTATTAAGAAGTTTATAACCTATAAAAGGCTAGATATTAATAGCTAAGGCTAACCAAATTGAAGGAAGCTAGTGCATACATTATCATGGACACAACTCTATTTTTTCTTTAGAAATAAATAGTGGTGGATTTACTTGTTAGTCAAAACTAAAAGAACTAAAAGTTACAAGGAAGAATACAAAATGCCTCCAGTTTATGATTCTTGGACACTATAATATATGCCAGGGCATACCAGAGATTATTAACAGAATTGCCTGGGACTTCGATGTGCTCTGTGTGTGTTTTCACAAATTTTGAACTGCTATTGAAAGTTTCAGAAGAGTGAAAAGAAAATCCAGTATTGTACATATTTTAGGATCAGAAGATGCCTCCAGTAGTCCTGGACGTGCTATTTGAAGATCGTTTCTCTTGCACTGGAAGGCTGGTTAAGGTGGAAATAGTAGAGCTGATCTCTAACCAGTTGCACAGGCTTATAGTAACGTAGCGTTCTTTGCTTCAGCTAAAAGTCATTAAAAGGAATCCTAAAAATGACTGAAATGTGGGTGACTGCAAGAACGTGGTGGGGAGGGGAGGAACATCACATCTTCAAGTGCTGCTTAAAACACTGCAGCTGTAGAATTTTGCAATTGCAAACCATTTAAAATTATTCCATTTTTAGTTACTTTAATGTTTATTTTCAGGTAACATGTAGATCTGTAGCAGGCAAGGAGTGAACAAGAACCTTTGTTTGAATCGTGCTCCCATTCTGTCTGGGAACACTTTGCATCGATTCCCTGATAAACATTTAGGTGGAGAGAAACCCTTAACAAGAAAAATGGAAGAGCAGCTTTTCTTCTGGCACATTACAGTATATTGTATTATGACGCAGCTAAGTATAGCTAATTTATTTGGAGCAAAAGGGTTATTAAGATGAAGATTAATGTACAAATAACTCTTACTCTTGGAAGCTTACTGTGAGGCATAAACTCACAGGATCTGTTGCATGGGAAGCTTTATAACTGTGCCCAATGCAGCTGTGATCTTTATGCTGGTGTAATAATCCTCAGGGTACCCTTCCAGAAGCTCTTGCTGAAGAAGAGGGGGAGGTCCAAAGTTTGTTTTATGACTGGAAGCGTGTAAGCATGTATAGCAGAAGAAGAAGCATTGTATCAAGCACTCAGGGCTGTTTATGATTGTGGGAGTGGTTAGTACCCTGGGTTTGTGCTGATAGGGACAGAATAGAGAAGCCACAAATCAACGCATAGAAATCGTTTTGTGTTTCTGTTGACTGTGTTGTATAACTGGCCACATGGTTAAGGAGTGCTTTTCTTGTTTGCTTTGCCATTCTTTGGAGAACTCTGTTTAGGGAAAAACAATATCGTGATTTTTAGTGGATCTAGAATCTTGTTCTGAATGAGCCCCTGCAAGTGTCTGTCTCATGTGTATCTTATGTCTATTGTAATAATTAGAAAAAAAATATAACGATTTTCTTTTACTAACAGTGGGAGTTATAAACTGTTGTTAGCAGTTCACTTCTGATGTAAATAATTCACAGTAATGGGAAAAAACACTAAGCCTGTATGGGATGAATGTAAACATTAAAAAAAAGTTGTTTGAGTTATGGTGTGATCTAAGCCTTGCAGTTGTTTTACACATAGATATGATTCTAGCAGCTTTGAGGTCTGGAGCAGCAGAAGATTGGAGATATTTTCTGATAATTTAGTAAGATATGGAAAATACCATAAAATTTGAGTGGCAGTTGTAGTACAGTAATGGCACTGTTTGTGTTTGATTTGGGTTTTTAATATGTTGTAAAAAAAATCTGTAAACCTCCGCATTAATATTTAATTTCAATCTTGTTCCTGACTTTGTATCTATATCATTGATTTTGGTCCATGATAACTATAATATGGCCCTCCTTTGGGAATTGCTGCACAGTTCTCTTATAGTTACAAGAGGACAATGTAAGTACAAACTACAAGGTGAGATGCCATGCTATATAAAGCACTCGGTAATCAGAGCAGTGCTGGAGTTGCCTGGCTAACAGGGAAAGGAAGAAAGGCTAATCCAGTCTAGATTGCAACAAAATAGCAGAACTCCATTGTGATCTAGCATGTCAGTTGAACAGTTGCAACTCCACGTATTTTTGTGTTGTTACCTCTGGTTTACATTGTTATGGTGGAAAACACATTGAAATTGATGTTATTTGCTTTCCCAGAGGCACAGTGGAATCCAAATCCTGTGCTATCTGACATTAGAATAAAGGCTGCTGCGATGTCTTCCTCCAACTATGTAACTTTTTCATGGTGGATAGCAAAGAATCTTATAAAGTCCCTTAGAAGGGCAAAAGATAGGCAGATAAGGGTGAAACGTCAATGCTAAGTCATAACTTGTGTTCGTTTGCTTATGACTGAACTGTATTAAGAAGTTTATAACCTATAAAAGGCTAGATATTAATAGCTAAGGCTAACCAAATTGAAGGAAGCTAGTGCATACATTATCATGGACACAACTCTATTTTTTCTTTAGAAATAAATAGTGGTGGATTTACTTGTTAGTCAAAACTAAAAGAACTAAAAGTTACAAGGAAGAATACAAAATGCCTCCAGTTTATGATTCTTGGACACTATAATATATGCCAGGGCATACCAGAGATTATTAACAGAATTGCCTGGGACTTCGATGTGCTCTGTGTGTGTTTTCACAAATTTTGAACTGCTATTGAAAGTTTCAGAAGAGTGAAAAGAAAATCCAGTATTGTACATATTTTAGGATCAGAAGATGCCTCCAGTAGTCCTGGACGTG
This sequence comes from Pavo muticus, assembly GCA_016647715.1. Taxonomy (NCBI): domain Eukaryota; kingdom Metazoa; phylum Chordata; class Aves; order Galliformes; family Phasianidae; genus Pavo; species Pavo muticus. The sequence continues at coordinate 3,369,619 of JACDJE010000022.1, read as the reverse complement.
CTATTTGAAGATCGTTTCTCTTGCACTGGAAGGCTGGTTAAGGTGGAAATAGTAGAGCTGATCTCTAACCAGTTGCACAGGCTTATAGTAATGTAGTGTTCTTTGCTTCAGCTAAAAGTCATTAAAAGGAATCCTAAAAATGACTGAAATGTGGGTGACTGCAAGAACGTGGTGGGGAGGGGAGGAACATCACATCTTCAAGTGCTGCTTAAAACACTGCAGCTGTAGAATTTTGCAATTGCAAACCATTTAAAATTATTCCATTTTTAGTTACTTTAATGTTTATTTTCAGGTAACATGTAGATCTGTAGCAGGCAAGGAGTGAACAAGAACCTTTGTTTGAATCGTGCTCCCATTCTGTCTGGGAACACTTTGCATCGATTCCCTGATAAACATTTAGGTGGAGAGAAACCCTTAACAAGAAAAATGGAAGAGCAGCTTTTCTTCTGGCACATTACAGTATATTGTATTATGACGCAGCTAAGTATAGCTAATTTATTTGGAGCAAAAGGGTTATTAAGATGAAGATTAATGTACAAATAACTCTTACTCTTGGAAGCTTACTGTGAGGCATAAACTCACAGGATCTGTTGCATGGGAAGCTTTATAACTGTGCCCAATGCAGCTGTGATCTTTATGCTGGTGTAATAATCCTCAGGGTACCCTTCCAGAAGCTCTTGCTGAAGAAGAGGGGGAGGTCCAAAGTTTGTTTTATGACTGGAAGCGTGTAAGCATGTATAGCAGAAGAAGAAGCATTGTATCAAGCACTCAGGGCTGTTTATGATTGTGGGAGTGGTTAGTACCCTGGGTTTGTGCTGATAGGGACAGAATAGAGAAGCCACAAATCAACGCATAGAAATCGTTTTGTGTTTCTGTTGACTGTGTTGTATAACTGGCCACATGGTTAAGGAGTGCTTTTCTTGTTTGCTTTGCCATTCTTTGGAGAACTCTGTTTAGGGAAAAACAATATCGTGATTTTTAGTGGATCTAGAATCTTTTTCTGAATGAGCCCCTGCAAGTGTCTGTCTCATGTGTATCTTATGTCTATTGTAATAATTAGAAAAAAAATATAACGATTTTCTTTTACTAACAGTGGGAGTTATAAACTGTTGTTAGCAGTTCCAAGGTCAAACATAGGGTTTTGTTTTTTTTTCCCTATGAAAATAACAGATAACTTGACAGAGTAATGTAATGCTAATACAGTGTGATAGAGCATCCCAAGCAGCACATTCTGAAAGACTGTAAATGTCTCATACATTGAGGGAAATTGTACCTCTGGGAACATATTAGGAGGAATTCATCAATGGATCAAAATTGTCTTGAAGTCTCCCTTATTGGAGACCAGCACAATTTTAAATTACGACTTTCTTAAGAAAAGCCTCAAGACAAATTGTGTTTCTTAGATTAACTTCAGAAGAATGGGTCAATAATTTCTATTGAGAGTTTGGGGAGAGTTTTTTTAACAGTAGCATGAGCAGTTTCAATAATTTGAACTCGGTAATTAAGTTTTTTTCCCCAAATGATTTTCAAATTGCTTAATGTGCTGTTTATAGCCTGTCATTCTTTACCGATGAAATTGGACGTCTTCGTGATGTGTCTTAAGTGTGCCTCTAATGACAAAGAACTTTAATTATGAAACGTTTTTGCAAGTTTTGCATTAATTGGACATAAAATTAACAAAGTGTAAAGCTTGTACACATGTTCGTGCTCATACAGAATATCAGCAAACTTTCATCCAGTGGCGTGTCACAATGTGTTTAAACATTTGCAATCATACTGCTCCAAGAGTGATAGTAATTAATAAGAATTCTGCTCTTCTCTGTGTTCTGAGCAATTCTTTCTACAGCTTGGCCCTGTGAAATCTGCTGCTCTGTATTTACAAAAATAGAGGAAACCGTTCCCTATTTATTTCACATGTATGATTGAATTTAAATTCGATTTTGTATTCCCTCAATCAATTTATAGGGATTTCAACTGTTCTAGAAAAGCAGTTCAAATCACCTGGTCCAGGTGCTTACCTTATTTTAATAGTGCAGAGCATTTTCATCCTGTGAAAATGGTGTGATGAAATGTGTGTGCTTTCTAAGAGGTCATGTAGCTGCAGAGGAGAGGTGAAGACAAATGTGCATAAGCATGGCGTAGGGTTTAGGTTCCCATATTTGCTGCTGTCCATGCTGCAGGATTCATATACTCCTAGTTGTCCACACTCAGCATGCTTTGTTTTGTGTTACGGAGTCTTAGCTCATATGAGCTGGGTTCGTGTCAGATAAAAAGCCTTAAAAGAAATGAGATTGAAGGTGCACTTTTTCCTTTAATACTTTCAGATGGCAGCTTTGCTGGTTACCTTTTCAACTTGATGGCTGCTGAAAATTCAGTTTAGAAGTGCTTCGTTTTCCTCTTAATATTTGTATAAATAGTCAAAGCTCATAGCATATGGTTGTGGATTTTAGTGGTTTGTGCAAATCAAAGCTTGAGTTGAGTGCTGCAATGAATGTGACAGTTCTGTGAATACAGGCTTTAGATCTTGTGTTTAATAAGTACCTCTTAATAGCTATCCACCAAGTAGCAATTTGTTATTCTCCAGCTATGCTATTCCTTCAGTACAAATGTCCCAGTTAAATGCTTGATATGTATTGAGACTCATCTTTGTTAATGCTATTATGTTCATACAGTTTGAAATCATGATAGGCTATAATGTGTGATTTAGACAGGAAACCTTTATACTGTGGATCAGATAAGTATGATTAATAATCCTCTAGTCCTGAAGTAACTTTTATTTATAAAGAACAAAACATTATCTACTGATGACATTAAAGAATTATTTTAATCAAATTCTCTAATCTTTTTCAATGACTGCCTGCATTTGATTTATATAGAGCACATGTTTGTAAACTATGTATTGCTGCAGAATAAGGAATGCTTATGTTTTTGGAGGCCTGTGTTCCACACAGTAATTAAGAATAGGCTTTAAGTATGTTTAATGACTTTGAACTCTTGCATCTTTTATTCCCCTTCAATCAAATTCGTATCTCAAATAGAAATTCCAAGGCTCTGATTCTTGCAATCTTATTGATGTGGTGACTGACTTGTTAGACTCTCATTTTGATATCATTTTGATGATGACTATGCTAATCACAGTACAAGAAAAAACAAATATAAGTTATTTAGCAAGATGTGTTCAAACCTAGAATTAAAATGTTTTGACAGTATCACACAAGTGGAAATAAGATTTTATGTTAGCATTTATTATCAAATATAAAGCATGGTTTGCAGTCTGTGGAAAGGGCTAATATGACCTCTGTATCAAGTACCTACTGGTTTCTATTGCTGAGAAAAGTGATCAATCAAAACAAATTTAGAGAAAAGCAGCATTTTTTTAACTGATACCTGCAATTGTTCTCTAACTCAGTAGTTCCCATAACAACATCCAAACGACTGAAAGGTCTGTACCACTACTATCCACTGAACCAATAGGAGGTGGTGAGCCATTCCTCTGAGAAGGGCAAATGCTTTGGGAAGCTGACATTGCACTTACTGTATGTATTTTCCCACCTATAAGAATAACAGAACCAAAGGATGTAGTGCTGGGGAAGTCTTACATATCCTTTACAATTCAGGTCTTTGCTCTCCTTTGAGTGACTAGAGAAATAACAAACAGCTATATAGTTACTGCTTCAAAATTATAGCAACCTAGATATAGAAATAGTTTATTTCCCAGTAAATCACATCAGATAACGCAGAACAAGAGCAGAATTCAGCACATTAAGAGATTGAGGGACTTTTTCCTTTAAAATCATTTTAAAACCTTTTCTATTCTCCAAAAAATGAAGCAGAGCTGCATGAAGTAAACCTGAAGCTCTCTTCTGAAGTCTGCTTGAGCAGAGCTGTTTAGTCCAATTGGTAGGACTCATACTCCCTCTAGTATGTTGACAGTACAGCTAGTTCATTCTGCCTTGAATTTGTTAAGACATAGACAGGAAAGGAATTTAAAGGTTGCTGAATGTTGTTTTGTTTATCCTGCTGGTGATGAAAATAACCCTCTAAATATTTGATGTCAACCTGTTATTTCAGAGATAAAAAGTGCCTGAGCTGCTTGTAAAATTAACAGTTAAAATTAAGCAGCCTGCTTTGCAAGTAACCGTAATCTTTAATTTATTTCTTAAAGATATTTTCTTAGAGTATCTGTTACACCTGACAGCACTGATTGCACTGGGGTCTTGCCCCAGGGCAGCTCTTTGGATGCATCACACACACAGAATATCAACACAAAGTAGTTTTGCTGGAATAAAAAGTCTGTTAATCATGCTGTCCATATTTACTGTCTCAAGTGTGCAATTCAACAGTTTGTAAAATTGAATAGTATATGCTCCAATTCTCTCCTGGAATGTTGTGATGTTTGAAAACTATTGTATTTCTGTGCTGAAGGAGATGAATCTTTATTCTGCAAAAAAGCCTTGCCTAGAGCATTCAGATTTTTGCTGTACCCTTATGTTTAATGTTTCCACATACAAATTACTGTTAGGCAAAACTTCACAACTAGCTTACAGCTATCCCTTCCAAACAGTCTTTGTGCTAATAAAGTGATTTCTGGGACCCTCCCCACTAAACCAGGAAGGAGGTAAGCTTCAGAATATTAGCATCCTTAAAATGCAGACATACTGAGGCATGCATACATGACAGGGGAATGTAATTGTAATTCTTGTTTTTGGAATAACTAACCTAGAAAACTGCATTAGTGTATTTGAACATAAATCGGTCTATGAGGAAAGGAAGGAGGCTCATAGTAATGAATAGTCTGTCAGCAATGCTATACAGTGAAACTTAGAATTTCAAAGAAAGAGGAAAATATTCTATTTATTTCTAGTGTTTTGGACCTTACTTCAGGGCACACGGTAAGGAGATGAAGCATTCTCACCCTGATGCAAAAAAAAAAAAAATAGGGACCTCTGCAATATGATTATGGTGGCAATATATTCATAGCTCAGGTTTGGACAATGCTGGGGTGTAGCATGCACTCGTTGTCCAAATTATTTCCACTTCAGGACATGCCTACACCAGGAAGGAGTGAGGAGCAGAACCTGCTTCTATAGCACGGCTCAGGGGAAGGCTTGGGCTCTAGCACTGAAGGCAGCAGAGAACCTGATCTTTTCTCCCAGCACAGCTTCACTCCATGGGATTGTTTTAGCTTGGATTGGCACCAGCTCAGGAATTTACATATGGCTCTCAGCTGTACCCTGCAACATTCTGTCACTGCTGAAGCAATGCAATTGAGCTGGTTTAAAGTCTTAGCTATACATCTCCAGGTCTGGATGCATCCACAGGTTTGGATTTCTTTTGGCTTGATTTCTATTGCTATTAATGTTGAGATTAAAAATATTGGACAGTATACTTGAAATAACTTTCTGAAGTTTTGGAGCTTTACCTGCAGTTTAGCACCAGGCATGTACAGCCTAGGTTCTGTTTTAATGTGGTATGGGGACTGAATCTCACAGATATTGGCAGCTACAGCCAGTCTCCAGTTAGCCATACTAAATCATTTGCAAAAGATTTACTGCAACTATATTTGCTGTTCTTCCAGAAGAATAGCAAAAGGCAGATTCCAGAGGTGAGTGATGCATGTTTGCCAGTATCTCAGTTCCATATTCTAGTGCACGAGGCTCGGTGTTGCTCAGTTCGTCAATAAGCTTCCTCTCAAATTATACAGTAATTGTTCAGAACCCCTTTGTTTTTCCTTGCTAAGTCTTTTAGTTTAACTGAAAAATAATGAACTCTCAGCCTAGAGAGGGCAATAGAAAGAAAACGTAGATCTATCCTTAAGGTTTTCTAACTGCAGCCTGTATGAGAAGTTGACTGAAAAATCTAGTTGAAGGAACAGTGGCAGTGCACCTGCCTCTTTTAGATGACATTGGAATAATTAATTTTATGAAAATGACTTCTATTGGAGGTTAATTTATTTTGGCTGACAGTCACATACATTAGCAGACATGTCTAACGCTGCAGTCAGTCTGAACTTTATTTAGAATAGTTTATTTATATCTTTGGGTGATTTCCTTGCAAAGAGATGAAAGACATTTAGGATCATCAAGCTTGAGGATTTTTTCCTAGTTAAAAAATAAAAGAACAGACAAAACAAAAAACAGAACTTTGAGTACTTGAATGTTTTGACTTTCAGATGTCAAATTATTTCATTTCCTTCACCAAATAATTTTAAGCAGTTCTTTCGTACGAGACAGTGGAGTTCTTTGTACAGTATGCAAACACAGCATGTCTGCTCTCTTCTCACTTTTACTGGTGGGTGGATACAGTGGCTTAGAGACATGTCGTGAAAGGTCAATGTATAAAATAGTGTTAGATGCACCTCAGATAACTCTGCTCATCTGTTCTGGCCGTAATTTGGTGTTTACAACCATCTCATTTGGAAATAGTTCACCGACATGAACATGGCCAAGCACAATAATACGATACGTATGTTTTTAATTGCTCAGATATGATAGAATGAAATGGCTCCATACTTCATATATATATTCTCAAATTTGGTTCTCTTCCTAGGATTTGAGTATGAGGAATACAGCTCTAATAGATAACTACATGGCCTTTTTGACTTCCTAGTTCATGAAATGAGAAAACAATAGTATTCCACGAGATAGTTACTTCATTTGCTTTTCTGTGCATCTGTGTCTGGGTGGAGGGAGGCTACTGTAATTTTAAAGGCTTAGTTTTAATCTAGGATATACTTTTGTTTTCGCCCACCCTAGCTAACCAGTGAAACAAAACCAGTGCTTTCTTTATTTATATATTTGGGCTAATGCTTGATTTCCTTTTGTGTGGAAGGCAGGTAGTCAGTCTCAATGTAGAGAGCAGATATGTTTATAAATATGCTACTATAAACCCAAAACAGGACTATGTTACCTGTTTTGACCATAATATCCACTTTTCTCATGTACTAAATGTCTCCTGACAGTCTGATATCCTTCCCAGAGTAGGAAGTCCAAGGTTATCTGATTAGATTTGGGCATCTTGTAGAATGGAAAACAAGGATTCCTCCTACTCTGGCATAGAAATGATATATGCTATATCACTTAATTTCATAATAATTTTCTGTGGCTAAGATCCAAGTCTTGGATGGAGTTTATTAATTTTAGTGACATCTACCTATTAATGTGTCAGTGGTACAAAGTTAAATCATATTTGTATGTAATCTGGATTGAATGGCCTTTCTCTTGCTCATTCTACAGAAAGACATTTTGGGGGAAGAAGATAAAATCAGAAATGGAGAAGTGAGAGAGAGCATTATTAAAAGTTGTTGCAGCCATCAAAAAGGTTAAGAATTTTCTCCATGTATTTAGAGAGTAACGGAGAGATTTTAGTACTACCAGACACTGGGGGATCAGAAGTTCAGAAAAGCTCCTTGAACTTAAAGAAAACTCTCCGTAGGCCATTCCAGTAAGAACCTCAGAATTTATACTGAGGCCAACTCACCTCTATTGCCTTGAAGAAACAAAGAGAAATGCCTGCTCAATTATTTTGTAACTGTATTACTAAGCATATATAGAAGTCGTATTTGCCACCACTTCAGTCTGTGACCTCTGTTCTTACAAACCACAGACGAATCCATCAGGAGGCTGGCTGACAGCCAGTCCACATGAAAACAGCTGGCATTCAATTAGAATATAAGTGGTGTGTTTTGACTTGTTTCTGCATTGGCCTAGAAGGAAGTTGAAAAAATATTAGTTCACACGTACCCAGAAATTTGGCTGTGAAACAAAGAAATTATCATATTGGACATAGACTTGAAAGACCTTCCCTGCATGAGAATGACTTGCTGTACACGTGGCATTTTATCGCTGGCATGCGCTAGAAGTATGGCTTCCATCTTATGGTTCTGCTTTGAAACGAGATGTGTTCAATTAACTCAGTTTTTCTGTCCCATGTTTCTATCAGCTATGTATGAGCAAGCATTTGTACAAGCTGAATAATTTCAGGGGAATGCAAGGACTGAAGTAGGAATAATGCTTAAAGGTATTTATAACCAAAAATAACGATTCTTTGGTGTCATTACTGCTTGTGTGGGATATATACAGAGGTTGTCCAAAGGAAGGTAACAAAGATGGTGAAAGGTCTAGTCAGGAATGGATGAGGAGCAGATGAGATCCCTGGGTTTGTTCAGCTCAGAACAGAGAAGTTTGAGGGGAGAGCTCATGGCCCTACTGCTCCTCACAGGGGTCAGGCTGGGGATTGGGGAAAGGCTTTTCACCAAAGAGTTGTGGACAAGGAACAGACTCCCCAGGGCAGTGGGCATGGCCCCGAGCTGCTGGAATTCAAGGAGTGTTTGGACATAGGGTTTGGATTTTGAGTGGTCCTGTGCAGAGCCAGGGGTTGGATTCAGTGATCCCTATGGGCCCCATCAAGCTCAGGGTGTTCTGTGAATTCAGTGAAATCCTTCTATTAGCACTTCACAGTTCTTTTTGCAACTGTGTGGCAGGCAGTGAGAGAGAGATCTAAGCTATTTATAAGATTTATCTTAATTTAGGTACACATTTACTCTAATTGTGTAGAATACCTGAGATATTTAAATTCAGAATGCATAACCTGACTCTCTTAAGATTTAGGAACTCATAGCTCACCCTGGAACTGGTATCTGCAAAAAAAAATTAAGGAAGGATATGTATTTCCAATTACAATTCAGTAGGTCAAATGATGGGTCAGCTGTTCAGCCCCATCAAAGGAAGGCAAGATGAATGGAACTGAGTGTAAAGTTTGACTAATGCTTTCCCCTTCAGAGATGCTTTATCTAGTGGTTCCCTTTGCTCCTGCCACAATGCTCACCACATAGAGTTAACCAGTTTTTTATATTTATGCTGCAGTTTCTCAACTGCAGTTTCTCTGCAAGTTATAGTGTTCATTCATCATGCATTCTCCTTGGTTAGTAATCTGAAGTAAAAATCAGTTTCGTATTCAAGGAAACTTTCTTTAAAGCACCGGTGATCGCAATTCTCAGTATGCTTCCATTTCTGTAGACTTTGCAGATTCTATCTCAGGTGTCCAAGGTCACAGAGGGGAGGCAGGGAGAGAGACAATGCCAGTTCTTCTCTCGGTGAAGTGCTGTGTTGGAGCTGACCTGGAAAAAACATTCATGGAAAGCAGTAGGGTGTCAGTGCAACTCCTAAATAAACATAAGAGGGTAACTATTGAAATGTGCCAAGTGCCAGCTTTTATCTCCTCTAACTGTTAAAAGACTAAGTAGTGTTGCTGACATAGCAAGAACTTACAGACCCTCACTGTAGAGGCTGCTCATTAGCATGGTTGTTATGGCAGTTGCATGGCAAACAACATTTAGCAAAAGTCACGAAGTTTATAGGAACTGTAAAGTATATCACTCTTTCTGAAGGACACTTGAAGTCCTTGTCCTCCGTAATAGTCTGTGGTGTCAGCTGGCACAGTCACGATGATTTTCTAAGTAGAATGCAGTTATACACAGCACAGCGTATTACACTTGCTGAACTTTAAATTTTTGAGGATTTCTTATGGAAAAAAATCCATAACAGTGGAGACAGGTTTTCTTTTTTCTCCTTTTGCCCCTTAGTATTCATCTCCACTTCTCAGTATTTCTTCTTTTCCTTGTCGACCTAATTCTTTTCCACTGGCTTTCTTTAAGCTTTCCCTGAGTTTCAAAAGTATGGTTTTCCAACAGAAATTGTCAGATATGAGAATGTATCCCATGCAAAAACTGCTGGTTTTTTTAAGGATGGAGAGATACCAGCATACATTACAAGAATTTCTCCCAGTAAGAAATACAAGATACTGCAAGAGCAGTAAGAGAAAGGTGACCTTTGAACTGAGAGGTAGTTTGTCTGGTTTCTGTTATGTCTTAGGCTTTAAGTATAAGGTAAGTCTACTTGCTTTTCCTTCCTTCAGGAAACCTGTGTCTTCCTTGTGAACTGCATCAGTCCTTCTGACCAGAAGGAATATATTCCCTCTGGGGTAGTGCTTGTGTGGATACTACCTTACTGCCTCTGCCCATTTAGAATAAGACACGTTTTATGTCTGAATACCATTCTGTGCTTCAAAAGAAGGTGCAGTACTGACAACATAAAAGCTGGAGCGATTTATAAGTGGCCTGCAGAGACATGTGATTAAATTACAGGCTTACTATTTAGCCATGAAACTACATATTGTTATTGGCTGTGTGCATTAAGAGATTTTCAGTATTTAGCTTCCAAGGACTATAATTTATAATTTACTTTGCAGGTGAAGAAAGTTTGTAGTTTGAGAAACTGTGCATACGAAATCATGTTTGTGCTGTTGTTTGTGAAGGTGTAGTGGAAGAGGGAGAAGAAAAGACATCAAGGAAACTTTTAGATTAATGGAAAAACCCATGGAGTATATGTACATAAGGTATAAAGCTCCTTTTCTTTTATGTTTGTACAGTGCACTGTTATCAGTGTAATTCTGGAGTCATTGCATTATGCTCTTTTGTGGAGTAGTCCATCTGTAGTAAGGCAGTTTCATGCTTGAAAAGATACTAAAAGGCTTCCTATAAATTTTTCACTCAGCTTTATTAAAATATACATGTATGTCAGGAAAATATACAGTGCACTAAAGAGCACTTAAGGATTGACATAATTTTTTTGTGTTAATATGATTATTATGTTTTAGGTCACCAATTATGTGAAAATGAATGGAAGTATATTGCATCCAGTTGCCACTCAAAAAAAAAGCAGTTATTTCTACTTGATCTCAGAGTTTTCACAATGCAAAATCTCTTCTAGTCAATTTTAAGCAGCTGAGGATTGATGTAACAGATCAAACTGAGTGTTCACTGAAGACTGTGTCCTCTCTGACACTTGTAAGTATGATACTTATTGGTGGTGAATACAAAACCCACAAGGTACTTATGTTAGCAGCTGTGAAGTTGGCCTCGTGTCTGAAGTATGTGGTCTTATATTCCTGATAATTAGTTTTATTCTAGCTGATGTAATTATGGATGTTTCTATGTGGGTGTCTGATCCTTTATTTGAATTTTGCTTGATGTTTTTTATTTTTTTGGTCTCTTTCTTGTAGCGATGCGTTCGTGTAGCAAATGGTTCATTTTAACAATTCCACAATTTAAATGTAAGGCAAGAGATTCAGTGATGCACTGGAAGGGCAAGGGTTACAGTGTCATTTCCAATGGTAAATAATCCATGAGGGTCAATTAAATGAACGTCTGTTCTTGGGAAACACAAAGCTTCATGGAAGTTACAAGTCACAGCATTAAGCTATGAATTTCAGCTTTAAGATCAATAAATTCTGCCTCAGTTCTCTTATTTGTGTGATACAGCTTTTCCGTAATGTCACAATTTTTAGTTTATTTTCAGGGACAGATGCAGAGTTTGCTGTAACCTCCACAAGACAAACAACTGACAAGAAGTAATACTACTTAAGTAGCTTCGTGCTCTATGTAGCAGAAACAACCTCAGCCTCTATTTTCTGCACATTGCTGAGCTACTTTTCTTACCGAGGAGCCTGGGTTTTAATGTCCTACTTATGGGTTGGCAGTGAATAGTCAGCCAAGATCGCTGTGTGTTACTTACAGGAGTTGTGGCACTTTTTATGTGCTTGAAAACAGTAGCATGCTTTTAATAGAGAACAGTTTGACATGGCATAATGCGGACCGGTGCCAGCAACGCCAGAAGGAAAATGATGAGATAGTGTTGTAGATTAGGTTGGAAAAACATACAATTTGTTGTTGTGTTGTGTTTTTTTTTCCCTGAGGGGGAAGCGGGATGGAGAAGGGAAGGTGGTGGTGGGCTTTTTGTGTTATTTTTGTAGTGGTGTTGTGAAGGTGGACAGCATCTACCACAAATCCATGTCAGAGCGCTACATCCCTTAAGGCCCATGAGTGACAGTTGTCCTGAGGGCTTAAAAGTTTTGGCCATAAACAAAAACATTGACGTAACACCTACATGCAGAAACTAAGTTGGGAATATCTGAGGAGTATGCTCTAGCCCACAGATTTGTTCACAAAAATATTAGAAACTAAGCCAACTTCTCTTAGGAAGATCATGTTTTCAGCTCACTGCTGTCCCAGATCACCCATGCACCTATAAAACAGCAGCAGACGGTTCCTCGTGTTTGCACAGCTGCCAGTACCAGTGGTAATAACAATAATGCTTTTTGCTTTTATTATACCTTCCATACGATGGTCCTACAGAGGTACATAAGAGGCTAGTGTGGTTTTGTTGTTTTTCTGTCTTGGGGCACACCTCCTCAGGTGTCACTTCCCAAAGGTTTTCTCCATTTTTCTGTATCCCCATCTGTAGGCAGCAGGGTAGGCCTGGCTGCAGCTCTGTGTGGTATTTATGGCTCCTTGTTGTGCAGGTGCTTTGTGTTTGTATACAGTCTTTCTTGCAATGCATTTTGATCATAGCCTATTTAAAGATCTCAAGTTATACTTGTCGCTGAAATGGTTAGAAGGAACAACAATAGTGGAAAAGGTTTATAGTTAAAACTGGAGTTTTACTTGTGTCACCATAATATAAGTCATATGTAGGCCTGTTATACAACTTGCCACAACAGTGCAGATTCTCTTTTTATGGAAAAAAAACCCACCCTGTGAGAGCTCTTGTATTCTCTATTATATAAATTGTATATGAATGTGTGTTTATATACACGTAAGTGAATACATCTGTCTAGAAATGCATCCTATCGAGATACAGCAAATACAGCTTGTGAATATTAATAGATTCAGGTGCGTATATATGGTTGTATAATGAACATCCTGTATATGCATCTGAAAATATTACTTTGTCTATTGTAATAAAAGGCAGAAAAACACAGTTCTGTCCAACTCTATTATTAGTAAGCAGTGCACAGCTTAAAATGAGACAAAGGTTAAAAGCAGAACAAACTGCAACATGTCTGTTGCTGAAAGATCACCTGCCTTCATCAGGAACAGGAGAATTTGGAACCAGGTAGAGATGGGTGTGATGAATGGAATTAACATGCCTTTGTTTAGTTGCTACACAGCTGCAGTGTGGCGTAGGAGGCTGCTGTGAGAGCACCTGGCCAGGGAGGGGTCCAGCCTGATCTCCAGTGGGATGGAGGCTGTCCTTTGTCCATCCCAAAGTGTGCAGCTGGGAAGCACTTTTCTCTGCCTGACTGCTTGCTTTTGGGTTTGGTCCATACTGTTAGATATGATAAAAAGAGATCCTATAAGCTGTGCCTCGGTAGAAGAAACTTCATTAAAGTGGAGATGAATAGATACTTTACTATTAATTAATAGCTGTGTCAGTGGACATAGGTCAGAGGATCTTCTGTCTGTACTTCAGCTGGAAACTGTTGCACAGATCTGGCTTGATTTTATGCTATAACTTTGTGGAATTTGCTAGATTTTACTCTGATTTGTAATACTGGAGTCTGTGATATGATTTCCTTTCTTTGGTAGTGGTTTTCTTATCATATGTTTACAAATCTTGCATGTTTTTCTGTCCTTTGCATGAAAAAGTAGTTTTACGTGCTCTGAGATTCCCCAGATTGCTCATCAACCTGTACATCATTTCCAAATATCTTTTTTTAAAGGGATTTTTGTAGAATAAATATTTGCCTGTATATGGGAGTAGTAGTACATGTTGAATGTTCAGGGGAAATCCCAGTGACAAGCTTCAGAGTGAGTAAAAGCACTGTAAAGGACTGCTTTTATGACAGTCTCTGAATGAAAAGACATGGAAAGAATGGATTTTATCATGCTCCTTTTTTTCTTGTTCTGTTTTATTTCCTGCTTCTCAGCTGCCTACGTTTCCTACCCAGCAAGCACACCTCTGGGGTTCTCTTGCAGAAGTCCAGCTCTGGTTTCACTCGGCGCTGTAAGCTGAGCGCCCTGGGACCCACTGATAGAACCCTTTTGAAACCACTAAAAAGCAGTCCTGCTACCCTTGATGTATAGAAAGCCTTCAAAGGAAAACAAACAAAATATCTTTGTCTATTTAATAGAGTCAAAATGAATGCAGCTCTACACAAAGAAAACTGTGTGCTGTATCTGTAAAACAGGTGTTCTGATAAATAAAAAAGGGTTCTGGCCTGATAAATACACAGCAAAAGCTCGAGCCTTCCTTTTATTGTGATACTACTGGAAGGTTGCCTAGCTGTAACTTTACCCCTTTTCGCTGGCCCTAGGCTCATGCATGTACTTAGGTTTTATTTTTCAGCATTTGCTTTGTTTTAAAAGTATTTCATACATTTAATAGGAAGGAACCTATGTATGGAAACTAATAATTTTAAGATACGGTTAACAAGCTAAAAATGAGCTTATTTTAATTAGCAGCACACATCGTATAGCATAGCTTCCACATCCATCAGTAAGACAAAACTGTGACACAAGAAAACAAAAATAGAACCAAGAGTACATTAAGGCAAAAGAAATCTGGCTGACAGCATTCCAATTGCCAGTGTATAAAGTGGAGTGTCATATATATTCTTTTGAGGGCAGTATGCTATAAGTCATATTAAAGAAAGAAGGGCTTTACAGAGCTCTAAATATTCCCAGAGTTCTGGAAAGGATCCTGTAAATAGATCTGTACTGCTTTTCATCCAGGTCTCTCAAAGTGCTGTGCAGAGTGATGGATTAAGACCCAGAGTACAATTAATATTTACTTTCTCAGCTAAGAAGAATTCTCTGATGCTGTAGTGATAAAGAAGATCCTGCATCTATATTTAGATGTGGGAAAACCATGATTTTCAAAACCACTGAATACTTGCTAATTTCCAGGCAGGAATGATTTAGGAGTGTAAATGCTTAATTGCAAAACTATCAGGCAGTGCTTTATGAAGTTGCATGTGACAAACCTGTCAGCAGTAAACTGACAGCTAAGGTTGCATCAAGTTTTTTATACAGAGTAGAACTTGCACTTTAATGACTGGGTGTGCTCTGCAGATTAAGGATAGGAAAATCACATTTCTGATGAAGTTTTATTCATTCAGAATAAATGTTTTAAAACACTGTGGTTGAAGCATTGCTCTGTTTTCCCACATTGTCCTGCTTTCTTTTCCCCTGGTTTTGAAGACAAGTCCCCACTGCAGTTATCTGTCTTTGCCATTTCCAGAGTTGACTGCTGATATGTGCTTTGTATTGGAGCAATACCAAAATACCACTCTGAAATCTCAGCTAATGTAGAATCCTGCTGCCCTGCTTCTTAATGGAGTAAATTATCTTTGTCCTTTTCAGTTCTAGTTCATTTCTGGGTACAATTTAAGCTATACAATGTTTGCAGTGGTGTTAATGCAACATAATTGGAGAGACCGTCTGTACTTAGGTCGTATGCAGTTATGTGAAAAAAGCTGACAAGCAAAATGTACTTATCAGGAATTTGAGATCAGAGAGTTTTCTACTGAGGAGCTCCTTGGCCCATTGGAGCCTATGTTGGTTAAGCTTTAGAGCCCCCAGTAAAAGCCTGTGTTTTTCCAGAGATTTTTTAAAAGGCAGCACAGAAGATTCAATGAATTTCATAGGAGCGACTGGAGATGTTGTCAGTACATACGTAACATTTTCTCACTCTAACTATTGTTTGTCAGTAAGGCCAATAAGAAATACGTAAAAGTTTGCTTGGCAAATTAAGCACTGAAATCTATTAAGTTGGAAATTCATTCCATCTTCATAACTCCATGAAGATAATTGCAAGCGAGCTTTAAATCATGGAGATTGTAGAGCTGTAGCTCAGGTAAGCAGTTCATCAAGGCCTGAGAGAAATGCCTATTGCTTAATGAAAGCAGATATGAACAAAGTCATCAAGTTTAATTTTGGTTGTTGTTTGTTTTTTCCTTGAATCATTTTACAATTGTCCTTTATGCAGTTTGGCAGAAATTACAATACTGGTGGGGAAATGGAAAGCAGTAATCTATAGCATTCTAAATGACCGTCCTGGGCAGTGGAAAGCATGCAAATACTAATTATGTAGGGAACAGGCATAATGACTGATCTGAATTTATTACAACTTGCTTTTGTGAACATGAATACTGATGTGCCTGGAATGGTGCACACACGGCGTGCTCTCAGGGTCATGGTATCTCCGGCATCGTGCAGTGATGTACTTTGCATCACACTTGATTGCACTTATTGAACTCTGTGGACCCCTGCCATATATCCAGGGTTCTGGTGCCTTTGGCTCTTTATGGTCTCATGTTTTGTATCTAGAGCTGTCTCTTCTGGTGCTGTGATGGCTCATAATACTTCTAAAATATTTGAAAAGCAGTGATTGTCACATTTACAGTATAAATTATAACACATGGTATAAAAGAGCTACTGTAACCAGAATGTGTGTTCATAAGAGGAGGGAAAAAAAAATCTTACTCCTTATCTGAGTTAGTAGTTAGTGAAAACTTTTCCCCTCCCATAATGAGATCTAATGAAACCTATAGCTTGCAATGAGTTCATTTCCACATGAAAAAGAGAAGTTATGAGGAAAGCATAGAAGATCATACAAAAGTGCAAAACTGCAAATATCACCTTTTTAAAGGTGATATCCTTAGAAAATAATTACTGGGCTCTTTTTTGGGAAGGCCCTCCTGTCATTGCTTCAGTGAAATGAAGCCTTACTCCATCATGGCATAAAACCTAAAGAGCTGTGAGCAATTAGAACATCTTTCACTGAAAGAAGAAGAAGATCATTTGTTCAGACCTCTAGGAGGTTAAGCTGACTAACACTGAGGCTTAGTTGGAAGGTGTGTGAAGATGTGGATTCCCAAAGGAACATCAAAGAGTGACGAGATGAAGGTAGATAAGCTTGCTAGTAAATACTTGATTTCTCCTGTTACAAAGTTATCCCGCTGTAAAGGAAGAGAAGTACTTTGTTTTATCGGGCCTCTATGATCACAGCCTCCAAAGAATAAATTCACAGATACTGAACCCAAATCAGGCTTGTTGAAGTTAATATGCAGAGGATTAACACACAGGATCATGTTCTGGAATTGGTTCCATCCAAAAGCATCATTTTGAGGCTTGTCATCAGCAGGACTGGACTTTTTGCAGTTTAAAAAGGAGAGAGCAGTTCTTTGGCTTAACATCCATAAGAAATGCCAACACTCCTGCCTTCACCCTGCTTGCTTCATCTTTTTCTTTTCTTGAGAAGCAAAGCAACACATCTTCTGTGCAAAAATTTTGAGCTTTGCTCTGAGAATGGGATTGAAGAAAGCTTATGATATTCTAGAATCCCGTGGCAGTGTCTGGGAATAGCCACCCTAAAAAAAAAGTCCATTCTGCACAGGAGAGCTGTCCTTTTGCTGAAGATTCATCTGTAATTCTGCTTGTAGGAAGCTAAGACTCTGTTCCTTATCCTACTGAGTGAGATGATTTGGATGAAGACTTCTGCCCAGCTTGAACTTGAGAAAGAAAGATCAAGTCCAAATTTCTACAATGTAAATGTTCCTAGTTAAACTGGTCAGAGCAACCAAACAATCTGTCACCATAAATCTCCTGAAACACCTGCAGTAATTTTACATTTCGTGATTTGATGGCAGTTTTTGGTAAGGTATGTATGAAGTAAGCTCACGTATGTCAGCACTGACAGCATTGAAACTTTGTCACCTTTAAAATGTGCAAATCCTCCTTTTCTCAATGCCTGTAACAGACTTCAAAGTCATTACATGTTCTCTGCTAACCAAAACATCGCCGCATTTGTTTTCAAAGCCTGTAAAGTGGAAATAGCTGTCAGGCTAACAATTCATATTACAAGTCTCTCCCTCCAGCAGTTTTTTTTTTTACCTTTAAATTAAGTAATGCTTATAATTGAGTTAGACTTTTTAGTCCAGCCACAGCAATGTGAGAACCTCTGGAAGATAATGCTGAACGTGGAGCTTCTGTGTCCTGGCTCAGTCTGGTGACTCTCTCACCAGTGATAATTTTCTGTTTGAGAAAGACTTGAAACTAATCTCACAGTGTTTTCAAATATTTACCTCTCCAGGAAAAATGAAGAGATCTCAAATAAAGGCCGCTATGGTTCCTTTTTCCTGAAGTACTCTTTGTTAGGGGACTTTTGAAGACCCTCACAGGTATATTTCCAAGGACGCCAGCTAAATGTGGCTGACTTTGGGAAGACATTTGCTTACTGGAAGCCTATGATGCATCATTAACACTTCAGCTCAATTATTTGTAGCACAAGTATTCCTCTGGTTTTAGTGGTGGTGAAGGAGGAACGTAGTGCCTGGTAGTTTCACCAGGAAATTGTGGGCATGCCATACAGTACTTTTCTTTCAGATAATTATGATTAATTACTGACAATCCATCAAGCCCACTTGCAAGGGATATAAACGATGATTTTTTTTGCTGAGGCTGAACTGCCCATGTGTGCTTTCAGTGCAGCTCTAAGTTACAAACCGTTGATTTCCCTGGCTCTGTTTTTGAGGGTTGTTTTGTTTTGTATTTCCAGAGAAAACAAAATGAAATAAACCAGCCAGAAAATATCAGCTGTAAATGCATGATGCCTTTAGTATGTAAATAGCTCAGTTTCTGTGCTCTTTCTGTTTTCTGAACATACTTTTATTAACCAAGTTACATTTGAGTGTTTTGTAATAATACAGATCATATTCAGTTAGTCAGATTTACATTAAGGAAATCAAGTAGTATGAAAAGCATATTGTGCAGAAATGAGCAGCATAGAGATGTCCAGTAGATGTGACTTCGATATGCACACTTCATGTAATTTGCTTCTTAACTGAGCATTGAAAAACAAGTCTGGATTCTAAGCTGAACATGAGACCCTTACCTCATACTTTGCTCTCTGTCAGTTCTACAACTCACAACGTAACTTGCCAGGTTTCTCCCACCCATGCTGTCACCCTTTCATTGGTAGCTTGATGTTAGCTATGCACAGTGACTTAAAACAGATCCATTACCTCATAAGCAACTGAATCTTTGCCTTGGAGTATTTGAAGATTTGAGCGGTGTCCATATTTTGAGATGCTGAGTTTTATAAGAACCAGAATATTGAAAGAACGCTTTATACTACCAAGAAGCATTAGAATTGTATGCTATGCAGCATTTCTGTGACTGAGATGAGTTCCATTTTTTCACTACATCCCTTATCAGTTGCTTACCCTCTGCATGACACATCAGTTTTGTACCCTCCCTTTGCATGTAGCTTTCACAGCTTTATTATCCTGTGCATGCAGCCTCCCGTAGAACTTGGCCAGCTATGTCTTCTTACTGGGGATTCTGGCTGAGAAGGATAATGATAATGAGATGAGAATATAGATATCACATTGCTTTGAGTGTCTGCATGGCGACCACTTTTGCCAAGAGCGGATTGTGAACGCAGCTCTTGGTCAGCGATGGCTGACAGGGTGAGATTGCTGCCAACCACAAATTTTGTGAACTAAAACAGTGATTACGTTACAATGGAACTTAATACTGGAATTCTATTTGCAGTTAAATGTGTGATTTCTCTGTACCCTCCTGCTCTCTGGCCTTGTTTCTAATTCTTAAAGCGGGGGCTAGCATGTACAGTTGATCCTTATGAATTGTACTGAGGGAGTAAAACTGCCTATCGATTATTTAGCGTCTTTGAATGAATCATGCTTTATAATGACTGAGCAATCCAGACTCCCTTTCATCTCCTTGCTTGCTACTTTTTGATATTCAGTATGTGTATCAGAGAGCAGTGCAACACATGAAATGGAATATTATAACCAACTTCTTCATATTCGGGAGAGGAGAGCCAAGAGGCAGAATTAGAATGGCTGCATCCCAGAGGCAGGTTCAAACTGCCTCTATGTTGTGCTCCTCTTGTGAGGAAATGTTAAAAACAAACCAGTTTTTATCCTTTAGAAAACAGCATTTGAATTTTCTGGTTGCTTTCGTGCTTTAGGGGTCAAAGGATAGCAATTTTTTCCCACCATAATTCACTCAACTGTTGTGTCCTCCACTTCTGTTCTGGTATGGTGTGGGCCAAGTGCTGTGTTGCAGGAAAAGTGATGTTGAATGTTGCACTGTCCTGTGGCTCTAATGTAACACGAGAGACAGACACTAAAAGCGCCCGCCTTTGTTCATTTCTTTTTCCCGCAGCTTGCTAATTAAATCATTAAAATTTTATCTTCACTTAACCATGGATAAAACCATTTGGAATAATTAGTATGCTGCAGGAGACATGTGTGAAACCAGAAGCATTTATACAGTGTGAGTGACAAAGAAAGATAGATTGAGAAAGAAAGCGCATGGCAATGTAGTGAACCTGCCCATGCTCCCAAATAGGCTACAGATGAAATTACACCATTGGCAGTAGGTACACTTCCATTTGAGATAGTGGCCCTCATATGAGAATACTGACAGCTAACCCACAGATTTAAGTGCATATATATCGTGTGTTTTGCACTGTCATGTTCCTTTGGTAGTGTGGTGAGGGAATTTGTACACCTGAGTCACACACTGTATGGGTTTTCTTGCAAGAACAGTGCTATGGACTTGAGAATCAGGACAGTTCCTACATTCTGCCTTGTGGAAAATTTTAACTTTGTCACGTGGTATGAGGTTGCAGAGATGGATTTATCGGCCAAGGCTCACTTTAAGAACATCTTAACAAAAAAAATAGGAATCCTAATTGTAGTCATGATATTTAGATACATGATAAACTAGTTTTGCAGTCCCTATCACATTTATAGGGAAAAAGCTTGGCAGTACAACCAGGCACAAATAGAGAATTTGGTATTTCAAAAACATTTGCAAGAATCTGAAAGGAGCAGCCATTATTTATACCAATGTGTAATGCTGGTGAGAAATCTGGCAGCAGATTACAGAGGTGAATTGAAGTCAAAGGTGAGTTTGAGTCTGAGTCTCACAGACCTCCTTTGAACACCAGACTGTTGCATTTTGGAACTACTACACAGAAGAAAGGTCAGAAGCAGTGAGTCCCTAAGCAAGCGTTTAATATATTGTAGGGTACTTTGGGAGGCGCAGTATGGCAATTTCCAATTCTATTCTGAGTGCCAGGAGTCCTACTTCTTTGGGACAGCTTTGTTCTAATAAGGGGGAAGTTCAAGAGAGGCTCATAGAGCTGACTTTCCCTTTGCTCTCAGAAGGGAGTGTATGTCTTTTTTAAAACAAAACAAAACAACCTACACCTCTGTTCTTTCCATAAATAATTTTTCCTGGCTGTTTTGCTGACAGTCTGGCCTCCCCCAGGCATTTCTCATGTGTCAAACAAGTCGTAAGAGTTGTGTAAGAAATAGCATTAAATTAAAATGAAGAAGAGAAACTCTTCTGTTTTCTCCCTCCTTTCCCCCACTGAACGTAAACACTGACTTTACTGAAATCTTATTATATCTGCAAAAATCAAAATATCTTGCAAAACCTGACTGCTGTTATTGTGCGAGGTTACAGAAGTGCTGTAATAGGGATGTGCTCCTGTCAGCTCTAACAACGCATAATGATATAGAGCTCCATTTAGAAATGGCAATGACAGCTATTAACCTATTCTGTTTGTTATAGGATAATAGTGGAGAGTAATCCTTTGATCTGTTAACCACCATGAGAGTTTAATGCTGTCCTAGAAGACAGAACCGTTGGTTTCATTTAAATGAAATTGTGGATTGCTTTTGGTCTGCATCTCTGATTTGAAATTTCTGTACTCAGAATTGCAATTCTGTGGTTTGCCTGGTCCAAGATTTAAAACTGGGGGTGAAAAAGAGGGATCTTGCTTTGTTTTATTTTATCTGTACTCTGTAGTTCTCAGTTCAGGCGTTCAGTTTTATTGTTGGTGAAGTTTGATTTGCGTCTAGTCCTGAGCTCTCTGTGCCTTGATTCATCAGTGAAGCTGTAACTTTGACCTGGCAAGACTACTCTGTCTGAAGCAAACTTTTTTTCATTTCATACTGGTCATTAAAGTCAGAGACTTCTGATCAAACTCCTTGTTCTCTCCACTGATCTGAAAGTAGATTGTCTGTTTGCTAATGCAAAACAAGTAACAACAAATCTTGTTTTCATTTGGCCTTTCTTTTTTGAAAGCATACAGTGGCATGAATTTGAGATAACTTGCCTTGGATTTGGAAAGCTTATTCATGTGATAGGAAAACACCTAAATTTAGGGCAGCTCTTCCTTCTTTGACCCAGTATGGATGGATGGTTTGGAGAATACAGACATCATTAGGTATGGAGAGCTGTTGCATCAGCTTCACTTGTGTTCTCAGGGCATAGCACAGGCATGCTATCTCAGTTCACCTAAGAGGTCTGGGAACAGCAGAATCCAGCACTCCACCCCATCCCCAGCATTGCTGAGTTCTTGTGGGTCACAGATGGTTCATTATGCAGGCAGACTTGAGAACAAAGGGTACTTAGTGCATGATTGTCTGCGTTCACCAGTTAGGCATGTCCTATATTTTCCTCTCTGTATGTGTAGAATTAGCTTACTGTGCCAATCAGTGTATGGGACTGATCAGCCCAGAGAAGAAAGATGGGTCCCTATCTCCAGCAATTGCAGAAAAACTCTTCAGTATCCATTATCTCCCTCATAATGGTATTATTTTGTTTCTGCCACAAATTTATTCCCGTTTGCCCTTCACAAACATCATTTGTCAGTGTGAACTGAGTTTGATCTGGCATCAGGCTTCTTGAAAATCCAAATTCAGATATACCTTGATGGCACTTTCATCAGGTTACCCCGTATTCCTTCCCCAGCCCCCTACCCCAGCCCTTTTCTCCATATAAAAGAGATTTGAATGATCAAAAAAGAATAATAGCCAAACAAGAAGATCCATTTGCAGTCCCTCTGAGAATTACCCTACTTGTGCATTCTGACACTGGTGTATTTATTCATTTGGAGTCAGAGGCTTGCAGTAGAGCAGCTAAATATCAGGATAACACAGCTGCAGACTCCAGCAGTATATAGGATCACTTATAAATTGCTGATCAAATTCTACCCAGAATTACATTTATGCAGCATTATTGACTTTAATAGAAATGCCTGGAAGTGCTAAGGACAGAATTTGTCCCCTCAGATCTTTCATAATGTTGAGACATTTATGCTTTGACATTAGTTTCCCACTATATATCATGGAAGAACATTATAGTAGTGTTTTGAATTGTTATTTTAATGATATGTTCTTTTTCAGTACATAGATAAAAACTGCTTATATTTGTTTTCCGATATAATTTATTTTGGGGAATCACATTGTAGGTATGAAGAGAACTGTTTGCCCTCTCCCTTATTTTCCCTAATTATAGCAAACCCTTAGGATGCATCAGGCATTTATGTGTGAAGGAAGAGCTTCTGATTTGCTCTGCTGCCATCACCTGTTTGAGAACTGTTCTTTTTTCCTTTTATGACCACATAGTAACTGCTAAACAGGCACAGCTGCTGTTCAGGATTTGGGTCTAGGCTCTCCTGAAAGTAACATAGGCAGCCATACACAGATCCCATGATTGATTTACACTGTCCTAGACAAATGGAGAAGGCAGCCAGAATAGGGTTAGTTAGGCTTACTGCAATGTCATTGCGGCTTCTCAGACTTCTTCCTCTTTTGGAAGAATTGTTTGAGATTTCCCAAGAGGAAGAATAGTCTTGGAAGAATGAAAGTGTTCAACAGGCACATGTACTGAAGCAGGATTCACTCTTAAAGTGCTGAGATCCTTCTCCTGGAAATTATTTTTGAGCCAACAGGTCACGGTGGGATGAGTAAAACTGATAGGAGTAATGTGGAAGTTTGCAGCAACATTCTATAATTGCATATCCTGTTCCACTGAGCTAAAACTGGATTATTCAGATAAAAAGATTCTTTGGCTTCAAGATCTTTGGAGCGTGATAGGGATGGAGGAAAATCTACTTACTACTTGCTGTTGACAGGAAGACACCTGGCCCATTCCCCTACCTTGGCAGATGAGTCATACCTGAATTATTCACTCATTTTAGTGACTTATTTTGACCTGAACTCTGAGCCATCACAATGCAATTACTGTTTCTTCTCTGCATGCTTAAAATACGAAAGCTCAGTGTTTGTGCCTTGCTTTCCGTCAGCAAACTTTCTGAGCCTGATAAGGGCATCAAATTCCAGCCTCTGAGGCAGTTATGTCTGCAAGTTTTGCAATCCCCTCCTCTCATCCCAGTGTCAGGCTGTCTTGTTCACAAGTGATTACCTGGTCTAACTTACTAATTTATTTCATTTTTTTAAGACTTTTGCAGAGCCCATAGATATCTGTAGGTTAGTTTATTTTTTTCAGTTCTTGTTGAGAATGAGGATATTGCTGGTGAATTATTTATATGACAACAGGAAATGAGAGGGGGAGTGGTGTGAAGAATTTCCATTATAAACTCATACAGTTTTCAGTAGACTCCAGTAAAAACATTTTGTTCTCTTCTTTGCAAGTTTCATTTACATTTTGTCACTAGAGAAAGCTGCTACTGATTTATTTTAAATATTTATACAGGATTGCAGTCTTAGGATATACACACACATTATGAGAACCATACATTAAGGAAGTTTATCTGCAAACAAAGTGTAGGAAAGGTTGTGCCTGTGAACAACAACTGATTCACTCTTTTCTAATTACGAGCACCTGCAGTAGAAGGAATTCTCCACTAAAACTGGTATTTTGGTCAGTGTTGGTTATAATTATAGATGGAACAAACACTTCTTCCGTGTGTTAGCAATTGCACAACACAGCAGATGAAGGATGGGATGGAATGGAGGGTGTCTCGTTCTTCTTTTTGTAGTGAAGGAAATGTAACCCCATGAATTGTGTCCATTCCCAACCTTAATGTTGCCAACCATAGAGCAGCCTTGGTTCAGACAACAAATATTTATGAAATATGATTAAAGTTTTACTTCCACAGAAACGCCTTGACAGTGACTTCCTTAATTATTCTTGGATGTTTTCTTACCTTTGTTATTCTTTTGTTGTTTCACTAGAGATATTGAGACAGTAATTAGTGAGATAGCATGCTGTCTCTTTGGCAGCTTATCACAGAAATGAGATCTGAAATGGAAAGAAACTTGCAGCTTGGGAGGACCAGGATTAGATGGCTCCATGTGGAATTGTCCAAGTATGAATGCAGAGAAGTGGGGAAAAGAGGTAGAAGTTCAGGTGCCAACCACTCAGCTGCCAGCTACCCTGACTCAACTCAAAATCATTATTTTGATGGTTTTCCTGATCTATTCCCATAGAGCCTTTTCTGCTGGAGTTTGGAATCTCAGTGTGAAGGGACCTACCTTACCAGCTGGTAGGTGGACAGGCATCCATAAACAAGTTCCTGATTAGCTGACCATAGCATGCATTCAGCTATGCCTTGTGTGGTATCTACATATCCCAGTAAACGTGGTAGTTTTTTTCTTTCAGGCCCAGACTCTCTGAAACCTGTTATCATAGTGACTATATCATTGCTTCCCTGAACTCCAAAGTTAACAAAGCAGGGTCACTGTATCTGAGGTTCAGCTTTTTCCCCCCTTGGAATTTTGAAGTAAACGTGAGAGTGAGAAGAAGGTCCCAGGACTTGAAATTAACACGCATGCATTGAAACATAAATAATGTATAATATAGATGCTGAAGTGTATGGGATTTTGTATGATTGTATGTAACTGTGAATGAAATCCCAGTGCATGGTTGTCTGCTGGGGGCACACTGTGTGCATAAGCATTTGCTTGTTGCTGTACTTGTGTCACTGATTTAAAGACACTTTCAGTAATTGTTCCTCCTAAAGCACTGTACTTACGCATCTAGGAGATATTCTATAACGTTACAGCTCCATAAAACAGATGTAATTGTTCTATTACTACTGTTAACATCACCACAAGATTGCTTTCTCTTTATCTATGGATGAATTTGTCAGAATCAAAAAGTGTATATAATTCATCCTGCCTAAAGTAAGTAGGACAGTGTGGTAGATCTTGGCAAGAATCACACAGAATTCAGACGTGTTTTGAAGTAAAAGGGGAATTGTTGTAAGTTATTTCAAAATCAATAATGTGAGCTCTGTTTTGACACAGTTTCGTGTCTGATGGTATTTAGATTTTATATCACAGGTTATCAGTGACTGATAATGAAAAGGAAACACCTGGTAAACATGAAAAAAATTGAATGTTGTAATGGGGTATTTCCCATCTTCTGTTCATGTTTTTATTTTTTTTTTTTATTATAATTTTTTTTTTTTTTTTTATTTTTATATTTTTTTTTTTTTTTTTTTTTATTTTTTTTTACTTTACAGTTTTCTAAGTTTCGGTGTAAATCCCAAGCCTCCTTCCTAGTGGTTGGCTTCTTGAGCATGTAGCCAAATAAGTAACTCGTTCCCTTAACAAAAAACGGTGCAGGGGCTACAGGTTAATGTTTACTTTTGTAAATGGTTATGAAGCAGCTGTCTTTGCTACTAACAAATGTTATGTGAAGTAAACTGCATTTGTACTTTTCCTTTCTTCTTTTATAGTATTTTTGATGGATGGTATTTTTAAGAACTTTGTTTGACAGCTAAGTTCATTAGTGTATGCTACTCTGATTTTAATTATTCATGTAATGATGTACTCTTTGATTTCATATATATCACCATTGCTCACATTACTCCAGAACTCCTCTATGCATGTTTTGATTTTTTTCCGTGATGCTTCATAAGGCATGTGTCTATCTCGACAATAGGAGTGCAGTGCTAAGCAAACAATGATCTTGCTCTGTGTGAATACTTCGAGAGGGAACAAATAGCCTGTATATTTAGCAGGACATACTGCTGCCACACACTACTCAGTCGTTTCATCTGTGAAAATGCAGCCGTTTAGCAGTGAAAGTAGAAGTAAACAGAAGCAACGGGGGAATGAAAGTTCTGGGGCAGCTTGTAACCTTTCCAATTATGAAGTAATTCTGCATAGCTTTAACCTCGTACTTACGTTCAAATTCTTGTTTATCTGAAAGGTCTGAGCTGTCTTAAAGGAATTATTTCATCTGACCTTCAGATTTACTAGTGAAATGCAGTGGGTAGGTCCTTCAGAAAAGCAATAATAAATCCTCTCCGTCTCAACAAATGAAGCTACGCTTGCTTTAGCTTTTGTTTGCTGAAGTAGTGGTGTTAATGTATTCTTGACTCCTGGGCCATTAGGTGGCACACTTGGGCTATGGGTTTGGCAGGGCACGCCATGAAATTGTTTGGGAACCCAAACTACAACTGATTAATTGCACATCTTTTAATTTATAAGGAGTAAAGCAGGGAGAATGCAATAAAACTTTTAGATATGAAGTGCTGTAAAATTTCATCTACTGGAAACCAATGAGCTTTCTGCGTTGTTCTTCTTAGGGCATTAGCAAAGTGGTGTCTCCAGGAATGCTATGCTACTGTGCGGGTTACATTACTGCATTGAGCTGCATTCTCAAATCTACTTGACTGTACAACTTGTTTTCTTGGATCGTGCACTGGAGCATCCATTTGCACTGGAAAGAGAAAAGTCCAAAGGCTTTTTTAAATCTAGCAAAGGAGGCCACCCATAATGTGGAATATATGTGCTGGAGAATGTTCTCCACCCCACCCCACACTTCATGCCAGAATTCCTTTAGTTTTCCTCAGGCTTAGTATTAATCTGCTATTTCGTATTGTATGGCTGTACAGCATCCAGGGCAGTGGGGTCACTCCTGGATGTGACTCTAATGCTACTTTATAAAAGATAATAATAAACAAAGACTGATGTTTATATTACGTGCATGACTATGACTCGGAGTTTCCATTTTGTCTGGAGAGAGAAGCTTGAATTATTGTTATTCCTGCATTTGACCGGAGCTTTTCATTTGAGGTTTTACATCATCTGAAATTCCTTTCGGATATGATTGCACACACGTTCTCATTTATCTGCATTCTGATGTGAGAAGTAAGTGCTCTGCCTATATGGACTTCAGAATATTTAAAATGTCATGGATCCTGGTGGATGTTTGTGCATGACAAGAAGTGATTGGTGCTGCAGTTGCTTGGTTGAGGAATAGGAAAAGATTAGTTAGCATGAAAGTTGTTTTATGATTTCAAATTCTTTTGGAAATAAGAATCTGTATTCGGAAAATATCGTGGTGGCAAATGTGAACAGGTGCATACAAACAGCTTTATATTGCTTGTCATTGATAAGGACAGATTTTTAATTTATGATCAGCTTACAGCTACTAGTTTCAAGCTCTTAAAACATTCAGAACTGTTTCTTTTGTAGTATTAAAATACTGAAAGAAATACATGTAGAAAGTCACAATTCATAGTCTCATTGATGCTTCCGCCCTCACTGGAAATAATTAGTGGTGTTGTAGCTGAGGGGGCACAGCTTGAACAAAGGTAAGGACAAAAAGTAGAGACAAAACCGGTGTCCGAATGATAAAAGTTTCCATCCAGCTGCTTTGCTCTTCAATTTCCTTCCTGCAAGTGGCCTCTCTAAAGGAAGGTAATGGTCCAGCAGTGAAGTGTACGATAAACTTGAGAAAGATGAATGATTCTTGTAATTTCCATCATAAATCTGCCATGCACAGAAACAGGGTGGAATGCAAACTCTGTTTTAATGATGACTGAAGAGGGAATCCATAGAGTGCCAGAAGTTCAGATGTTGTTGTATTGACAAAGGACATACGGCTTGAAAAAGAAGCAAGCTACAACTGTTGGTCCCAAAATACACTGAGAAATGTAGGAGATAAGAAGCAGCATTTCAGGACTGAAAGAGGAGTGCACGCTCCAGAATGAGACATATTGCTAAGCACATTGGTTTACCAGAAAGCTTACTCGTATTGCTTAAGATACATTTGCAAAGTTGATGAATCTGGGACTTAGACAATTTTCATGTCAGGATTAAGACTTAGGCAGAGCTCCTGAGGACTGAACACACCTTCTAAAAATACTGCATAAGCCACTGTACGAAAAACATCTGAAGGTTTTCATTCTAGATGTGAGAAATGTTACCTTTTGCTTTATTTGTATGACAAGAGGGAGATTATTAACTAATTAGTATGCAAATAGTGAGTGATCCTGACCCAGTTCATTGCTGTCACTTGTCATCCTTTCAGACAGTTGAGCCATTGTTCCAGTTTACAAAGCTAATATTTGCACAACCTGGGATGGCAGCCAGAGGGAAATTCATGCAGTGAGTTCTTGTCCCACCCCCTTGCATTTTAGTTAAATGCCCCTTTAAACTTTTGCACCTTTTGCATCTGAAACTTTTTCCCTGGGCTCTTCTCCCTACATGTGGCCACCAGGACACCAGGTTGGCTATGGACTAAGCAGTCCCTGTGCTAAAAAAAATACTATCCACCAAAAAGCAACTTTCTAACCAATGGTAATGATCATGAAGTAAGTGCTGTGTTACAGGATGGTGTGGCTGAGAGCACTGGATTTACTTCCTCTGAGGATGTAAGATCTCAGAGACCCAGATATTAGGGAGAAAATCGTTTGTGCTGTATGAGCTTCATTACTCAATACTGCGATAATTATTTTGATAACCCCCTGAGAAATTCTATAGCACTATAAAGGTAACTCAGCACCAATAAATGTGGCAACCTTTTTTCTTTGGGATCTACAGTGGTTATTTTAATGGATATTGTGGAGAAAGATGTTACACGGGCAGAACCAACTCTATTTCTGTTGTGAGTGTTCTTCAATCGACGGATTGAGAGCAGGGCTTAATTTTGTCTGTTCTTTCTAAGAGGTTAAATCCCCTTGGTGTTCAGTGTGTGTGTGGAGGATCTGGGGCTTAGGCACTGGGGCCATTCAGATGAGCTACAGAGCCAACACTGCAGCAGCTCTGTGACAGTGCCAGCAGAGCAGGAGCTGCCTGCATAGAACAGAGTTAAAAACTGCCTGGTTTCAGCATCTGCATTTGTGCATGTGAAATGTATGTGTGTTGTTTCTTTCTATCAGCACGGAAAGTTTTATGTCAGCAATATATTTCTGTAGCATATGGTGTAGCATTGCTCCACAGATGCTAAAAACTACCCAGATGTTGCAAAATTACGGTTCCAAAGCTCTGCTCACAAGAAGGCCAGACCTCTCAAAACTATTCAAAGAAATAGCCTACTCGTGTGCTATGTTGGGAAGAAGTTGGCACTTGGCTACTTATCCTCTGCATGTCCATTTTAACCTGTAGTTTGGTGCAACTGTACTTCTGGCATTGTTGCTTCTGGTCATAGTGTTGCTGCACTACTGAACCATTCTGCAGGTCTGTGTAGCAATGGTACAGCATCATCTTGTCCTGTGCTGTAGCACAGTCAGCCCTCACACCTAAACATGCTATAAAAGTGCTTCTCTCTTTGCAGCTTGCTCTCATGCATGCACACACAAGCACCTTGCAGTTTGTTTGCTTTGAATTTAAGAGCTGTAGTCATACATGTTGTGCATGTTTGGCTTATAAGCTTAGTGAGCTATAGCTTATTAAAGAACAATACATGAAGACAACAACTGTATTTGTCAAGACACATGTATGCAACCATCAAGTATATAATACTCCAACAACGAGTGAAAACGCCTACAGTAATATTTAATAGTGGAGTAATATTTAATAGTGGAATAGTTGCTTTTTCTGTAGTGTTGTGATGTGGAAGAGGAGAAATGGTGACGAAGATAAGGATGAAGAGCAGTGGCTGTGTGGCATTCCCAGTGCAGTTCTTGAGGGCTGATAAACAGGCTTTGGGTTTAGAATCGGTAGAGAGAGTCTACAAATCAGACAAGTGCTTGGAAATTCTGATCTTATGTGCTTGGCCTCTCAGGCTTATTTTTGTTTGTTTGGTTTTTATTGATTCACACGGAGTTAATGGCTTGTTGGAATTTGCTCTTAGTTTGATGTGGGATGTAGGGATATGGTATAAGGGAGATACCTCATCCTTGCAAATCCCAGAGCAGCTGAGGATAAGACCTTGTAAAAAATGTGCAACAAAGGAGAGTTAGGAACAAACTGCCCTCTATTTTCTAATCCCAGTCACTTTATGGGGGTCCAGGTTACAAAAATGGAATGCCTCCTGTCACATGGATAGATAAATGTCCATGGAGTGGAATGGTTTTCGTCACTGTCTTAACTGTGACTTCTTTTTCCAGACTTCAGTCACTTTGCTTTTGTAAATTAAAAGTGTTTATACTGTATGCAAACATTTCTGTTGTGTAGTCTATATACTACTTCCGTGAGTAGCTAAGAGAAAACTTTACTCTCACATTTGCAATATCTTGTCTTCCTTCGTTCTGCCTCAGCTAATTATTTGTGTTCTTAAGGAACACAAATTTCTGGCTCCCTCTTTCTTTACAATTCAGAGTCCTTTTGGAATTCAGAAAAGGAACATACTTAGATATGAGATGCTTTTCTGTTCTGCTTTCATATATTATTTTAAAAGTAAACATTGCATGTCATCAGATCAGGGATTCATTACATACCTACTTCCCACTAAAATAAATTCAATTTAAGGAAACGCTCAAAATTAAGGACTTGATTATATTTGTTCAAACATTACAATAAGCACCATCTATTCTTGAGCAAGACAGAAGGATTGTGTGATTACACAGCAAATGATCATTTTCAACATATTCTAAAGGAATTACAGAGCTATCTTCTTCAAAATGTCAGCGAGACCTGGGAATCTGATTCCTTATTTGCCTTTGAAATCTGTAATACTGTGGATGATGGACAACATGCACATTCATGTGAATTTAGAATGCAAGGGCAACTTCAGCTGTGATTTTCTTGGCCTATGTTATGTGGCAGTTAGATTTACAGCCCTGGTTTTCTTATGTTAACTTGCAGAATGGAGCAATAGTCATTACTATTTTGTGTATTTGTTCCAGAAAAAAGCCCTCAGAATTCCTGCATATGTCATTGTACACCTTGATCATCATTCATCCTGAAGTTGTTCTCATTGATTGCAAAATATCACATAGAAGAAGCTCAGAGGTCTCCAGAAATGCTTGAAGAGGAGCTAGAAGCAGCAAAGTTCAGTAGGTCTGGGTATGTCCAAGGTATGGTACTGAGGAAGAAGAGCAAGTAGTTCTAGTTGCACTAAAAATCTGGTTACTGAACAGCTGGAAGCAGAGAGCAAGGCTCTTGTGCCAGTCAGCACATATTTGGGTTGTAATTCCTCATCCCAGGGAGACTTCTTACACTACAGCTTGTGTGTAATGCTTTTCCAGTGTGGGAAGTGCTGCAAGACAGCAACTTGGGTGTTTTGGATATAGAGGAGCGGAGCATGGTGCTGCTATGACTTTTTTTTTACCAAGTTGTTGTTAGTGAAAGTATTCAGTGGGATTAGCAGGTAGGAGGAGGCACCAGGAACACTTTGAGGAGGATGTTTTATTGTGATATGGGCTTCAGCAGGAGTTAGCACAGAGATAGGGACAAAGGAAGTAGAATCTCTATGTAGAAGAGACAAGGACCCTGGAACATGTATGAATATTTTGTCTGAAACAAAGCGAGTCTCAGGCTACAGAGAGCTACAGGTTGTGCTTCGGGCTCTGTTGGTTACACAGTCCATTGGAGCTTCTCTCCCATTGCTTATGGGGGAATTGGAGCCCTGCAATTCACGGGGTCTGTTATTATTATGCACACACAGACATTTTTATATTTAGTATAAAATTCTGATTGAAATTAAGACTCAATCTGAAAGATGATTAAATTACTTTGGAAATAACGGGCCATATAAACAATATCTTATTAGAGCTGAATATTTGGTATCTGTAGATTCAAACATGCACTTTGAGAACAGTTGTGGTTATGAATGTTTTTCATGGTTCTGTGGCTGCAATCTAAAAAGAAACAAAACCATATAAAACTGTACTCCTTGAAGCAAACATTTGGAAGTGAATATTAGGTAGGGAAGTGTGAGATGAAACCCTGTGGGGGAACTGGTCACCCACTCATGGACAGAATAGCAGGCTGTATCTAAACATGTTGAGGTGATGTGTGTCACTCCTGGGATGTAGGCAAGTATGACTCCTAATGGTTACACAGCTTATTAGTAGAGGAACCCAGTGTGACACTTCCAGGTATTTCCTTATAACTGATAACAAGTCCCACTAACTTACATGCATTCTACACCATGGTATTAAAGTGAAGATTTTTTGATGTAGTTTTGGTTCTGTTTTCCTGCTAATGCTGTGCTTTTTATTTCTCTATGCTACTGTAAGTTGTTATTATTTATCAGGCTACAGAAAGATATGTGAGCAAATAAATTTGCTCAAACCACTAGAATACATTGATTCCCAGCTCTCTCTGAGGATGAAGTGCACCTTTTGAGATCACGTACTTTGCAAAGCACTAGATCATAAATTTGCCAGTGGTTCAACATTAGGTTACCCCCTACAGACACTTAAAAGGTGTCATTTGGTTAGGAAATTAACAACATACCAGGAAAAAGAAGTTGGTGCTTTTGTGGGCCTTTTTTATTAAACCAAATAGCAGTGTGGAACCATTTTGTGCCGTAGCACATTACAGACTGTTGGTTGTTACTGGAGGTAATAACTAAATAGCTGTCAGGATCAAGTCTAAATTCTTGTTTGCTTGGTCATACGATGGCAGAAATAAGAAAATGTGTGTTGATCACTGGGTGTGCAACTAAAACTGCCAGTGGTCAGCACTAACTTTGATTTTCACAGCTTTTGCTAGCTTAAGTTATATTTATAATGATGTTCTACCATAGTTGTCCAAAAGTAGTATAACCATGGGGACCATGTGACTATATGTCACATAAACCTGCATGTAAGAGGTGTGATGCTGCAGCAGAGGGGCTTCCAACCTGCCAGGGCACCTTTTGGAAATGGAAATTGATTTTTCTCAAGGATTCTTTTCTGGGTGAAATAAATTAAGCATACTTTTAGTTGTACCTGTTTAAAACCCCCTTTGTTAATATAAGAACAGTGATGCAGACAGATCGTAATACATTAGAGCAAGACAAAGCATATCTAGCAGTTTGTCGAATACTTCAGTGTATGAGGATGGCACTGAAACGCTCAGACTGGCTGTAGGTTACTTCAGCTTTGTGCATGTAATGATGTGGTTCGGCTCCTTTTTCCTCTTTTGCTGTATGCTTGTAATTTGATAGGAATTTTCTTGCAAATATTTCAGTGGGAAAGTCAGTTTGGCTCAGGTCAATAGGCCCAAATTTGACCTTAGACATTAAATAGTCAACCTCAAAACGCTGCACAATTTGCACCGAGACACTTAAAATGTTAATAGGTTTTCAGGACACAGATGAAGCTGTTGTACTCATTTCGCCGGCGTAATTTACTACATTAATGATCAAAAAAGAGTGAAAACACTGAGTAAAATGTTAATTTCAAGCACCATTACAGAAATACAATACAATAAAATTAAAAAAATCAGATAAATGTTCATTTGCTGTAAACTGATGGTTGTTAGGAGCCCGTTGCCCTAAAGCAAGATATGCTTGTAGCACCAGAAGACCTCGGTCACTGTCATTTGTGAAATGCAGATTACTTAATGGATTTTTTTGTAAATGTTTTAATAGAAAAATAGTGATTTAAACAGTGTTCCCTCAATAATGGAGAGTCGGCACTGTTATGGTGATTGTGTTAATACAGAGCTGCCCCTTGCTTTAGCAGCTATAAAAGAATAAAGAGATTTAAAAGTCTCAGTGTAACTCAGCAGTCGGCATCTTCTGCATCCCTAGTGCAGGGTCACCAGTCCTCCAGCTCCAGTTGCTCCTGTTTGTGGTCCTAGTTCTGGAAATATCCCTATAGCCTCTGCCTTTGCTGGCTGGGACTGTGCTTAGAGTAAATGTGTCAGGCCTGGCGTGACATGTCTGCTGTCTGCTGGCAGACCTGGTTCTCTAGCTAAGAAGGCACAGTAATGTAAACATGTCTCCCTGGGTCCAAAATTAGTCTCCAGTCCCTGACTGAGCTGACATGTACAGAAATGCAGGTGACCACATTAGATCTGCTCCTCTCTGATGAAAATTACGTGCAAGGCAGAAAGTGAGGGATACCAAATAAAACAGGCGTTCAGAGCTAGAACTCAGGGTAAGCCTGAGGAAATGAGTCCTCCAAGAAGTGTAACATTTCAGTCTCTGCAGCATTTATCAGCTCAAAATAGGTGTGAGAGCTCTCTTCCTGCTAAGAACTGGAAGGCACCTGAACTTTTCACATCTGTATAAAGACTCAAGTGTCTCCATCTGGTTGAAGCTGTTGTGCATATCCATACCTCAGTCTAGATCTGAGTCTTGTTCATTGTTGGGTGCATTATTTATAAATATCTAAAAATCATCATGAGATCTTGTGAAAAACTAATGGCTGAGTGCTGAAGATATAGCAGGAGCAATGTCATTCAGAGTAAATATATGTTTTAAATAAAGCCTTCTCTGGTGCTGTTTTGCATGCCAAGAAGGCCTAATGACACTTCTGATATACTTCATGCATTCTGACATTTTTGCATTTTCAGCCAGATAAGCATGCAGCACACAGCAGAAGCGATTGTATTAGTTTCTTAGTTTCTGCACTGCCTATTGTATTAAATAATGGCTTAGAAAAATAAAATAAATCCAGGTCATGCATAAAGATGGTTGGAGTGGAATAATAATTATGTGCATAAGTTCAGGCCTTGAGTAGCACCTTCTGGGAGAAGCCAGGCCCTGTGTTTAGTGAATGCATGCAGGGAAAATGTATTTCTGGCATGTGAGGGAGCTAAATCAGGTCCTGTGGAGGTGAGGGTGCAGACATTCCTTGCTCTAGTAAGCTCAGCTCCTTTTCCACAGAGACTTTCACAATAGATGCTATGCAGAAGTTCTCACTTGCAATGAATGAGGTCAGATGATCTCTCTCCTGTCCCACTAAATACTCATTGCTTTGGCTCTCCTTGCATTGAAGAGCAGAAAAGCCCCACTTGCTGTGGAACATCTGTACCCACGTTAGCAAGGAATACGTTTTTCTCAAAGCCTTTTGATCCAAATGGAGCACACTTTGCAGGTTGTAGGTCAGCATATCCACTCTAGGGAGCAGAGCAGTTAGGATTGGCCATTTGCCCAGGTATCAAGGAGCTATTTGTGCCGGCAAACACCACGCATGGCAGCGAGTTGTTTTCAGAATTAGAGGGTATGACAACTAATTCTGAGTTCCATTCATTTTAATTGGTGTTCTTGGTGATGAAGTGACAAGGTTAAATCCACTAATTGCGGTGGTTCACTTGAAATATAAGGAAGGGTATACCACAGTTTCATGAGTAGAACTGGTAGAAAGGCAATGGGACTTGAGTTTATAAACCTCAACAGTTTCAGTGTAGTAAACATAAAAACAGTGAGAATGTATAGCAGATAGATGTAGAGCAATGTAGAGTGGTACAGTACAATGGAACAGGAGCAAAGCCTCTGCTCCACTACCTGTTCACATCCGTTTAAGCCTCTCAGAATATATTTCTTTAAATGGCAAGAAAAATTAGCCCAGGGAAGCTCATAAAAACCTTAGGAAAGATTTAAAATATTCCATCTCTGAAATCGCTTGCAATTAAAACATTGACACACAATCAATAAGCCTGAGAAATTTTACCAAAGATAACTGCGCAGTAGCTGCAGAATTTTGGAGAGTAATTAATATTGGAATAGTATGAATTAATTTAGTCATATGTATTAAAGATCCACGCAAGGAGTTTGAAAATTTTTTGGCACAACTGTAAGAAAAGACACATGGAGAGATGACCATTGTGCTCTCTTGTGATTCTCACCTGTGTTTGTGCTTTCCAACTTTCCTGGACATTCTTCCAGAACAGAAAGCCCAGTGAGTACTCTCTGTTGTGGGATCCGCTGCTGTCAGAGCCACAGCTGTAAAGAGAAACCCAGCTGTGCAATGAAACGAATGGGATTGGAATGGTCCACCATTATTCCTGGGTTTTATTTTGCTGCAGGTACTTGCAGATTGGTTCTAAGATGGTTTAAACAAAATTTTTAACCTCGTTATGAGTTTATTAATTTTGAAGAATTGTTTTGGTGTTTAGCATAAGAATTTTGCTTCAGGTTTGAGTATGCTTTCATCTAGAATGCTTTTTAGAACTGAATTAAGTGAGAAAGCAGTAGCTTTTTGGACAGTATTTATATATTACACAGCAGTTTGGAGGCAATCTGCTTATTTATTCTCTCCTGTTTGCTAACAACTGTCCTGCAAAATCTATCAATGATACAGATAATGACAGTGGCAAAAGCAATAATGTAGGAGTGTCTGGTCACTGCTGTTATAACCTACACCCCTAAAGAAATCTCCACTCTGTGAAAGGGAACCTTTAAAAAGAAGTGGTGTTATTTTTGATGCTCAGAACAGGCATACTGGAAGTCAGGGAGCAGCCAAGATAATGGCAGTCTCAAAGTGTGCATATTAGACCCTGCTGTATTAACATTATTTCTGATTAGAACGTGATTCTGCATATCATGTACCCCTATGCAAATACAGAATGCAGATTGGGCTCTTAAAAAGAGGCACACAGAACAGCACATGCTTGGAAAGCACACAATGGGGAACCAAGAAGCAGTTGGTATTCTGTATGTCTTGTATTGATCCAAAGAGATGTGTTCTTTTAAGAACTAAAGAGAAGACATAACCTCACTAACGTGGTGCAGAGCCAGCGTGTGTGGACTGCTGGCTTTTGTGAATTAACAAATGCTCCAAATGAACGCTATAAAAATAAATCAGGGATGCTGCACTGCACAATGGGCTTTGTTCATTTATTTCTGACACGAATGGTTTAGTTTTAATTATTTATAATACTTCACAGTGCATTGGTAAATGTGCTGCAACATATTCTGCAAAAGTAATGGAGTCTTTGAAATAGCAGAGCGCGGTACGGCTGTCATCCCCGTTTGGTACCGTGGGGAGTGACCACACCAGGGGAAGAAGGAGAGAGAGGGGTGCTGGTATTTGCATTACTTTGCCTGTGGTTTGGGAACAACTGCAGGCACAGACTTTGGGCTTCTTGTTCCGATTCACGCTGGTGGGCGGAGCTCTGGCACTTCAGAGCCTGAAAGTTCCCTTTTCCTTCTGACTCAGTTTGTCAACTCTAAAAACGTTCCATTTAATGTTTCTGTTTTCTGTTTTTGGTGCATCTCGTATGTTTGAAGTCATTTGTTACCTGAATAGAAAGATAATGTCTGAAACGTCCTGCTCTGCGTCCACGTGGAGGTAATGGACTGTGCTGGGGAGGGCAGCCTGTTTGAGGCACTGAAAACACTCATGTAAGAGCACTGTGGAAGGCATCCATTCTTACCTTTGTTGTGGGGATAAGAAAACCAGCCCACCTTTCCTTTTCTCTGCATCTGTTGCTGTACCGATAATAGATGTCTTCCTATGGACTGGACGAAGGGCCAGATCTGCACAGCTATTTATAATGCATTTTCTTTCTCCTTTCACTCCTGCTTTTATCTTGCTTTTTCACACTATTCATACATTCACCTGGAAATAACCCAGTGAATTAGCATCTTCCCTTTACCACTTGATGATGTCAGATATATCAGTACAAGTATGGAGATGCTGCACAAAGGCAATCAAATTTAGTCTGGATTTATATGTATGTAAACATTTTACTTCTCCATAGTATTTGCAGCCCTTTGCTGCAGCAATTGCATTAATCTCTGATGCCGCTGAGGAATAGCAGCAATGTTAATGAATAACTCAGCTTGTATAGATCAAAAAATGTTGGGAATATGCTTTGCAGGCTATTTTATTCTTTCATCTTTTTCATGAAGCCACATTCCTGGTGTAACACGGGATTTAAAATACAAG
Source organism: Pavo muticus (assembly GCA_016647715.1). Taxonomy (NCBI): domain Eukaryota; kingdom Metazoa; phylum Chordata; class Aves; order Galliformes; family Phasianidae; genus Pavo; species Pavo muticus. Next base: position 3,330,980 of record JACDJE010000022.1, on the reverse strand, counting down.
CCTTCACTCTGATCCTGCAGAGACTTATTAATGGCCTTTATTTTATGTGCTCATTTTTCAGTCGGACTGTTCACAATATGGAAGGGTAAGAAACTACATGAGTCTGCTGGATCAAGATATAGAACGCTAGATCTTATTCCAGCCTTTTCCCTCAATTATAATAGTATGCTATTATCAGGGACAATTGCCAGCTCCTTAATTACAGGCAGCTGCAGAGCAGCAGGTTGTGTTTGTGCATCGATCCTATAATCTCTGACTTTACAACCCCGGTATCATCCAGTCATTGAACTACAGGGAATGCCTATGCTTACTTTCTCTTGCTCTCTTTTGCACCATGACAGTATTAATTACCCTCTGCTTCTGACCATTCCAGCAGAGTAGCTGAGTGCTTCCTCCTTCCCTCTTCCACACGAGTGCTTGAGTATTCATTATGAGAAAAAAAAGTGACTGTCACACCCAAAGGCATCTCCTCCTCTACAATCTCAGTGGGTTCGTCTATATTCCATGGTCAAAAAGATGTAGTTTGCCTTTGTAGTGCTCCTTTCTCTCCTCTCAGGGTCATGCCAAAAAGAATCCTCCTTTCCTGCACTGTCTTCACCCCCCAGAGCTCACAGAGATGTTCTGAACTGCCACAGTGTGTGCACACCTCCTGCCAGAAAAAGGTTTGTTCAGCATCTATAGCACACTCCACTACGTATCCCAGTGCTTCTGCCCATCACCCCTTCTCTCTTCCAGCAGGCAGAGTTCCTGTGAGGTCTGCTGTGATGATCACGGTTTCCTCTAGACTTGTCAGAGCAGACATTGTGCTCCTGCTTCTCTATGGGGAAGTCTTTGAGATTTATACAAACAAAAGTAGCTGTCCCTGGTACACTGATTCACCCAGCTGATGTAAAGCTAAAGCACTGCAGACAAGCCCGCAGTAGTTCTGTAGAATAGCATGTAATGGGCCGATAAAGCACATGGTTACTGCATTCTCAGATGTCATTTACTTTCTCCAGGGCAGAGAAAGCCAATATGGGGTGAGCTGTAATGGTCTCCAGCAACTATAAAAGCAAAATGAAAAGTGACACTTTTCAACCCAACAAAATATAAAAGTGAGCTCCACTTTTCCATTCCTCTGAACACTTGAGTTTTAGCTTCCAGCCAGGGCTGTCACTTTGTCTAGGCTCAGCAAAGTGAAAGCCTCTGCCGAAAGCGTTGTATCATCATCTTTATCTTTCTCCTCGCTTTTTCTTTCTTGTTAATTCATCTTTACTGGTCCTTTATTTACTTACTACTAAACTTGTTCTAACACCTAGGGCATCCGCAAAGATTCCTCACATGGAAAAAAGGTTGAACCGTAACTAATGTAATAGAGATCAAGTTGTGCTATGTTACACAAAGCACTTCTAGTTTGCTTATTTGTTCCCTCTCCCTGTTCCTCTTGGATGCTTTGGAGAGGATTTTGTTTTTCTGTTGCGTTGTGCTTCTTTAATACGGATCCTATGATGTCTGAGTTCTGCTGGACTCCAACCCCAGCCACACATTCACTTTGCCTCAGGCAACCCTCTGATTTTCCTTTTACTTCACACACTTTTGAATCTATTCTTGTATTAGAAATAATATGTGCTTAATGTAAGAATGTACTATTACTGAAATCAATGTTTTGATATAATAAAAGACCATTTCTTAAACTAAAAGCCAGAGAAAAATTAAATGCTCTGTTTCGGCTCTTTCTTCCTACGCTTTACAAGTGCCTTGTGTCTGACAGTCACCAGAGCCCAGCTCTGTAAGAATGCAGTAGGATGCAAGTTTCACAACACCTACTGGGAATCCACTGCTCTCATGTGTTGGTATAAGACTGCCAGTTTTCAGAGTACCTTAAGTCTCAGCCTTCATGACAACCTAGCACCAATCTATTGGTCCATCCAGACCTACATCAGTATGGTTTGGACACTTGGCTTTTTCCTAGGGAAGAGAGCACACCTAGAAATGGATTACTGACTGTTCTTCTTGAAGGGTTTTTTTTCCATTGTATTTATATGGATGATGCTAAAGAAAACTTGAATTGCCTATTAGTGATCTGTTAAGTATAGTGTGTAGCAAACGTACGCCCACACACACACGTTCACTTTTCATGATGTGACAAATGCAACAGCCTGCAGAGTAAAGCATGCATGGCTTCTACTCAGAAGAAGGAAAGGCAGCTCTCTAACAACAGGTATGTAATTAGTAAAAGACAGTGGTGACAAATCCTGAAGAAAGAACCTTTTTTTATAGTGGATAAATCTTCAGGATTAGTGTGAGTAACAGTTAGATTCCTTAATTATACTGGAGTGAAGAAAGAGCTCAATAGATCAGTTGTTATAATACAGAGCACAGTTTGTTTCTTTGTGTAAGGATAAGAATTTGATGCAGCAGTCACAGGGGGAATTTATAATTCCCTAAAACCTAACGTGAAATGGTAGCTCCCTTTTTCTGTCAATACTCTGAGGATTACTGCTGCTGCTTCTCACCAAACACCCAATTTAGGAGTTATTGCGGCTTCTAAAAATGCACTGTTTGTATTCACTGGAAGTGGGAGCCTACTACTTTGTACCAATTCTTTATATTTTACTGAGCTAAAATAGGATAAATGCACTATTTGATGCCTTTCAGGAACAGACAATTCTGTTTGTTTGCTTTATCCGAAACTTTTTAGACTCTCAAAGCACTGTTGTAAACTTAAGACAAATCTATTTTTTCAGGTTAAGCTCTCAAGTGAAGGGACTGTGTCCATCTCTGTGCTCTTTCCCTCCTACATGTGAAATACAACACGGGCACACTTCTCTGAGTGAACGTGGGTCAGTAAGCGCAGCAGTGTTTCATGTTTGGCATTATCGACTCAGGTAATTAGTCAAATGCTTCATAAAACCAGCATTCAGTTTTGTTAAAGATCATTAGCTATTAATGTAATAAATCTAAGAAATTATTACAGTCGTGGCAATTTGGGTCTACAGACAAAAGCCTAACCTCAGTCTACATACGCTTGAATTTATTTCATTGCCATTACTTATTTTGATGTGTGTTGCTTGCATTCTTTTACATCAGGTGAATCAGAAATAATTCCATGAATAACAAATGAATTACTGTTTATTAAAAAGATTATGGCCTGTAATTTGTGTGGGTACACAAATATTGGAATGAAGTGAAATGAGTCTTACACATAGATGTAAAATCCTTAATATTCTAACACCAAGTTGTCACATAGGAAGAAGGCAGAGCTTTCAGAGTTCTGTACCATTGTTTCAAAGAGAAGTATAAAAAATTCAAAACCAGGTATTCACTTACGGTTCAATAAGTAGCAGTCATATAGTTTTATGACTATGCTTAATCTCACAAATGTAAGATGTTCAGTGATACATGACTTCTGTTTATACGCAGTTGAAGAGCTCTTCTACAGTCCCGCATAGCTTCCTTCCCTTGGGAGATACGCACTAAAAAGGAAAGCGGATACAAGACTTTGGAAGAACAAATACAACCAAAGATGAAGGACTCATGTTCCTACAGGGGGCTCTTTGGAAGAGAGTATGGTGGGTTTCCTTAGGAATAGGTTCAACTCCCAGTTTTGGGGTGTTTCACTTTTCTGGCAGAGACGGATCTTTGTTTAGACCCAATATTACCATTTGTGGTCTTATAACAGTTACTTATCATATATTTACACGGTGTTTTATGTTGTGGTTTTGGTACATCTCATTTATACAACAGTTCCAAGTTCAAATCTTTTCCTAGTTGTTTACAGAGAGGCATGCTTTGGCTGTGTGAAACACAGAAGATGTCTGTATAAGATCTGTAATGGAAATCAAGAAGTCCTGAACTTCCAGGTCTGTGCTGCAGTATTGGATTTTTGAACAATGGAAAAGCTCCCCTTACCTCTAATGATACGAATTAATATGTAATTATTATTTTAGTTATCGCATCACTTACATTATTAATTAATCCTAATATTTTTTTTACTTTGAGGCATATCGTCCCTCTGAGCACAGCACTCAGCAGAAGCTTTCTCCTTCTGACCTTTTACAGAAGCTGTACAGAATAAGAAGGGAGAAAATGCAGAATAATGCAAAACCATTTAAACTCTGCAGTTGTTTCCAATTTGTCTCTATTAAAGACAGGTATTGTTTTTTAATTAGAATAAATGTTGACCTATAAAGAAGACAGGAAACCTTCTAATTCTAAACAAACAAGCAAGAATAAGTAACTTGCCTCTCCTTACTTCTCCTAATGTTCATGTTTGATAGATTAGCTTTCACATCCCAGCTATGTTAAGTCCTTCACAGTCTAATCCTCAGAATGCATATTGACAATGCTATTATGGCATGAGTGGGGAAAGATGACCTTGTGTTTTTAAGTAAAAGATGAAATATGAAAGTGATTATTTAGAAACATTTTAAACCAAATTCATTGAACTAAAATCATTTTTTTTCCAGCCTATTTTCTGGAGAAAATGATCAAAAATGATCAGAACTCTGCTCTTTTATTTTTTTTCGGTAGTAATATTGATTAGTTGCCCTCCTTTCCCTTTTTATTTTAATAGGAAATGCTTGTTTGTAAGTTTTTTTGCCTTGAGTTTATAACATTTGCCAGTTTTTACAGAACAGCACACCAGATACTGCTTTTCTAAATTAAGCCATGTGGAAAAAAATTGCACTTCTATCACTTTTAAGGGAGAACAAATATTCTTTTATCATCTCCCCAAAACTTTGCATCCTCATCTGTTGAGTATATCAATAGCCCATTGGTTGCTGTGAAACTTAACCTGGAAGGTTTAAAGATCCATGGATTTTAATTTCTATGGATATATAATTAAGAGCATAAGGAACAGCATAAGGACCAGAGCTATGGCTCATACCCAGTTGTGATGAATAATGTATGTGTAATGAAAAGGAAATGGTTGGAGGAGTCGCTAAATTAACTCTGCCTCTTCTGGCAGGAGTGGCACAGAGCCTGGGGCTGCTTCTCTTTGGCCCCGAGAAGAGGCAGAGTAGATCTGAGTTGTTTGCTCTGCCCCTTCGCAGAGGGCAGGTCTGCTGGCAAGGCCCCATCTGCTGTGCTGTGGGACTTCAGACCAACCCCTGCAATGGGTTTGAACTGAAATTTCTCCTAAAAAGGAGGGTGAGGATGCTCACACCCAATGCAGACAGATAAATCATTGAAGTCGACAGAGAGAACATTTTGTGCAAAAATACGTTAGCCCAACACTGTCGAGTGAATGAGAGAATTTTATACTATCCGTTTCTCACTGATATATGTTTGGCTGTCATCTTATTTCATAGCTCAGGCAATTGAAATACTGTTTAAATGTGTATCATAAACCTATAGATGGGAGCATTTCCCAACTGGTTTTAAACCATTACCCCAAAGGTGCTACAGAAACCCTGCTGTGTGTCGCTTTTTAACATCAAGGGGTATTTCTGATGTTAATGTCTAGAAAAGGCAGATGAACACTAACAGCTGCTTATCCACAGGCTGGTGAATTGAATAGGGAAATACTCTGTTCTGAAAGTCAGATCTCCGGAGAGAAGTGATAAATTATGAGCATCTCTAAGTAAGAGTGATAGTCTCTAAGGACAGTTGAGCAAGGCTGATAATATAAAATATGTAAAGTATGGAAAATATTTAATACTTCTGTTTCTTTGCTCTAAAGAGTTGGAGGGGTTGTGTTAACAATATATATGGTGCTCCTGAGCAGGGGAAATGCAGTATATTCATTCTCAGATCACTAGTTTGTGAAATGTTTTTCTGCTGCCCAGGGAATTTCAGGGCTATTACACTGGTAAGGAGTCAAGGGCAGTGTCCTCATGGGCTGGCATGGCTCTCCTGGGACAAGAGGAACAGCAGATTAAGAGCTGGACATTTTAGTACTTTTTCCAAATGCTAATTTTTTATTATATTTTTTAGTTCTCCAATCTGCAACTACTTAAAGATAATCAGCACCTTCGTTTCTGAGTGATGGACTGCCCTCCTGAGCGCTGACGAGCCAACTCTACATGAAGTTGTTCTGTAGGGAAATCTTCAGCTGGACAAACACACTGTGTGTGATTCCTGGGACACAGACAGGAAGAGGGGCTTTCCTGCAATGTTACGTGAGAAAGTCTCTATGAACAAAATACTTTCAGTGCAGTTCTCTACTGTTGCTGCTCTCTAAGGGACTTGTAACTCTACAAGTCAGAGTCCTACACCCTGCACTTGGATCAGGAAAACACTGATTCCAGTTCTGCACGCTCTCTGCAGTATATACCTATATTTTAGATGGAGCATCTGAATTTTCTTGAATTTTCTCGTTGTCTGGCTGAACCTGGTTATTTTCTACACTTAGATTGTGTGAAACATATTCACACAGTCTATCAGCTTCAAATAACTGTAATCTCAGCCATAATATTTCTATAGTTTGAGAGACATTTTTTAAAACAGAAAACTGGGTTTAAGTCTGTAAATTCTTTTAAGAGAAGATTGATGCTGAGTTATGTGCAGCTTTATGATTGATAACTGAATTCTACTTGGCTACTCTCAGTTTACAAGTCTTTATGATTAAGAGAAATTTGTCCTTCACGTTTTGGTGATTGATTCCTTTAATCTGTTCATTGTTCACCGAGTAACTGCTTCAGCTCTTCCCTCTGTTTAGGTGCAGGGAAATGTGGGATCTCTAAAACAGGCACTGGACCTTTTGAAAGCTGTTTGTAACCAGCAACAGTAAGCAAAACAAAAGCAGAAAAAGGAACAAATGGTATCCAACCTTTGCTTCACTCCAGAGAGCAGTTTTACAGTCTGCTGCCAGATAGCCAATGTGCTGAAGGCATCAAAGTCAGAAGGAGAAACCTGTAACAAGACTTGTTGAGTTTTAACTTGAATTCTGTCACATATTTACTTTCGGATTAGGAACTGTGCATGGAAGATCTGTGTTTTAAGCCAAAGTGAAGCCAAAAAGCCTGCTTGTCAGCCAGCTTCATTTCCCTGGTTGTGCTGAAAATGGTTCCTCTGTCGCATGCACAAATCAGCTTCCTCTACAAAAGCAGTGGAAAGCTTGGATCAGAAATAACTTGCATTGCTTTTGATGAAATAACAGTGGGCCATAATTCTTACAGCAGTATTTCAGTTTTTTCTCCAGAGTATGTGCAGCTTTCCCCTCATTGTGCTGGTCATGTCTGTAACTGTACAACCTCATTCATGCAGTTGTCACGTGGATAGATTTTGGTTGCCCAGGGCACCTTGTCACTGTTTATTCAGAGGTGAATTTTGATAAAGTTCCACAAGCATATAAGTAACACAAAACAGTATAGTCCTCACTGGAAAAAACTGGTAAGAGAATGATGTGGAGAGAGAACTTGCTGCCTTCCTTTGAGCTGTTATTTGAGAGAACTGGAATGCCAGAGTCCCTTTCAATACCATCCTTATGGCTAAACTTAGGCTCTCCTCAGTCATGGTACAGGTACAACCCATGGAATCAGAGGGACAATAAGGGAGAATTAGAGCAGAGCTGCCCCACGTGTTTTGCTGCCTAGAACATAACTCTGCTCTCCCAGCTTTCACAGGATTCAGGTTTTCAGTTTGATAGAACACTTCTGAGTGTTACTGTAATAGCACTTCCAGACAGATACTGTCTTCCTTCTACTTCTTTTCACGTTTATCATCTCCCTTCATTCTGTTTTCTTTGAGGCTGCTGTATCCTTTGACCCAGCTATATCTTTTGATATTTTTTTCCACTGTGCTTTCTTTCCATTTGTTATTTCCCTTTAGTCTAACAACTACTTTCCCTTTTTCTGCCTCTCGCTCCATTACTTTCATCATGCCTTTTCCCTTTCCCACATTCCTTAATTATCAATCATCTTTCCCTTACGCTCATTAATCCTGGTGTTTTTCCTTTTCTTTATCTGCTTCTTATAGGAAATAAAAGCATAAGATGCACGTATATACACAGTTGTTTTCTTCCAACCACGTTCACCCTCACATATCTGCACCTTGGTGCTCTTTGGTGTGACTGTGGAGGAAAGCTCCCAGCCAGTGTCCTCAGAGGGACCCAAAAGTTGGATTTGCCCATGTGTGGCTTTCAGCCCATGGTCCAGCATTCAAGCTATACCAGATGTATGGCAGCAGACAGACTTTCTTAGGAAAATGTTGTTTTACAGTGTCATTCAACTGTAACACATTCTAATACTTGCATTACATTTTGTTGTCTCCCTTTTAGCTTAGCAACAACAGCTGTTACTAAAGAAAAGATGTTTTCCAAAGGTTTTTGAAGAAAACACGCCACTCCTCCTGCCTGGAACTGTTTCAGTTGAAACTCTCTTCAGTTCAGTCCTTTTTTTCTTACCTAGCCAGCGTGTGTGCTCAGAAGCAAGGGCTGCTGCTTTGTGGTTGGAGGCACAGCCCCAGGTTGGCTGGCACCCAGCATCTCCCCTTCTGCCTGGGGAAATGCACTGGGGGAGCTCCCAATGCAGGGAGCTCAAGGCAGGCAGTGCAGACAGCCTCCTTTCTTGCTCTGAGCCATCCGTTGGAGGCTGCTGCCTGCTGTGCCCACTGCTCTTCCTGGGGAAGGGGCGGCAGTGCCTCTTCATTTGCTTACCGTGGTTCTTTGGGGCTCTGCTGTCACCTGCATGCAGAGTCATTTGCAAACAGGCAGTATCACTGGGGAGCAGAAATGTGCTTTTTTTTGAACCCTAAGCAGATTTATACTCTGGTTTCCTGTCAGATCTTTGCATTTTCCTTCTCCGCCCCGCCCAGCCCCTGACACACTTTTTCTCACTTTCTGTCGCTCTGTACTCATTCTGACACTGGTGCACTTGCTTCCTTTATTCCAGATTCTCCCCAAAACTTTCGGCACCTCGGGGGGCAGGAGGACTTTACTCCTTGTGTTTCTTTTACTTTTTAACAGCTGCAGAGCACAAAGAACCTCTCCGGGGCTACTGGAAGAGCCAGAGTCACGGGCATGGAGGCAACATAGGGACTTCATCCTGCAGCAGCTGCACCGAGACACCCACTCACTCATGAGCACCCAAGGTAAGGACAGCCTGGGACAGCATTTAATTGCCACAAGTTCCACTTTCGCCTTTTTTTCTGTGTTCATTTTTGAGATTGCTTCTCTGAGGACCGCAGCCACCCGTCCTGTCCTCAGCAGCACGAAATGTGCTGCTGCTCGGGGGGGCCCTGCGGTACTCCAGGGTGATGGGTGTTGATAAGGGAAGTGTGTGCTGAAATGGAAGTGCAAGGGCTGCTTGTCAGCACTGGTCACCAGGGAATTCCTGCTTCTGCTCTGTGTGCTGTGCCCTGACCAAGTCTTTAAATCCTTTCATTAGGTATTTATGCTTTCTATTAACTAATAAAATCTTTCTTTCCCTCTGTTAATTAGCTCTTCTCACTTCCTTTATTCTTTTCTCAACTCTAATGTATCTCTTATCTTTTTTACCATCTTCTTATGCCTGTTTTTCATCGAGCATATCTTCTGTGTGACAAATGTTCCACTAGTTCCTTTCTTTCCCTTCTCTCCACTTCTTGCCCATGCAACAGACTGTACATCCTCCCCCATGTTCTCAGTCTCTCTCCTTCCCCTCTGTGATTTCCTTCTCTCTCTCATGTTCCCCTTTCCTGCCACCTCCTGCACGCACCCCTTCCTGCTCCATCCCCTCTCTGTGCATGCAGCATGCACTGCTGCCCTGCAGAGTTGGTTTTGCATGCAGTGGTGGTGCCCTTCTGCTGACCCGTCCTCGTACACACACACTGCTTTCGTATCTGCCCCTTTGCTCATGTACATAATCAGAATTTGCATATGTGTAGATTTGGAGATGCATCCCAAAATACCAGGCATGTACGCTTGCATCGTCTCCCTCTAACTCTCAGACTCGTGCTGAGTGATTCACAACAAATAACCGCTGTCATCCTGTCTCTGTTTCCTTCTGTCTCACCAATAGAATTTTTTAACACCTATAACACACCATAGCTTCCTTTCCACTCACAAGTATGGCCCTCTCTGACTTTGTTTTTTCTATCTCTGCTTTTTATATCGTCCCACTCCTTCCGAAGCCCTTACCCCAACCCTCCACCAGGCTTCTCTATCTGCTTCTATGCTGCATTCACATGGGGAGGAAATGCTGAAGCAGATGGTCTTACTCTGCTGCCTCAGCATCCCCCCGAGACCTTGTAGGGAAACCAGAGGAAGTACTGCAGTCTCTCAGCTCCTCTTTCCTTTGCAGAATAGGCAGGTGAGAGCAGAGTAACAGCTTTGTGAAGCTCTTACAATTTCTGGTCTGACAGTGAGGTCATTCTCGCCCCATTGAATCCTATGGGATTTCTGATCTTAGGGAGAGAGGCTCCCTGCTGTAATGCTGTAGTGACAGTAACTTCATTCCCAGGATCTGGAAAGAACTCATTTCTCAGATACATGAAGTTGCCAAGATCAGGTTAAAAACTGCATCCGGGGACAGTATTTGCTATGACTGCTTGTTTAAGTTTGTAAGCTTTGAACCAGATATGGCAAAGTAGTAAATTTTTTTTGATGAAGTTTTTTAACCTCACCTTCTTAAGCAGGGCTATTGGGACTGAAGATTTATTTCTAGGGATGTTCTGGTTTGGGCTTTTGGGGACTGAATAAGGATCACTTATTAAACTCAGCTGAATTAATAGGAGAATTATGATGTGAGAGAATTCTCTCAGCAATCCGTCCTGCTCTCTCAAATTGTCTATCTCCTTATGACTGAAAGAAGCTTAAACTGTATGTTTGCAATTATAATGCATACTTTTTGATTCAGAACTAGCAAACTGTGGCCTTTGAGCTCTGAGCATTCTCTTCTGAATACAGAAGCAATTACATGAAAATATCTTTGACTTTTGCATCTGCCAAAAAGTCTGCAAGCCTGGAACGACACAATAGGATATGTTATTTTCATTCATAGAAGTTTAGTATAACTCTGTACTCTGTAACAGCTTGCGATATGAAAAGCTCTTGTGTTCCTTTTAGTCATCCTGTAAAACATGTATGATGATCTTGTGCTTTGTTTTTTCAGTGTCCTGTGCCCCCAAAACTATTTGGATTTTTCTTATTTCGGTGGGTTTTTTTCTGTAAGGCCTTGATATCTCCCTGAATCTAATTAGCCAAAACTACGTTTCTCTTTCTCTCTCTCTTCTCCTTTTCTCTTCCCCTCGTCACCCATCATCCTAGCTTGCTATGAGTTGAGTTAAAAATGGACTTGGTCAAAATGGAATGGTGACACCTGCAAGGGGATCGGGAGCCAGATTTTATTTCCTAGTTTCTTGAGTTGTGTACCTGACAGAAGAGAAATTTCAAAGGGAAAGAGTGCTGAAACTTTCAGCCACACCCAGCAAACCCTTCTACTGGGAGGGGCACCTCAGAAATTCAGAACCACATGTTTGACTCCCTCATCTTATGCAAATAGTTACTTCTGGTGAGAGAGAACTCTGAATTAAGAGAGAAAATAAACTTTCTACAGGAGAATTATCTGAGTTCACGTATCTCTGATGAAATTAAGAGCAGCCTTCACTAAAGGTACATCCCAGATAACTGGGATATGCTAAAAATAAGTCTGAATGTTTTATCCTGTTACTTGGTCAGACTTTTAATGAGATACATGGCATGATTACTCACAGAGGATGAAGCATATAGAGATCTTTATTCCTCCCAATATTATGTCTATATTATTGTGACAGAACCATCTACCCACCTTTTATCAGATGTCTCAACTCCCTTTGATATTGAAATGCATGTTTCACGAAATACATGTTTCACTCAGATGTGGCCGTTAGGGTTGTGTTAGTGATGGTGGGATGTGGCCTATGGCAGCTTTCTTTGTAAGCAGTACCCATAGCAACTTCAGCTTAAAAGGTCCAGGCCTTACGAATTTCAGACTGAAGTATTAAACCTTGCCCTCACCAAATGCAGTGGACTTTTGTCACTGGTATTAGAGAGGTTTTGCTTTGGCTGTTTATCTCTGCTGTCTGTAGGATTTGCATTCTCAGAATGCTGTCCGCTTTGCTGAGAATAGAGTACCTGCAGGGAATCTGCAATTCCCTTTTTTCAGAACAAATGATGGGGTTTTCTCAGGTATACGTGTAACAAGATCCTCTACTCCCTTCCCCCAAATTCTCTGTTGAGTGCTGCCTTCACCCTCCAGATGGGGTCAGCTATTTAATGGCAACGAACATTTTCAGGAAGGTAACCTTTCTGCTTGTGATTTGTTCAAGGACTTTGGAATTATAATGGTTACTGTCAAAAGCACATAATTGGTCTCAGTGGCACACATCCAACAATAGGAGCTTCTTTCTCTCTGCTTCACTCAGTATTCTCTCCCAGTATTACCCTCTCATGTTTTTGCTCCTGTCAGGCAAAAGAGCACAGTGTCAGTCTGCTTAGCATGCCATTGGACAGCACAGCTGATCTGCCATCCGCCCAGCCATGTCTCGCTGTGGGTGGCTCTGGGTTGCTCCTTGGCTGGAGGTTTTCACGTTGACTTCAGTTCACCAGAAACGTTTTCTCTGAACTTAGATTTTGATCACCTCTCGTCCTTCGTGCTCTTCTCCCAAAGAGTTGGGCTCCAGGGAGGGTGACAGGCTGTGAGTACCAGGGGTTCTTGCATGTTTGTAGGTCTGCAGTTAGAACTGTACAAGCAGTAAAGTCTTTGAGCTCTCTTATACAAAAAGCAAACAGACTTTTTTCACAGCTCATAAAGATGCATGATCCCTAGCACCATAAGCTGACAAAGTGTTGTGCGTTGTCTGCTGCCACATGCAGTGAAGAGAATATTCTTGTTCCTTTAGTCCCACAAAACCTGTTTCATCCTCTGCACTGGATGGGGCATTGCTTCCTAATGCTGTCTGCTTCAGTGAATCTCTTTAGCAACTCAACAGGAAAGAGGAATTTGTCAAATCTCACTGGATATCTATCAGAAATGTCAAACTAGATGCTGTAACATCCTGGTTTTGTCAAAAGGGTAAATGTATGTACAGCTGTGTATGCGATATTATTGCTAGTAATTGTTGCCTCGGTGAATTTCCCTGTATAAAGCAGCACCCTGTGGTATTAACGGATATTTTAGTTCCGGTCCCGGAGGCCTCTTTGGCCTTACACAAAGGTACTCGTTATTTGCCTAAGTCTGACAAGTCTGCCCTGTTTGTGGCAGCTGAGGGGAGGAACTACAGCTCCATCACAGCCATGGAGGGATCCCCAGCAGCTCCCGGTGCTGTATCTGCTGGCACGGCTCCACGGGCAAACCTGGGCACTGAGCAGTGAGCGTAGCACAGCTGCCCAGCTGAGGTAGGATCAACTTTTTCCATATGAATACAGAAAAAAGCTGTATGCTACCAGGGCATACCTGGTTACACACTTTAGCACAAAAGGAATCCCTTCCAATCCATAGCTCAGCTGGTGATTGAGTCTTTCCTTCTTAAACATCAACTGAGATGATCACATTGATAAGATCATTTGGAAGCTTTTGGCTTTCACCATCCCTGTTAAACTACCAGGGGGTGGTCATCATTCACTGCCCTCACCGGTCTGTTGGATGAAGTCTGTGTTTAAAATATTTCCTCCCTGCTTGCAGCTTCGCATGGATTGTCTCCATGTTCCCCTCTTGCACCAGAACAAGTCCTGCTGCAGCAGCTGCTGCCCACATCTCTGTTTCTGGGCTTCTTCCATTGAGTAGTTGCCATTCTGTGTTTGTCATAGTTTATAATGGAAGTAGTTGGGGAAGTCATCAGACTCATTTCACTAATGCCTCATACCAAAGGAAAACAGAAAATTCCATAAACTTTTTCCATTTTTACCACTGAGAGCTGATTTTTTTCCTGGGGGGACAGAAAATAATCTTCTCTACCACTACTCTGGTAATTCCATTCACAGTTCCTGCCAAAACAGGACCCGCTACATCTCAGTATTGATTTGTTTAAGAGTATTTTTGATGCGTTTCATCCTTCCAGTAATATATTCCTGTATTTTGAGTTGCACACTTTGCAGGAAGACCTCAGACTAACATGCTTTATTGGAGAAGATTTAATTTCCTTCTGTCTTTTAGTCTCTAGTTTTCGCTATTTATGCTTTGAAAGCTTTCAGTGCAGAATGAAACAAAAAAAAAAGTATTTAAACTTTCATCTTAGGTCAGAAAAGAGTGTGTTTTTCTTCTGCTTCAGTTTGTAGAAAATTAAAAAAAAAAGTGAAGGAGAATTACATTTCCTGTGAGGCTGGAAACACTGAATCAGTTTCTTTTTAATCTGAAATTCTGTGGTTTGAAGGAAAAATGATACTTCTTGGGCATTTTCTAATGGAGTGTTACAATACAGAAAGGTGTTTTTGTGACTTGCCCGTATCCATAGTGAGAGCAGCATCAGTTCTGCTGCATTAAATGCTGTTGACTGTAACACCATCACTGAAGGCCTGTGCACGGTGCGGAGCGCTGCCTGGCTCTGCAGGTACTGCAGGAGCTCTATGAGAACACACCATCAGGAAGGACTGAACTTTTCCACCTGCAAAGAGCAATTGGGAAACACTGGCTTCAACACAGAAAAGATCAGGATTTGAACACCCATTTTGAAGGCTATCAATTTAAGAATCACAGAATCACCAAGGTTGGAAAAGACCTACAAGATCATCCAGTCCAACCATCTACCTATCACCAATAGTTCTCACTAAACCACGTCCCTCAACACAACATCCAAACGTTCCTTGAACACCTCCAGGGTCGGTGACAAGCTCTGAGATGTTTTAGAGTTTTCTGCAATGCAGAACAATGCAAATTCATGCAATTGTGTAATTAAAACCCAGTCAGGCATGAATTGTGGTTATGCATCCAGCAGCAAACCCACTGAAGTCCTGCCTTGGCTGCCTATGGCTGCTCTTGTGCCTATGGCTGCTCTTGTGCCTCTGGCTGCTCTTGCACCACCTCTTGTGCTCTCTTGGTCTACGTTGTTAGATGTGGATCCTTAATTCCATATCTGTTAACGGGAGCATAAGCTCTTCTCTATTATTACTTTTGAAAACAGGATGTAGGTAAATTGGGCTGTTTTGTCAATTTTACTAGTATTTTAAATATATTTCATGTATTTTCTAATATATTGCAAAAGACTCCAAAAATCTGAGTACTGGAAATTGCAGTTCAATGACTTAAGTCTTTCCTTGTAACTTGTCTTTACTTTCCTTGTAACTAATAGCTAATGCTGCTGTGATGTAGTCTTACATGACTACATCATATTGCAGTTCTCTGAGGCTGGAAACAGTGATGAAGTAGGAAAGCAAGTTTCCTGTAGCACACAGATGTAAGAAAGTGAGTTAGCAATGGAGAGCCAGGGGTGAAAGAGAAGGCTGGAGGTTTGTTTGCTTGTATCAAACCTTTAATGGTACTTAAGCTTAGCTTGGAATGTTTTGTTATACAGGAGTCTCTGATATGTTTTCCTACAACTGGTAATATTTTGCACTTATGTGTGCCCTGTTTCCCATTGCTGTCAGCAGCCATTTCGGGGTGTCCTCAAACAGGTGCTGTAATGCAGCTCTCTGCCTTAGAGAACTCAACGCGACTGTGCTGCAGAAAAGAATCAAGAGAGAGGTTTACAAAAGGTACTTTTCATAGCACCTAACTTATTTATCGCCAATAGAAGGCAGCAAAAGCTGTGTATTTATCACTTCCACTTGGTGAATACCTGCACGTTCCCTTCTGCCTTTGGTAGCTCTATTTCACTACTCCTAGTGCAGCAGTCCTCCTACTCACAGCTTCCTCAGTTCCGAGCTGGCAGGGTTACTGGGATAGAAAGAGTTAATTCTAGGGGAGGGAAGGGGTCAGGACATCAAAATAAGGTATATGCTTCTCCTTCCATATTTTTACTTTCTGAGAGCCAAAGCTTTTCCTGTTATGTGCAAGGAGCAAGGTGAATACAGGGTCTTGGAAACGAACTGTTATTTAAGAGGCTTCTTGCTGCTTTTCATCAGAACATAAACAGTCTGTGGCTCCTCCTCAGGGCCCTGCTGGTGAGATGGAGGCTGATACCTGCGGTCCAGCAGGACGGCTGCTCACAGAAGCTGCAGTCCGTGCATTCATTTTCAGCCCTGTAGACACATGAGTCTCATTTAGCTGCTCTGACCACCAATCTTTACCATGGTCTGAAAACACTGCTCTGCTCGCTGGGGGCGGCCCTGGAACCTGAAGAGAACTTGTAAAGTTCTCTTAAAATTGTGTGATCCTCAAGAGAAAATCAGGCAGAGCGTCTGAGAAAGCTTCCCTGCCCCTGAGCCGCTCTTGCCTCACAATATTGAACGCTGCTTGATATATAACCTCTGCTTCCCATTACTGATAACAAAGAAGAGCTGCTGGATTTGTCACACTGCAAAGCGGCCAGTTGTTACAATGCAGCAACTGCGTTCTTGGGTGTTCTCAGCTTTCAAGGGAGCATACAGGAATTAAACAGTGGTCCACCCGAAAGCAACTGTGAGCAGCGCTTTAATAAAGCCCTTTTTACCCTGGAGGACGATGCCATTGACAGCAACCAAGGGCATGCCTACACAGCCACTCCGGAAGCTTTACTAGCAATCCAGATATCATTAATGATCGCTCTCACTCAGGACAGGTCCTGCAGACACTTCCTCCCACACCGATTTGATGTGAACGATTGCAGTGTGAGTACAGTCTGAGTACAGTGTGAGTACACAGAGAAAGTTTTGTGGTTCCTGCCCTTCCCCAGCCCTCTCAGAGCTCTCCCACGGTGCTCGCCCACTTCTCCCTGCGTCCTCTCTTCCTTGACAGTTTGCTTTTTGTGCTGCTTCACCAGGATGCCTGCAGAGCAGGAGCAGAACCCCTCTCTCTCATACCCTTCCCCTCAAGTAACTCTCTGTCCAGGGAAATGTCACTGTCATAGGGCACTATGGGCAAAGACACATCTCAAGCTCTTGTCCTTTACCAACTCCAGTGAGAAGATGCCAAAGGCGTAACTCTCAGTCGAAAGGATGTCCCCCAGTAGCAGCAGCATCAGTGCTGGTGGCCAGGACAGTCCTTCTATGAATGCTAATGATAAAAAGGCAAGTTTCCTGTTTAAAGGGGCTTTTAAAATCCTCCACGTGCTTCCTTTAAAACAATTCCTTTAATCTTTCTGATGTTTGCAGTGCCCTGGAGAACACAGGTGATGAGTGTCTTGCTTGTAGAGGATTTGAAACACTTATTGACCTGTTTATTTTATGACAACCTTGCTTCTGTTTCTAATCCAGAGTGAGCCTTATCTGTTGTTGGTTTTGATTTTATATTGTGCTATATCATGCTAGAGTAATTTCTGCCGTAGAAGACAGAAAGGCCTTATCATCAAAGAGGAAAACCTGCGAGCAGAGCAGACAGCTCCTAAAAGAGCTGTAACCTGAGTGGAGAGAAGCAGGAGTTAAACTGGCTCCTGCACTGCAATTGTTTTGGGTTACGGTTGAGGTTCCATCGCTGTGCCTGGTTCCTCAGCCTCGTCTTCCACACTGGCTTCGTTAGCAATGAGATGCTAATTAAATTTCATATTTATGATTAGAAAATAAAACCATTGGACCTTTTAAAAATAGATTTTTATGAGTTTTGGCTCAGTCAGCTGAGTCAGCAGAATAGAGTCTGCAAGGCTGAACGTGGCAGCTTTGGGGAAAAAAGATAAATAGAGCAAATAACGATAGGAGAGTCCAATCTAAAAGCTCGCACAGTTTCTACCCTGTATTAATTTTCAAGCATAGGAAAAATAATTTTATTTTTGTTCCTCCTAGAATAAATATTTCTAGTCATGCAGAAAAAAAATCCTTTATTTTGTCCCAGAGGGATCAGAGCTTAAAATTTCAACTAATTCTTAAAATCTCAATTGCAGCTGGAGACGAAATGTAGGAAAGGATTGATCCGTCAGCAGCAGTATTTGCCATCATCTGTTAACTAGCAAAATATTTCATGGATTTAAAGGAGTTGGAATTAGCATGAGTGAGCACTGACACAGCATCAGCCCTCCTCCCTGTGGGACAGATACTGCTGCAGTGTTTGCACAGCACTGGGAAGCAGAACTACCTGAACACTGCTATAGGTGCTATAGAGTGTGGTTTCATAGGTAGGAATTCGCACCTCACAAAGATTTAAAGGCCTTTTGTTTTTCAAATACTTTGCATTGAAAGAATGCTGCAATTAAGAAAAGATTTTTGAAAGAGCTTGGCATCAATTTAGGCATGGAAGAAAGACCTGTTTTTTAGGAGGGCTTAGCACTCAGCAGCTCTGTGACTCATAACACCAATCTAACCCACACTCTGAAGCAAGCCGTGCAAAAACCTGGCCATTTATTTTAATGCCTAAATTCCACCTCCGCTCTTTGAAAATCTGACCCTAATTACAAGTTGTGCCCTTGAGTGGGAATGAGAAATAGGGGAAATCAACCCTGAGGAAGCAGAACCATTCACTACTGCTCATATTGCATATAACCTTGCTGCTCACAGACAGCACCGCATTTAAAGCAAATGCTTTTCTGCTCAGTGTCGTTCGCTTGTGATGCTTTAAGCTACCAGGTACTGTTAATGCAGATAGCATATGAGGAATTGTTATGCTTCAAGGCATAAATTGGGAGAATGGGAGGGGAAAAAAGCTTCCACTGACTGTGCTGCGATGCTTTACCACACTTTGTACCGAGATACCTCTTCTCGTAAGGATTGGGATTCAGGTGACTGTCATCCTGAAAATCTTGCTTTTGTAATACTGCTCATAAATGCTGTTCTGCAGCAGCTGCCCATGCTTAAAGACTGGGATGCTCACAGACAGAATGCATCAGTTCACAGCTTCTGTTTTCACAAATACTTATTTCCACAGTCAGCAGAGAACCCAATAGAACACAGCCCCTGCTCATGTGGGCTCCTTCTGAAGGACCACACTCAGCTGAAGAGGCAGTCAAACCTTTTGCTATTTTTGAACTTTCCTACTTGATTTTTTTCCAAAGATATATGTTGAGCTGGCCTGAGTTTCCTGATGGGGACAGAGTTTAGTGTCTTCCTATGGTAAGTGAATTCTTTGGGGTCAGTATTCCACACCAAAGGTTTGCAGTATTTTATTCTATATCATCAGAGTAATGGACTCAGTTATTGATAAAGCAACAGTAGATACTTAATCCTTCCTTGTAACGTGTTGGCAGTAGGAATTATCATAGAGTTGCATGTGTTTGGTGTGGTCTCTTCCCCAGGACAGCAAACCAAGGTCGCAGAGAAGCCACCGCTTACAGAAATGGAGTCCTTTCCCACTAATGAAGAAAGAATCAGGCAGCTTTAAATTGCTACAGAAGTGAACTAAAGGAGCCCTCCTGCAGGATGCAGAGTGAACTGTCTCTGTTTTTCGGAGGTTGCTTTCCTGCTCTCTGCTGCATGCCTTGCAGGGCGGCTGCTCCGCTGTGCAGAGCTGAGCCCAGAGGCAGCGGTGCGGGAAGTGAGAGCCGGCACAGCATCCTGCAGCTCCTGCTGCAGCCAGGCATGCAGCTCTCTGTCAGGACAGCGCTTCCTCTAAGACTTCCCTCCACAGTGTTTGTCAGAGCTGAAAGTTGCCCACAGCCTCTTTTCAGAAGAAAAGGGAAGTCAGGCAGCCCCCAGCACCGTTCTGTCTGCTATATATAGACAGCAAGTTTGAGAGGGAGGATTGTGGGTGTATGTTTCCGGCGCTGTGTGATACAGTCCCACTACAGCAGTGCAAGAAAGGAGGGGACACAGAGAAGATGTGACCAGAAAGCATAAGTGGGAAAAATCTGTTCATAAACCACATGCAACCATTTCCATGCAAAAGGAGAATTTTGATTTCAAAAGTGAGCTCCTTCTGATTCCCACTGAGGTTCTGTCCTTCCTCAGCTTCACTGATTTGATCTATTATATACTTTTTCTTGCCAAATGGCACCCAGTTTGCTTCTGCGTCTTTGTGCTCTGCTGGCTTGCTTCTTCAGGCAGCAAAATAGCACATGCAAGAGAGCAGCCTGTTCTTTGCATTTGTTCTGTGCTTCAAATAGTTGCAAAGAATAGGTAGTAAGCAACTAAGAGCTAAAGAAGGTTGGATAGGTCTTCACAGAGCTATATGTAGAGCTGCTACACCTTTGCGTAGTTCACTTGAGATAGTTAAGACATCCACGTTCTCATCCTCGTCAATATATGCTGCTGTTACAATACAGCAAACAGCTGGCAGGTGGGTTATTTTTCTAGTGTTTGGAGTAGACCTTTAAGGTTGATGTTTATAAGGGCTTATGACAGCTAGCTTTGTTTTTGTTCGTTCTTCAAATTTTCAAACTTCTCTTTTCCTGTTTAGTGCAACTAGTTGTATTAATGCAAGTGTTAATAGCACTGATGAGAACCAGGCTGTTTTGGTAGTGTTATGTGAGTTTCGTGCACTTGTATCAGCTAATGAATCACTGACCTTACTGAGTTCTTATGTAGCTCAGTCCATACAAATTGCTTATAAGCTCTGGCTCTCTGAACCAAAGAACGTGCTGCTTGTTGTAAAGTGAGCACGCATTTACTGGGACCTAACCTGCAATCATCAAATCCATCTGAATGTTTGGCTAACTTGAATTTTAAATTCGAGGCTCCAGATCCAATGGCAGGAAGGCTCCTAATCACACCCTCCTACCTGCTTGCCCCCAGTTGTGCCTCCTCCTCAACTACTGAAAATCTCATTAGCAGTTGTGAAAGCAGGATGAGTTCATCTCAAAGAAGAAGAATTAACCTGAGACCCCGTAATAAATTCTGAAGCATTTCTTGGGCCAGCATTCTCACGAGCCCTTCGCAGCCTGAGGATGACTGCTTCTTTTTTAGATCTTTGCTTTTAGCACACATTAGTTGAAAGGAAACGCTCCTGTCAGTAGTTAATGCTGCACTCAAGAAAGAAAGGCCAGACATACAAACATATTTGTACTGCATTAGCCCAGTGATTTCTGCTGTCCTCATCGTCATGCGTAACGGAATGGAGAATATGTAGATTAAAGCTTTTATTAAATGTCGGGCTTTCAGCTCTCCGCTGCTACTTTGCAAATCCTTTTAAATAGGTGCACTAAATCCTTGTGGTAAATTATTTATGCAAATTGTTGTGCTGTTTTCTTGATTTGCATGCCCAGAACTAGCACTAATTTCTGATGTCTCAGGATCGGTGACAGGGCCTTCCCTCTTTATCCCTTTGTTTGCTTTACACCCCACATTCCTTCTCTTTGCCTTTACTAAGGCTTTTCCCATTCTCATCTCTGTCTCATTTCTGTTCTTCACTTTCATTCTGTTGATTTCCCCTTTCTTTGACTTTCTTTTTCTTTATCCTGCTCCCTTTTTATATTTCCATTTCCCTTTTTCTCACAATTATTTCAACGCTAAATCTTGTCTTTCTCCTCAAATATTTTTGCACCATTTCTCTTTGCTTGCCTGTCTCATTTCTCATTTACTGCCACTAACATTATCACTTAATAATGCTGGTGTTAACAGTTTCTGAAAACTGAATGTCAGATTCATAAATAATAGAGAAGAAAAGAGTAGTCTGATAGTAGGCATTGGCATCTGAAGGGACAGATCTCTTGGATGACCGTAGAGGTAACCCAATCAACAACTGGTTGGAAACCAAACTTTACATGGGATTCTGAGGTAGAAGTTTAAAATGGTGGGATGTAGTTCTGAACAGACCCATTTATTTACCACTCACCAGAGAGGAACTCGATTTCTAAATTAACCTGGGTCCTAATGCTAGTTGGTGAGATGACTCCAACCTCTGTCTCTGTTCATAAGTTCACCCTTCTGTTGGTGGTGCTTAGCGGGCACGGTGCTGAGGGAGCTAGGGACATCTTCCCTGTGTGTAGGAAACAGTGACACACACAAAAATGATGGAGTCGTCAAAACATCATTGCTACATTTCTTTAAGTTATTTGTAGAGGAGGATTTTTCCATTTTCTTTGTTTATTATTGGTAATATGTGCTTTACAACCAATCTGATTGGATCTTGCATGTTCAGAGTAACACAATCTGCTTTCGGTTTGCTATTGAGACAAAATTAGTCATTTCCTTCCTGTGTGATAACATGGTAAGAGCTCCTGAGTTCTGAACTGGCAGACCTGAAAAGGACGTCGACTTTCGATATTTTCACCAGATGGAGAGCAAAGCTGCAAAGCACAGATCTCTGCCTCTTATGAATCACAGATCACTACAGGATCCTAATAAGTATTTTTAGACTGATTAAGATCTTTCATAACAATATTTTGTTGTGTAGAACAGCATTCTTAATGTGCAGTTTTTTTCCTCCAGAAACTAATGGGTACATTAGAGTGTTTCGTATGCAGTTGCAAAAGCAGACAAAAGCTACATGCAGTAAGTGTGGAATTCAAAGCATTATTAAGGTATTAAGCAATATTATCCTGCAATTCTGAGAAACTAGTTTGTCTTTGTTGCATACAATGTTTTCTGGTTTAGAGGATAATAAGCAAGCCATGGGGTGCACTGCATTAACAAAGCCTACAATTGATCCTTGCTTTATCTGTGCACATTTCTTTTTTGCTGAGATAGTGTTAAATGGATCTGTTCTTCGTAGAGTAACTAAAGGGAAAGGAAGAGGTAATTAAAGAGAGTTCCTGTAGTATTAACTCTTCTGGCCTCTTCTGCAAGTAGAGGAATAGTGATTAGAGACAAGTCTCTGATTTATTCTATTGCTTTCATTCTTTTTCGTACAGCAGAGATACCGGAAGTGTAACAAGACAGAATTCTTCATTTCTTTTCCTCTCGCTTGGCTGTTCTTGAGATAATAATTATGAAAGTCAGGGGGATTTTCTTTCCCTCTTGTGTTTGTAAAAGCAAGATGAATGTGCCTTCAGAGCCCTTTGACAAAGTTAGGAGGTTGTTTTGGTTCTCTCTGCTATTTAGAAAATGGGAGTAGTGTTTATGACTGTGGCTGTCGTCTGGCTTCACTGGAGAGTTCCAGGTTTACCTCACTGCAGCTTTGCGTGATTTCGAGTGGATTTGTATGTTGCATGGAACAGAAAGATTGACTCAGTGGGAGTGGACAGAAAATATTTGTGCTAAAGCATTCCTACTTTGAGTTTGAAGTTTCCTGCTCTTCTCCTACTTTAGTGTTCTTCTACTTTGATATACTTATTCAATATTTTTCTTTTATTTTTTATTGGAGCTGTGGCATTCAGTAGGCTGGATGAATCTTTTATACGAAGAAGAAGTTCTGATATATACAAAGCAGTTCTTTCCATGACTGTGACCTGAAAGAGAAATACAGTCCAGCCTGTTCAACAGTGCTGCTGGCTTCAGAAAGTGTTCTCAGGCCAACGAAACCTGAAGTAATAAAACCTGGTTAATAATAAATGTCTTTCCTGGACCTTTCCATCTCAGTGGTTCCAGGTGCTTTGCAGTCTCTGATGAATGAGTCCTACCAGGTGGGCACACTGAGAATCTGCATTTTATATTCTTTTGCATCAAAGACAGGTTGAGAATTTGTCTCCTCTCGATTGGGGGTTCAGATTTAGGCACCTCTATGGTGAACACCTTGCAAGTGTAGGCAAGCAAATTGTCATCTTAATCAGTGTTTAAGCCTTTGAAAAGTAGTTTTCAGTACCATAGAACATACAGCACTGCAGCCAATATAATTGGAAACAGCCGGTATTGAGCATTTCAGAGAGGCAGTAGTGCAAACAGAGCTCTCCTGTCTCCTTAAGTAAAGGGATATAAGTTCTTTATCACACTTAAAACTGTGGCTTTCCTCTAAAATTAAAAATAGCTCTAAATCCCTTTGTGGTTTTGTGGTTCTCTGATATTGCAAATCTACATCTATCCGTACAAGCAGCTGTTGAAAAAATCTCCCTGTTGTAATATGTTGTCATCTGAGATGCTGGACAAACTTGAGGGAGAAAGGGTGTACCCCATGAAGTCTGGACATATGCATAGATAAAGGATGTAATGCAAATACCCTCAAAA
This sequence comes from Pavo muticus, assembly GCA_016647715.1. Taxonomy (NCBI): domain Eukaryota; kingdom Metazoa; phylum Chordata; class Aves; order Galliformes; family Phasianidae; genus Pavo; species Pavo muticus. The sequence goes on along the minus strand of JACDJE010000022.1, from coordinate 3,307,066 downwards.
TGTTGAGGGTAATACACATAGCTTCAAAAGACTTCTTTCCATCTTTACATTTGCTTTAAAGTGTGCTAATTTACACGTAATCCTTTCCTGTTTTGTATACACGTTTAATATTTAAGATGAACAAATTTACTTTCATACTGGCATACAATTGGCACAATTTGTGTTACGGTTTCTCTTCAAATGCTGCCGTTCTGTCAGCATCTGTGACAAATGCTCAAGTCCAAAGCATTTAGCAGTTCACCCCTTCCAAAGCAAACTTCCTCCTACTTCCCAGTACAGGACAGAACCCACTTTTTTGTATTTCATGAAGAGTATATCAAGAAACCAGCAGTGCCAGCTGAAGCTTGCATTTGCAGTCTGCTTCAGTACCGACAAGCTGCCAGGAATTCACAGCAAGGGATGCAAATAATGAAGCAACTGAAGGGTTAATTTCTGCACCAACGTGAAATTAATCACAGAAATGAAGCCTTGTATCAGCTTTGATGGAGAGAACTTTGCAGAAGCCCTGGTTCTGAAGCCTGGAGGCTTTATTCCCTTGATCGGCGAAGAGTGTCGCTGACATATGAAAGTATGGAGCTGGAGAACAGAGAACTGCTTTAACAGCAAGGTGATCTGTTTGCTTGGAAAATAGAAAAAATAGCAAACATGGAGGAAGATTCATCTGCGTGTAACAGCCATGAGAAGGATAGTCCCTGAGAGAGCAAAGGAGATGAGGGGAATAGAATGTTTCGTTCAGTGTAAAAAGGAATTCCCTTTATTTGTCTGCATCTATAGATGCCTTTGAAATGGATGGGACTGGCTGAGATTATTACTGGATGAAGATCTCCTGTGGTTAAAAGCTACGCTGTGTACTAACTACTGAAAGGAGCAGCAGGAGAGCAATTTTTTTAACTGCTGTGGCAATTCTTATTTCTTTTTGGCTAATGCCTGCCGAAGTCAGCCCGTGTCTGTGACTTCACACCTGTGGTTTGTAATGGACAATGCAGTCTTTCTGACATATCACAACTTGTGAATGTGTTAGGTTACAGCTCAAGAAGTGCTGGAGTCAGAAACGAGGTAAGGATAGCAGCGAGCAGATGAAATAGCTGATTACACAGCTGAAAGCATTTTAACTCTGCCTTTTTATCTTATAAGTGAGAACAACTTTTGTGCAGGATCATCACAGCAAGGAAGCAGGGAGCAAGGCCCTTCAAAAACCTGCAGAACAGATGCACTGCTGAAAATCTCCTTTTAAAATGGAATCCCCCCCCATGCAATCCTTCAGTGGTGTCCCACTGAGTTTCACTTGTCACACCTGGTTTTGTACCAGCAGAACAACACTTTGACCCATCCACAAGTGTTTTATTTCTTACTCCATGTTATATTATTTACTAAATCATAGAATGATTTGGTTCCTATGAAAGGTGCTGTTTTAGTGTCACCCATTGGTTTCTGTTGTCTCTGGAAAAGCTGCAAAAGACAGAGGGGTTACCTGAGGTTTGTACTCAGTCTGGGCCAGGAACCACAACAGAAAAATAACAGTAGAGATCTCTTATGCCTATACATGAGGGATTATTCATTAAAGATATTTTTCATATCATATAAGAAATGTATTCACATTGAGAATTATGCTGATGAGTGAGCTTTCCTTTGAATTGTTTAAATCCCTTACTAATGTCCTAAGGGAACTGCTGACACAGAGTGCAATAAGTTCCGGTTCGGTGCAGCAGGCTGTTGGATATTTTGCAATTTACAAAAGTCAGGCAAGTGCTGCTGAGGTGCACCTGGGAGCTTAGTGGAACACCTCCCCAAACAAAGGGCCTGCAAGACACCATTGTTTAGTTGTGATAGCTGTGGCTTTGAGATGACTAAAATACTGCAGGACCTTGTGCTCTGCTGCCTTCTCCCAGAAGTTCAGCTTTTCCAGTTGTGCAGTCTGTGTTAAATTTGTGATTCCAGATTGCACCGTGCAGCACAGCTCTTCCCTCCTCTGGGGGCAGCCTCTGAGCTGCTGTTTGTGTACAGTCAGCAGAGCAAATGCTGAGTAAGTGGTTCCTGGGATATGAAATGTACAGAAAAGAATTCTGGAGTGTGGAAGAGAACAAAATGGGCAGTTCCCTGTTACCTGTCCATGATATGAGGAACCCATTCCATTTTCTTGGAGATGCTGAAGCCCAGCCTGGAAATTTGGATGCGATAATAATGGCCTTTGAAAGTGCTAAGCAAGGAAAGGCTTTTTTGTAGGACAGCTCTGCATGCGATTTTGATAGAACACTGACAGACACATTATCCAGCAGATTAGCACTTGCATTTTTACTTTCCAGAATGAGGAGTTAATAGCCCCTGGCTATAATAGCTGGTTCTGCCCAGCATAATGCAGCACGCTCTGCAGTTCCTACAGTCAGAAGCTGAGGAAATTATAACACATTGGAGAGAGCTCTTCTGGTCCTAGAAAAACAAGGCCTTGCTTTTGAGCTCTTTAGTTACTGATTACCAGCAAAGCCTCATAAAGCACAGTTCCATCTCTTGTGGCCTGGGAGCAGCACATTGTTTTGTACCGTGGCCACTGATGGGCAAAGACAACTCTTGGAATAGAAGCTGGACTGTGGTGTGCCACCTGCGTTGCAAGAGCTTGGAAAAGCAAGAAAGCAAAACTAGGACTTGTTTCCAGAGCTTGACATTTATCACAAATTTAAGAGGGAAAGATTTTTACAGCTTCTCTACTATTGACTTAACTTTAGTACAAGGTTTTTCACCTCATTGCCTGCCTTGTAACCTTCTCTAATGAGGTGGTTACAAATTAGGAGCTGGCAGGATATTGCTGAGCAAGCACTGAGAAGCCATATGATAACTTTTTATGAGTCAAGAATGTTTTCTGACTCGAGTGACACCGTGTAGAGAGGGCCAGGTGCCTGAGCTCACCGGTGCCTGCGTTCACCCCCATGTCAGTCAGTCCATACACAGCTACAAAGGACAGACATGCGGAACAACTCACCTGGGTGTTAACTCTGCCTGAGGTTCATTTACATGAGTTGGCTCATCACGCTTATGTGGGAAAATTGCAATTCCAATCAGTGCATCTGAGAGGAACAGAGGAGGTAAGAATGGCATAATTAGGTGCCTGCAGCAACTATTTGTCTCTGCTCTGGGTTCTGTGCATTCATATCCTTTCTTGCATTGTACCGTGTCCTTTACCATTGCTTCTGTTATGGAGAGGGACTCTCTGACTTGAAGAGACCTTCGTGGGCTTAGCAGAGCTACAGATTCATCACTCGCAAGCAATATGCAATAGTTCATAGCTCAAGATAGCACTTCTCTGAACTGTCACTTTCCAGATGAGCTGTGAACAGGCTGCACTTCAGTTCAAGCAGTTTCAATATAGGGCAAGCTCAGCACTAGAAGTGATGTTAAGCTCATCCAATGTGACATGGAAGCACCAAAAAAAAGTAACAGGATATAAACCACCCTGTTTGATGCTCATTTGCCAATTGTTTCCCTTCTTAAGGAGGAGAGCCAGAGATGGATGACTGCCTGGAGACACTGAAAGATGAGGAGGAAGCTCTGTGGGAGAACGTGGAGTGCAACCGGCACATGCTGAGCCGGTACATCAACCCGGCCAAGCTGACCCCGTACCTGCGGCAGTGCAAAGTAATCGATGAGCAAGATGAAGACGAGGTGCTTAACTCACTTATGCTGCCCTCCAAAATTAACAGAGCAGGTAATTATTTTAGGAGTGGCTACATCTGTATCCCTGTCTCAACTGCTTTACTTGGCTGAGTCTAGAGGGAACCCATATCAAGTTACAGATTATCAAATGGGAACCCTATGTCCCATTTACAGGAGGTTTAATGAAAAAGGGTGGAATCTGCTGCTGGTATTTTGATAATAATGACTCTTGCCAGTGCTGTGCAGGCTGGAGCTCGTGAGGTTCATATTCTCATCACAACCTTGGCAGACATTTCAGTTTGCATAAGCAGCAGCCACTGTCATTCCAAGAGCAAGTTCTCCGCTGCCTTCATGGTTTGTCACTGCAGGGTCTGCCATCCCAGCACGTCAGTGCTCCTGGGGGAGGCGTCTTTTGGAATTTCCTGCACACCTTTAGAGTAATGATCTGCACAAACATAAGGAATACGTGGCATTACTTCTTGAGTTTAGCTGAACTCAGCCAGCCATATTTTCCACAGCGCATTGCTGTGGCAGAGACAAACCCAAGGCATGTCTGACTTCAGGGATACAATACTTACTCTTCTCACAGTGCTGTTATGTCACCTTTCTGCTCTCTCTGGGTTGTACTTAGGGCGGCTGCTGGACATTCTTCACACCAAGGGCCAGAGGGGCTATGTGGTTTTCTTGGAGAGCTTGGAGTTTTACTACCCTGAACTCTACAAACTGGTGACTGGGAAGGAGCCCACACGGAGGTTTTCCACTATTGTTGGTGAGTAGGATCAGTCCTGAAGCCTGTTGAAATAAGGACTATCTTGAAGACTGGGTTTGTATTTCAGGCAACTGCAAATGAAAGCTGGTCTATTAGTAGCATCTTGCAGTTTTTCAGTCCCCTTCAGTGCACAAGGAGGGAGGTATGGGGCAAGTATAAAGAGAGGGAACGTCCCAGTTATCTGAATGAGGCTGAAGAGCTTCAGATGGAATGAAAGCCACTACAAGAGGTCTCAGCAGACATAATTTACATTGATAGCTGACACATGTACAGTACATCTGAAGGATTCAGATTAATTGTACATGTACACATTCATTTTACAAACTTTGTGCTATTTCCACAGGCCTGTCAGCTCAGCTGAAGCAATAAGACAAATGTTAGGGCTTCTTATAGTATCTAAACGAGCTGTACGCTTGTATGCTGTGATTCTGGTAATAGTGTACTGTGTGATACTTGTCCTGTTGCCAGTTAGATGTATAAATGTGTATGTGTTTCTGCATATTCCACACATGTACACAATTTGGGACATTTGTTTCATATTGAGTTCTGCTGATCCTGCTTAGTGTTAGGTTACCTTATGAGAAGTTAATAAGCTGTTCAAACATTTTCAGTGGAGGAGGGGCATGAAGGCCTTACCCATTTCCTGATGAATGAGATCATTAAGCTTCAGCAGCAAGTAAAGACAAAAGACATGCAGCGCTGCGACCTCTTGGCTAAGTCTCGCCAGCTGGAGGATGAGCGAAAGCAACTAAAACTGAACAAGATAGAGCTGATGACCTTCCAGGAGAGATACAACAAGATGAAGGAGGAAAGAAACAACTACAATGATGAGCTGGTCAAGGTGAAGGATGAGAACTACAATCTGGCCATGAGATATGCCCAGCTGAGCGACGAGAAGAGCATGGCTGTGATGAGGAGCCGAGACCTACAGCTCGAGGTGAGAGAGATGCTCTGGGTTTCTTTAATCAGCAGTAGCAATGCAGGATGCCAGTGGCAAAGTGAGTCTTCTGCTGACAGCAGAAAGGTGTACAGCTCATTTGCTTTGCTCACTAGGATGATTAGAGGCATCAAGGTACCAAAATTCCTACTGCAGTGTTATGTATCAGTGGCAGATGATTTACATACTTGTATGAAATAATCAGAACATAACATACGTTGTTTGCTAAAATCATAATTTTAGCTTTTCAAGCTCAACAATATGTACCATGGCAGTTATTCAGGTTTACATTGCAGTGTTTTCCACAAAAAAGCCTCATAACAGGTACTGGAATACCTTGGGACCACTTAGAAGACAGAAAGAATTACTTCAAGTGCCATGAAATTTATGCTTATGGGTATGTCACAGGTGAGGCAGAGTAAACAGCTACCCACAGCGGATCTGGATGCTGAGGTTTATTTTAGAACCAATGAGATTAGACGTTTTACAGCACTTTGATTTTTCACAGTCATTTATTGCTCCCTCACCTCAGTGCTGCCTTTTGGGAGCCCCAGCATCCCTTCCTTGCAGGGAGATGGTGCAGGAAGCTTGGTCAGCAGTTTGTGTTGCTTTGTCCTGCTCGCAGTCTCCAGTCAGAGTTACTGGCCAACGTCCCTGACTATCCCCTGGCATTCATATCTATATATCGCTCCGATCTCCAATTTACTCCACCACTTTCAGACCTTTTCCCCAGTCAGGATCATCACCCCTTTCTTTCCAGGCTCCCTTTGATCTGAAGCCACTTCCTGAGGACCTCTCTTTTCAATCCAGAGCCTCAAGTCCCTGGTTTTCCCAATCCAAATAGCCTATGTGCAGAAGCACAATGTGTGATCAGCCTCGTGAGCAGTATAGCTGTCTCATATCTGTTTATTTATTGGAGAATGGAGAATATGATGCTTTTGTTCTAGTCCAGACGTTATCAAAATTTACAGCTGGCCCATACCTGGTATAGCTAGCAAGTAGTAAACTTCTGCTTGAGAGTTCAGAAGTTCGGATCGGGGCATTTATCACACATGCATATCTACCCAATTATCTGCTTGTTAGCATTCACAGTTTAAGCTATTTTTTCCACCTATGGCAGTATGTTTTCACCCGAAGGTGAGAGTGTTTTCAAAACAGTCAATACCTGAGCTTGAAACGATTTCTTGCCTTGCCTGTCTCTCCTTCTCACTGCTCCCTGGGCACTGTAGATTGACCAGCTGAAGCACCGCCTGAACAAGGTGGAAGAGGAATGCAAGCTGGAGAGGAACCAGTCACTGAAACTGAAAAATGATATTGAAAACCGACCCAAAAAGGAACAGATGCTGGAGCTGGAGCGGGAAAACGAGATGATGAAAACTAAAATCCAGGAGTTACAGTCCATCATTCAGGTACCACTACACTGAAAAACTCTGCCACTTCAGCTCACCCCTCCTGCTTATCCAGGTGATGGGTTCAGAAGGCTTTGACCACTCCTTGCCTCCAGGCATCCCCACACTCTCCTCCCACACTATCTCATGTGCCTCAGGAGGACTTCTACCAAAAAATGTTGTCATCTAATAAGTCAAGCTGTTGAGAAATGAGCTCTTTCTTGGTGCAGAGTGCAACAGTTTACCTAATGAGAATCCAGCTCCATGCTTTAACCCTGCTGTGGTTCTTTGTACCAGTCTGTCACTACAAAGCTTTGTTAAACAACCAGCCTAGACATTTCTGATAGTGACTCTGTAACTTTTTCTGTGCTATTGTCCCATCTGTGCCAAAAGGTCCTGATGAAGCATGGGATAGTAAAGGTTCTTGGTTTGTCACTAGTTACCAGAATGCCCCACAGAACACTGCTGTGCACAAGTATCTTAGCTAACCCTTTTTTGGGCAGATGGGGAAAAAGTACGATATGCAGCTAATTTAGCACTGTGTTACTCTGTGAAGAGCATAGTCATATATTGAGATGTGTGTGAGTGCTCTGCACTTTGCTGGGCAAGGCTTGAAGCCTTTTAAAATGACACTTAAGAAAAATATCAATAGAATGCATTTTGGAACATGGCTTTAGCCTCTAGCAGTGCCCAACAATTCATAGTCTAATACAAATCCAATTCAAAGGCTGAAAAAGTGTGTAGTGCAGAAGGTTCTCAGAGTTCTGGTCCATGTAGGCTGTCTCATATTAATCGACTTGGTCTTACAGCACCTAAGGAAATAGAGAAATGATCGAGACTTATCTTAAAACAGGGTTGAAAATCTCCTAACAAAAAGTATAAATAAACAAAAGGCAGTTTGTTTTAGAAATATTTACTTAATTAGGTAGCCAAAATGTCACTGAAATCTCCAGCTTAGTCTAGGTATTTTAAAAACAAATATGCACGATACTTGCTTGCATTTTGTGCCTTTTTTGTTTTCCATTTATGGTTAACTGTGGATGACAATTTATTTATTGAAACCTGCTCTGGTAATCCTGATAATTTTAAAACCGAGAGGAAAAAAGTAGTGCTAGACACCACAGAAAATGAAGCAGAGGTACAAGCTACTTTCAGGCATGTTTAATATTCTCTAAGCGTAGCCCTCCAAAGCCTATACATGCTTTAAAAATGCCTCGGAATGTTTTCTTAGGCCCTGCTCTTTGGCAAAGGATGAATTTTATGTTCAGTGAGAGCTGATTAATAGAGAAGAATTTTGAATGCAGGGCTTGGAGTGAAGAATTGTGAATGCATCCAAAATGGATCAAATTATAGCCAGTACAATAAAACAGTAAAACTGTTCCTTCATCAGACTATTCTGACAGCAGGACAGCCTTTATTCATCATCTTTGACAATATCTTAAAATATGAACAAGTGTCCGTTCCTTCTGCTGCTTTCCCATTGCAATACCATGTTCATTTTCTATTCCTCTTGTTTGTTACTGTCTTTGTTTCTATTTTTCCTGCAGTATTCTTTTCTCTTTCCCCGTCCCGTCTCTTAAAATCGTGTTTCCTCAGGCTGACAAGCGGAGTTTACCAGACTCAGACAAAGCCATTTTGGATATCCTGGAACATGACCGTAAGGAGGCACTGGAAGATCGTCATGAGTTGGTCAACAAGATCTTTAACCTCCAAGAGGAGATTCGTCATGTGGAGGACTTGAGAGACAAGGTGAGAAATCAAAGGATGGAAAGAAGTAGGATATGTCAGGCTGGTACCCAAAAGACCTCTAGAGCAGTGGTAGCTAACAGACTTTTATTTTCAGTATCTTGAAGAGAAAGAAGATTTGGAGTTGAAGTGTTCAACACTAGGAAAAGACTGTGAGATGTATAAGCACCGTATGAACACTGTGATGATACAGCTAGAAGAGGTGGAGAAGGAGTGAGACCAGGTACCTAAACATTGAAGTGGGGAAAATTTGTAGCAAAAGCCTATATCTCTTCTGTGTCACTCTAGGGAATTATGGGTAATTGGATCCAAAACACCACTAAAACATGAACATCTACAAGAAATTGGTATTTGTTGGAGTTGGTATTTGTTGGAGTAACTATACACAGGGTAATATTATGTTGTTCCCATGGTGTAGCATCCACCAGGTAGAACCAAGAACTTAGCAACAACTCCTGCAGGTTTTGTCTCAGTGTCATGTGACTCATTTTGCACTCTAGAATATTTTGCCACCAGCCAAGAGGGAGCTGGTAATGAACCACCCTCATCATCATTATTTTTAATGATTCTACTGTGGCACACACCCTGGTCCTTACTGCTGTGTTAATTGGTGGATGGTTACAGTTTCTGAAGTCCTTATTTCAAATTCATTAAAAACAAATCCATCTGGAGGAGGCCCAAATGCAAAACAGATTCTTCTGTCCACTGCAGGCGTTCCGCTCACGTGATGAGGCTCAGACACAGTATTCACATTGTCTGATTGAAAAAGATAAGTACAGGAAGCAGATTCGTGAGCTGGAGGAGAGAAACGATGAACTCCGAATTGAAATGGTTCGGAAAGAAGCCTGCATTGTTAACCTAGAGTGCAAACTCCGACGGCTCTCTAAGGACAGTAATTGTCATGACCAGGTAGGGATGAGGTAGATGCACTTGCATTCTTTTTTTAGGACTTCTGTCTTTAAAATATTTCCACTTGGAATGAAGAGGGTATTCTGTTCCTTCTGTGAATTAACTAAAAAACCTACTTCCTTCTACTAAATGTCAGTGCTCCAAGAATTTCTTTGGTACAGTAGGGATCACGTTGTCTGTGTCATGCACATAGTTCTCAAAGGCTGGCATTTCACATCCTGATTTGAATTGGAAGGGAAAGAAATGCAAAAAGAATGAATTTTTGCACTGGGCTAGAAACCATGAATTCTTTTGAGGAATGTGCTCCACTGAACAGAAAACAGATGCGGGGAGTTATTGATTTGGGACTGGACCACATTCTGCATGAGCTTCTGAAGCTCTCAACTCACAGAAAGTTCTGTCAGATTGCTCTTAAGGGGAGTCAGAAGGAGCTGTACCAAACACCTTCTCAGAAGTCTTTCCTTCTGATCTTCAGAGTTTGCCACGCAATCTACCCATCACTATTATCTCCCAGACCTTTGGCACTTCTAGCCCAAAAGCCAATGGTCAGGAAGCAGATGATTCCTCCACATCAGAAGACTCACCAGAAGACAACAAATTCTTCTTGCCCGATCAAGCACGACTCAAGAGAAGAGTGAACCTAAAGGGAATCCAGGTATGTCTTAATTTCAGGCTGGAGTGGTACAGTGCAGGGACTGTTAGAACAAAGAGACATAAAACATTATGGTTATGCCTCTGAAACTGCTGTGCTATAAAAATAGGATTTGTATAAGTTTTTGCCCTGTGGTGATTTATGCCTTGAGCAGATATAATCAGGTTTCATTGACCATTTTTTGTCCCTTCTCCCTCTTGCTTCTGTTGTTCATTCGCGTCCTTAGAGCACTGTCAATAAATTGATTCATTGCCTCCTTAACAGGAGTGAAAAAAATGACATAATGCCCAAAGTCTAGAGCACAAGGAACTGAAGGTGGAAATCGAAACACGGGTGGAATAGCTTGCATCAGCTGGAAGGAATAATAGAAAGAATGGACACGAACTTGAGTCAAATTAACTGTCTAATTTAGAATTAAATTATGGCAGTTTCCTCTCACAGGAGAGCAAGAGGTAGCACGTGTTAGGTCTAAGATTTCCTCAACTGGCTGCATTCATGCTGTTATTATCTGATGCTATATTCACATGTTGTAAAAAAAATATACAAGCTAACATTTGGAGTTTTGAGCTTCTCTTTGCTCTCATCTGCATTTGAATTCTCTCTGCCCTTCATAACCTTTCTGAGCTTCGACTGTTGTTATTACTTATGGCAGTGGAGCTGCATTTTGTGCATTGCATGCTCCAAAAGGATGTCTGTTGTATTAACAGCTGCCTGAAGCCAGTCCCAAGGCACTCACTTCACCTTTTGTCTCTTTGTTCCCTCAGCAGAATCTGGAAATTGCAAAGCATTTGGGCCAGTCTTTAAAAATAGTTAAGTAGCTAGCTCCCATTCGTGGCAGTGGCATTTAGATACCTGAATATCTTCAAAATTTGGAGTCCTGTTGTTTAAATGAAGGCAAATATCTTGCAGCACAATGGTGAAAAAAGGGGTGAAAATATCTGTTTTACAGCGTGTGGCAAATATCCTGCATTTGTTTTTGTCTTTTTAGATAAATCCAAGAGCTAAATCCCCTGTCAGCATGAACAGAACATCAGAGTTTCAAGGTCAGAAAGAGCACCTATGTCCTTACTCCTTTTCTGTTGCTTTGTCTCGTTTGTTCAGTCTCTTTAAGTTGTTTTAACAAACACTGTGACCCAGGAGACTCTTAACTAAGTTCAAGACAGTGAAATAGTTCTTCTCAATGTAAACAATGTCATAATTTGAAGCAGTCGGGTGCTCTACCTCTTCAACCTGTCCATCCAAAGGTACCTCCACAGACACACTATATTACATCCCATAACTTGCCTAACTTTTTTGTTTACTTAAACTTCCCTTTATCTCATCAAAATTGTAAAGGCTATGTTGTAATTCTTGTACAAAAAGTCATTATACTCTTTTCTTTTTGCTGTTGGAAAGATCCTTCGAGCCAAAGAGACCCCAGTCTAGTGATCTCTAATGAGTTTATTTGTCCTTCAGCAAAAAGGAATTCATTTTAAATCTAAAACACTGCAATGGCCGGGAGGAAGGGCTGACCCACCCGCCAGCCAGCTGCCAAGTTACCAAATTAGTTGCTGTATGCTCCTAATTCCTCTTACTTAGCTAACAATGTTCTCCAAGCAAACGTCTTGTGCAGCACTTCCTTCATTTGTTATGTGCTATGTTGTATAAAATAAGAAGGTAAACGTGGTTCTGCCTCAAGATGTTGTATTTATGTTTGGTATCGAGTAATGGCAATATTTGTCCAAATCAGAGGTGCTGAAGGTGGAAGGGGGTCCCTCTAGAAATTCTGTGCTTCCTGGGGCTGCCTGCAGCTGCGTGGTCCCTGTTGGGAGCGTTGCTCTTTAGAACAAATCGCAGATTGCCAGATGATGGGGATACAACACAAATAATTAACTAATTAATAAAACAACCCTCCAAATTTGTTGATGGGTATTCATGGAGCTAACAAAAAAAGCAGAGGAGAGGGCTGAAGTGTGTTGATACCAGCTGTGGAGCTGGGTGGGCAGCAAAGGATTCCAGTGCCGCCCGCAGCCCCTGCGCAGCGCTGAATGGGAAGCAAGACAAACTGAAGTGGAAAGATAATTGTAAGCCTTGTTGAAATCTGTGAAAGACTCTGTATTGGAAGTGATCTAACCTAATTTTCTTTGGTGTCTGTATTTTTCTCTGTCATCTGTGAGCTCAGCAGTCAGAGCACAGGATGAAGATGGGGCTGATGCCAGCAATGGCCGCACAGACACTAGTTCCTCTAATTCTGTTTCCATCAGTAACTCCATCAGCAGCTGTGAAGTCAGCAAAATTGTAAGGAGACTTCAGATGCCCCTTCCCTGCTATGACCTCCTTTCCTGGTGTGGCTGAGAGCTTCTGCAGCCCCGTGTTGTCACCTCAATGGTCACCTGGCTGTGACCCGACCTGATCCCCTTGTCAGAAGCTTAATTGTTTTACCAGAGTGTTCTTAGAACCATTTTAACAGCCTTTTCCAAAATCACGGGATTGGACTTTGTTTATTTTAAAAGATTTTAGATATTTATGACCTCTCACTGTGTCCTTATGCCATTTCATGTTTACTGATAGAAAGAAGAGATATTCTTAAAAAGCTGCTTTGTAATGCAAGAAAATACTCAGCTTTTGGTTGTTGGTTTTAGTTTTTTGAGTTCTCTAAAGCTTCTCCCATCTGTAAGTAACAGGCAGTGAGAAGAGGGGTGCAGATCACAGCATGCCATAGCCAAACCATTTCTTCCCTGCTTGTTGTATCCCCCTGATCTCTCAAAGTAGATATCGCATTATACACATGTGAGCACTGACACAGCAAGACAAGCAAGAAGAGAGAGTGCTCTTGTGGAGTGTTAGTAGCAAAGAACAAAACATCTTTCTAGAATGCTGTGAAAAATGCTGCCCCCAGGAAATTAAAATTATAGCTGAGAATAGCCAGGGAAGAACTCCCTGCCACTTGTGATAAGCTTAGCTGGTTTAGGAATATTCTTTGGAATATCTGTTGGATGTTTTTATGACTTAACTGTCTTCCCTGCAGTACAATTTGCAGTTTAGACTCCAAACCAATGTACTAGATTATTAATGGAATATATGGAGATGTGTGTTTTACTTCCTCATTCCTACTGTATGTGTGTGTAAATATATATATATATATATACACACACATTCTGCTTTTCATCCTCTTCCACCTATATGTTAGCTGTGCATCATACACTCTGCAGATGAAGGGTGAAGTTAAAATCCTTCAGTAAATCAGCTAGCTGTGTGTCACAGAATGAGGTTCAGTGCCATCAAGCACTCTGTACATAGAGCTGTAATACTCAGCCTATGAACATGAATGCTCTTGTACAGAACATCTCTGAGCAGAGAATCCATTTTTCTTACTGTGGGATGTGCTTCTCAGTGCAGAGCACTAGGAGCAAGCTAGCAGGATAATGCTCCTGTAAATTAGAAATTTTAGCACATTTCATGCAAGTTTCCTTTCTTTTGCATGCTGCTTTTTAAAAGCAAACCCTGAGAAGTCGCAATGACAGCATCATGTCTACCACTCCTGAGCCTCCGGGAAACGACTCGATCGTCCGACGCTGCAAAGAGGATGCTCCTCCCTGCAGGTGGGTGGCTGTGCTACTGAAATGTGCCCCATGCCTCTTATCAGTGGGGAGAAAAGGCACTCCGGCTTGGCAAGGTCTGAACGTGGCCTTATTTTGTTAAGCTAATGAGCACTAAATTCAGGTTATCTTGAGACCGTGCCCAGAAGCTCACTGTGGTTTATAACTTGATAATTAGCCCACAAAAAATTAGATTTGTGAACATAATCCAAAATAATTGCTATCCTCATGCCAAGCTGCAGGTTTCACAGTTCATCTGATCTTGGTTTCTGGGGGGAAAAAAGTGAGATCATAGTTCAAGATGGAGGAAAAGTTACAATATTTCCTTGCTCATGCACAGTGTAAAAATAGCTGGTTCTTCCCAAACCAACTGCAAACATTCACCCTTCACCTGAAGCCTCATATGAGGTATAACAGCTTCACAAGGGACCTGCAAATCATTGTGGATGGAAAAAACAACAACCTGTTATTTGAATGGCTTTGCAACCAAACAGTGTGCTTTAATGAAAGTGCTGAAAGTGGGAAAATGAGCATCTCTTTTCTCTCTCTCTTCTGTTATCTCACATTTTGTTTTTAATTTCAGCGTGGTTGAAGAGGACAATGACAGCTTTGGATTTGATGCTTTGGAGCTAGATGGTAAGCAAAATGTAGTAGTTTAACTGTGAGATGTGATGAGCTCATCAGATACAGATACTGTCCAGTAATCAACTCAGTCTAAAGAAAATAGGACACACAGTCTGAGGAAAATTCATCCAATCATTATAGCAAATAAGCAAAAAAGAAACCAGTGGTGAAAGCAGGGAAGCAGTTATTCCTGGAGAAGTGAAAAGATTGGACTGAATGAATAGATAGGAGTGCAGTTTGAGGGTTGAGAGTTGAAAAGAAGACTTCCAACCTTAAAAATAAGGAAAGCATCAAACTGAGAACGGAAAGCATGAAGAAGATAGCACTGAGGAGAGTGTGGCTCTACTCAGCAAAGGACAAGAAATGAGGGGTGCAAACAATTCCTTTTGAAAAGTAAGATAAAGCTTTTTTTACTTCAATAGCAGTCAAACACTGGAACATAGTTGTCCAGAGATGTTGAGGAGTCTCCATCTTCAGAAATACACAAAGAAAACCAGGCAGTGTCCTCTGGATGATCCTGCTTTGAGCTGAGGGGTTGATTAGACAGTCTCCAAAGATCCCTTCCAACCCAAACTGTTCTGTAGGATCAGGTAAGGTCTAGTAAGCAGATCAGCATTTCTTGCCGTGGTCTGTAGAAAGGAGTCATTGCTCTCCATCAGGAATTTCATCATTCAGTTTTGGCTAGGAAGAATCAAACTTCCGTTTTCATCTTTTCCATCTTTACCACTGTATCTAGGACTCATTTTTTTTGTTTTGTTACGCTTTTCAGATGACAGTCATGACAGGCACTCACATGGAGCTCCTTCGGTGCACTCTTCTTCCTCTTCCCATCAGTCAGAAGGCCTGGATGCCTATGACCTGGAGCATGTCAACTCCATATTTAGAAAGTTCTCTCTGGAAAGGTATTTGAGATGCCAGTTTACCTCCCATAGACACAGATTAAAGGGAAAGGCTACTGTAGGAGACGTCCCCCACTTAACTATTAGTTACTGAAGATACAATTCAGTGGCAGGAATGCCATGTCACAAGTTGTCACTTGACACTAAGATCTCATGGTGCTGTGTTAAGTCATTTCTTTATGCTGATAGCAGTATGGCATGTCATTTTGGACTGCTTTCATATCCTGTAATCCAGAGAAAGTCATCTGAAAATTTTGAAAACTTCAAAGCAGACAAAACATCGTAGAGGTTTAAATTTATCCCTGTGGTCTTGTTATCCAGAGTACTTGATGCTATCCAGCTGCTCTTCTGCAGAACTTACACAGTAATAAGGATTTCTTTCAGAGTCCTTAGATTCTAGTGCTGGATAGATTAAGTTTATTTCTATGTCTCTCGTGTATCATGCATGCATTTAACTCGGGATTGGTAATCAGAAGGTGAGATAACCGTGTAACTCTTACATCCATTCATCAACACAGACCTTTTCGTCCCTCTGTCACATCTGTTGGGCGCATCAGGAATTCCTGCCATACCATCCAGCGCATAACACTGAATGGGGATACTCTCAATTCAGAAATCACTCTTATAGGAGGTAACAACAAAGGGAGCTTCGTTAGCTCTGTCAAATCGGGATCACTAGCAGAAAAAGCAGGTCTTCGGGAAGGACACCAACTCCTACTGGTAAGCATAGAATAATCAACACACGTTACAGATCTCTGCACCTCCATGCATGCATCCTCACCACAGTGCCATCTTTCTGTGTCTTCTTTCACTTTGTGTTGATGGCAAACTGTACGATTCTTGCAGAAGAAAATCTGGTCTTGACTATGAAATTATGGGAAAATAGTGTTTGCATTTTTGGTTGTCCAACATACGCACTCACCTTTGCACTTCAGAGTAACTCTGTATGGAAGAGCTCAGAGCAGCTGATGCTTTCTTTAAATTCTGTGTCTTATAGTACTGCCCCTCTGAGAACAGTAGAATGGGAGTTGTTCTCAACTTCCCAGTAGTTCCTTACCTTGAAAGGAGGTTTGTGCTATGTAACTCAGCACAACGACTCCTAAGTCTGTCCCCAGCATCATGTAAGTGGCCCATCGATGCTTCTGCTATGTTGCTCACTGCTTAGAGTTTGCCCTCCATTGCCAATGCTCCCAACGTTTATCCTATTAAAATACCACCAAAGGAGAAAACATGTATTTGTATTCCTTAGTTACTTACTACTGGGATTGTCAATGAGCTGCAGTATGAGTCCATGACTGCCAGCAGTCCTTATTTGAGAGAAAAGAAACTAAATAATTGGAATATAATCTGCATCCTGATAGCAACGTATCTGGATTGCTTAATCAGAAAAAGATTGTGCCGCTTCGAAAAATCCCGATATAATTGACTCAGACATTGAACCCACACTGGAGAGTAATATTTCTTTCATATCTAGTTGGAGGGCTGCATCAAAGGGGAAAATCAGAGTGTTCCCTTGGATACTTGCACAAAGGAAGAAGTCCACTGGACAATTCAGAGGTGCCATGGTCCAGTAACACTCCAGTATAAATCAAATCACGAAGGTAAGACCAAAGGTATTTCTCGACTCAGATAGCCCCAGGTCCATTGTACTAATTAGTGTGGATGAAAATAACAGAACCAGGATATATTTTATATTGGTAGAAATCTGAAGCATGTCTTCCAGTGTTAATTATGGCAATTCTGTGTAACTGCTCCAGCTTTTAGCTATGTAACTGCGAGCAAAATAGCCCATGTGCTTGTCACTACAGGGCCCTGATGGACTGACATGGTGAAGCAGCAACTACATGACTCACATCACACAAAATTATTTTTATGTACTGTTTTCTGTAATACAGTGTGGTGAGCCGAATCATCTTTATCCAGCTGAAGCCAATTCAGCATTTACCTGTTCATTTCCTTTGTGTCTTTATCATATCCTTAACAGCTGCCGTTTGTGTGCAGTGAATGGAATTTGATTGTAGTGTTCAAGGCTGGCAATAATAATTTGGAGCTGTGGATCAGAAATTGCATTCCAAAATTCATTTTTTTTACTGGTGTATATGAATTTTAAGATTTTTTGTTGTTTTGGTTTGGTTTTTGTTTTTTAATGCTAGTTAGAGTATTTTGGCTGAAGAGATCACTGTACTTACATATAGGGTTTAGCCATACTATGTACTTACGTAGGATAGGGTTTAGCTATGTCTGCATCTGTGCTGAGAAATCCAGTTTTACTGGTTGTGTGTGGAGTTACTTTTCCAGGGAGGTGGTGGTGTGACCACCTGAACTGGCAAACACTGGAGGTGTTCAAGAACCGTGTGTGGACGTGGCACTGAGGGACGTGGTCAGTGGGCATGGTGGTGGTGGGCTGATGGTTGGACTAGATGATCTTAGAGGTCTTTTCCAACCTTAATGATTCTGTGATTCTCAAGGATTCTGCGATTCTCAAGGATTCTGCTACCAGCAGCACAACCTGTTTCTGAGCCAGAGCTCCATTAGTGTCATTAAGGTGCACCCCCATAACCTTGGTGTAGTGTTTCCAGAAGTACAAAGCCTCTCTTGGAGGAGCCTCAGGAGTTTGTGCTGTGCTTCTTGCAAAGGAGCCTTATAATGCAGCAATACCAAGGTGCTGCCCAGCAAGTCATGCTTCGTCCCATCCTTGGTTGCTTCAGGTTACAGGAAGCTGCTCTCCGAGCTGGAAGACGGGCTTATCGCTTCTGGTGACTCATTTCACATCCGCCTGAATCTGAACATCTCCAGCCAGCTGGACTGCTGTTCCCTATCAGTGAAATGTGATGAGATTGTTCATATTCTCGACACCATGTACCAGGGGACATGCGGGGGATGCGACTGGCTTTGTGCCAGAGTCGATCCTTTCACAGACAAGGACCTGGAGAGGGGGACCATTCCCAGCTACAGCAGGTGAGCGCCGTGCGGAGCGGCCACAGCTGAGAGAAAAATCAATAACTGCTACAGGAGAGCTGTGCACGCCTCAGTTCCTGGGATAAGACTTGGTGATGTTAAACGGTAACACGAGGTATGAGGCTTTAGAATGGAGATGGCAGAGCTCACCTGAAAGAATAATGTGGGTTTCTCAAGCTTCTCAATGCTGAGGAAAATACATCATGGAGGTTCTTTAATCCTTAACAGCACCGCAGTCCTGATTGTTATTTTGCTCCTGCATTTACTGGGTGGTTTAGTCAGTCCTCACTCCTGTTTCTATTTAATCTTTTCTGCAGCCACAGACCCGCTGCAGTCCAGCCTTTGGGTGGCTTCAGAAATAACCTGACCTGTGTGATTCTGTCCTTGCAGAGCCCAGCAACTTCTCCTGGTGAAGCTGCAGCGACTGATGCACAGAGGAAGCAAAGATGAGACAGACAGCTCACACAACACCCTGAGGGCCCTCCGGGTAAGTACCTCCAGAGTCTCCTTAGCATCCATTTCTCCACTGTTACTTGTTGTTCATTATGTTAATTTTACAGGAGTTTGGGTTCTGTGTAGTTTTTGATTGCACCAGGCAATGGGTGTCCTTTGTTTGCTTTAAATGGTATCATCCCTGGCAATGTACCTAGCTCCAGCACACTGTTAACCCTTCCTGCTATGAGGTCATAGACTTTATATCTGTTCATAGCCAAGGCCTTTCATTTTTCTCTGCCTGTATGTCTCTAATGCAACTTCACATCCACGTATAGAAGAAGCTGTGTCGTTGGAGTTAGTAATCTGAATTATTTCTCTCTTACTGTGAACAAGTGTCTAATCCAAAACACTATTATTGTCTCTAATTAGAAAGATCTTTCCCAACCTACATGCAATGGGGTGAAGTGGGACTTCCAGCTCTCCACACACAACAGGACTGCCAATCTCTCCTTTCAGTGAAAATACTTTTTCTTTAGCCCAAAGAATTCTACCAATTGAAAAACCAACTTCCTGGTGTATTAGTTACCAGAGGTTCTTTCTGCAGCTTCTAACAGAGCCTGGGAGACGTGCCTGCTTCTAACACTGGCAGAGAGGCACTGCAGCCGCAGTGTTTGATTTCAGCCAAGGTTAAGTGTCATGCATTCCTGCTGTCCTCCAGGCCTCACTCACCAAAAGGACAGGGAGCACTGGCAGAGGTATCAGTGAAAGCAAAAGCTCTGCCTGCTCTTTCTTGATGCAGAAATCACCTCCATCATAAGCTGTGGAGTGCAGTCTCCTGGGAAGAAAGGAATGTAGAAGAGCAATACAAGAAGCACTATTTCTCAGCATAGGCCATAGTATACATAGCTTGCTTAGAACATTGTAATTGGGGTAGTTATGAATCAGTCGTTCTATTGGAAATACGAAATATCTGCTTTTGCTTATTCTATTCTTTGTTGGTGTGATTAAAAACGAGCAAGCAAACAAACCAACAAACTGTGCTGTTTTTTACTAGAATACACTGCAGCCAGAGGAGCCTGCCCCACAGAGTGACCCAAAAACCAGCCCTCGTCTGTCCAGAGCAAGCTTTCTTCTGGGCCAAATATTACAGGTAAAAAAAGTTTAAATTCTCAGTGGAATGTCTGAAATAGTAAGGTTAGAATAGCAGACATTCTTAGGCTGCTTTAATCTCCCCGGTAACTCTACCCTGGGTAGTTGTGTCAGGATGTCTTCTTATCTAAGAGATTCAATATGTGAAAAAACTGAATGGGTCAGCCTGTCCCCTTGTCCTATCACTCAAGAGTCTGTCCCCTCCTTTCTTAGAGCCCCCCTTTAACCGAAATGCTGCTCTCAGGTCTCCCTGGAGCTTTCTCTTCACCAGGCTGCACAGCCCCAGCTCTCAGCCTGTCCTCACAGGGCTTTAAGTCTCTGCAGTACAACAAAGAAGGGACAGAGCTGTGTCTATAATCTGCAGCATTGTTGTGCAGATGCTGTGTGTGTGCATTATTCTGTTGTGGATACATCAGTGCTTGGACTAGTGATAGCAGGGAACTCTGCCAAGGAAAAGAAGAGCATGCCTCTTTGGAGCAGAGAACAAAATAAGAAATCCCAAAGGGCATTAACAAAGGCTCTGAATCAGATCTATGATATTTAAAGAGCCTTAGAATTCAGTCAACAGATCCATGGAGTCTTGTCTTTGATAGACATAGGTAATTCAGATCTCGTAGATAACAAGCGTGGGCTGATGAATGCCTAGGAGAATAAAGAATGTAAGAAACGAGGGTCCAATCTCTTCGTTCACCTTTTCAGTTTGTCAGCAGGTCTGAAAACAAATATAAGCGTATGAATAGCAATGAGCGAGTTCGTATCGTCACTGGCTGGCCCTCTGGTCTGGCATGGACCTCATCTGAAGCAAAGAAACCCTTGCCTGATAAACTGGAAGGTATGGATATAAAATAATGGTAGTTTCACAAGCAAGCTTACAGCACTGAAACCTCCTGTTCTGTTGGCAGCTCTTCCTTGGTTCTCTCTTGCTCTTTGTCCAAAACATTTAATTTTAAGTTGAGCTAATAAGCAGAAAGATTCTCCCAGCAAGTCTCCTGTTAAACCATGAAATAATCTCTTGAAAGCAAAAAGCACTTGCATTATTTAATATTGAACTGGGCATCATACTACTGGATATATAGCAAGGCATCAGAGAAGGAAGGACTGGTATGACTAACCGTGTCATTTCTGGTTTACACAGTTCTCCTTTTTTCTCTCCAAATACTGACGGAGAAGAAATCAGAGTATAAACATCTTGTTCTCTACTCAGATCTGGATTCCAAAAGTGAAATCAACAAGAGGCTGATCCCTTACAGCTTGGTGAGACCCATCCACTGTGAGCGCAGGCGTCCCGTTCTTTTCACCCCCACCATGCTCGCCAAGTCCTTGGTTCAGAAGCTTCTCAACTCTGGAGGTGCCCTGGAATTCAACATATGCAAGCCAGGTAATGGGGTAAAAGAGGCCCGTGACTGCCAACCTGCAGTGTTGGAAATACGGACATCCATATGTGCACACAGAGGGCATGCAGTTCTGGAAGTTGCTTGAGGTACCGAAGTCACATTAGAATGATGTGTAGCTACAGTTCCTGCCTTTTGAGAGCGCCTGAGATATTTGAATGTTTTTGAGACAGCCAATGCACGGAGTTATGAGATTGTGTGTCTGTGAATATTATCCATGTGTATGCTGCGTGGTTGCTAGGATGCCCCTCGGAGATTGAAATGCTGTGAGTGCTCTTTCTGTTTGCATACTGTTTGCATACTGCATATCTAGGCGATGTGAAATTTTGATTAATTTGTTTCTAGTATTCACTATTATGAGGAATATCTTCCCTAGAGCGATTTTATGTTTCTATCTCATACAAGGCTTGAAGATTGTGCATTTGATCTGCTCGAAAGACTGATTTTCTTCCATGCTAAGTATTTACTATTAAAGCAATATGCAGCACTGTGATTGCTGTAGGGCAGGATTGTATACAACACAGCATTAAACACAGCTGACGTTTCATTTTTACACTAATATTGAATACCCAGTGCATCGTACGCAGTCCTACAGTCATCCAGACAGAGAAACTAAAAAGTTAAGTATGATAATAAATATTCCCTGTCTTGCAACATAAAACAAAAGCTTTGATGTAGAGCTGCAATTCACAAGGGGACCAGTATCACGCATTGCAACCTAAGCCAAATTTTTCTGAAACTTTAAACACAAATGCTGGAACACTAAATCCGTGCTTTAGGAGCCTGTGCTGAAGAGACCTGCTTTTATTTTTAACACTTCTCAGCATCCCTCAGCCCTGAAATGTTACTGCGTAACATTAGGTGCTGGAATTGTATTTACTGTTTTAATTTAATGCCTTCATAGTGTTGTGGTAATTGCCCAAGGACTCATTGGTGGAAGATATAGCTGAGGTGCTCAGCTGTGATCAGATTAAGCTTTAATTGAATTCAATGGAAGAAATGAGGCAGCTGTTAAGAAGACAATTCATTGCTCATCTTCTTTCCCTGAACCACTCTTACATCCCAGCTGAAGTGCTGTTGGGTAGCTTTGCAGGTGTACTGTTGTTGTAATCTTGATTTATTTTTTTTTGTCCTCATCCACTTCACCCACCAGATATTGTAACAAAGGAGGAGTTCTTAAGGAGGCAAAGGATGGAGACGATCATCTTCAGCAGAGAGAAGAATCTGAGCACATATGAGTGCATCGTACCTGCCAATATCGAGGCCGTCACCGCCAAGGTGCTTAGAGTCCTCTGTGCCCATTGGATAGCCTGTCTGTATTTGTCTGCAGTGTGTGTTTCTTCTTGAGCAAGGACTCGCTGGTTTACAGTTGTCTTCTTTCTTGCCCGCCTTAAATCTCGGATTTATGTTTATTCCCTCACACGGCCTTTATTTGTGCTCTTGCTTTTCCCTTTCTTTTTCATCCTCAGCCACGTCCTTCTGTATTCCTATTCATTCCCTGCGATGACCCACATTGATGCAGCAAAATATCCTTTCGTTTTCTATGCTCCGTCCCTCATTCAGTTCCTTTTCATATCGTAAGTATCTCTGAGTGCGTGAGAGAGTGAGAGATACAAGAAGCAAGACAAAGGGAAGGAGAGCCTGAAACACAGGCACAGGGGTGTACAGTGCAGAGATAACAATGTCAAAGACAGAGATCTCATATCAAGCAGAGCAGGTTTGATGCACAGCATGGAAAAAAGGGAGAATTAAAAGGATGTTTTCTTCTCTTGCGAGCAGTTGCAGTAGATGTTCTGTCTGAACAAAGAGCGTGTGTGCGTTTGTGTATGCGTGTACCACTTGTGTTCTATCGTGCTCTTCAATTTTAGATCAATCCCTTTCTATTTTAAACATTTTCTGAAAGCTTTTAAGCTTCACTTTCATTTGGCTGTAAACCAGTAGGAGGAGTTGGGACTTTAAATGTACATTTGATTTGAAGGTTTTAAATCAGTACAATGGTAAATGCAGGGCTTTTGAGCTGACCCCGTAAGGTACGGATACCTTTATCTGAAGATTCTACAGCTGCGAATGTTTCTTTGTGACTGTTGTGACTTTGTTTTTAGAATAAGCATTGTCTCCTGGAAGCCGGAATAAGCTGCACAAAGGATTTAATCAAAGCCAAGATATATCCCATTGTTCTTTTTATCAGAGTCTCGGAGAAGAACATCAAGAGGTTTAGGTAAAATAGCAAACCTTTTGCGTATTTGATATTCTGTCTTATTCAGCGAGTAATTCTTTAGCTGAATGATGTTATTGCAGAGGGGAACGCAGGCCCTATTTCCCTTCGCCTGGTGTCTGCATGTGCATCATTTCCTTCAGCAGCTCCTCCCTGAAATCTTACAATGGGAGAAAGGAGGAATTCCCTACACTTTGCATTCTTTCCCTATCCCCGGTAGCAATGGGCACTGTGGGAGGACGAGACCTCAGCATGTGTATTTTTCTCCATGCTTAGTAATCCCTCAGCATTTCTTCAGGTAAAGCTGCTGTAAGAGGGAAGTTCGTAAACGCTTGCACTCTCTCTACTTTCAGCCCTCTCAAATTGTTTCCCCATAGCAAATATTTTTCCTTGGGGGTGGGATGGAGGTAGTGGAGCGGATAGATGTGGCGTAGCTATATTCTTGCTTGTATATAGTTTTATTGCTTGTATATAATCAGTAGAAAATAAATTCTTGATGGGGCAGCTGGGACTACAGGATTCACTTCCAATGTGAGACGTTTATTTTCAGTCTGCTCTTTTGGTACAGGAAGCTATTGCCCAAGCCAGAGGCTGAAGATGAGTTTTTACGTATGTGCCGTCTGAAGGAGAAGGAACTGGAAGAGCTGCCGTGTCTTTATGCCTCTGTAGAGGCAGATGCATGGAGCAGTATTGAAGACCTTATCAGAACAATAAAGGACAAGATTGGAGAAGAGCAGCGTAAAACCATCTGGATAGATGAAGATCAGCTCTAAAACCAGCGTGTGAAATGGGGCTCTTTGATGACAAAAGGATGTTCCCAGGTGGAGCAGGGGCCCACAGAGTTCTCTGACTCAGTGCCCGGTGCTCACTCCTGTCTCACCCTTGCTGACTGGGGACTTGCTGCTGGCAGAGCCCATGTATGGAATGGAACCAGAGCTGTGCTGGATAGCCCATGCTTCAGGTGCCTGGGATCCAGACCACCACCACCACTGCTTCTGACACACCAGCATCTCTTAATGGACAGCAGCTGTTTCACAAGTGGGAAGGACAAAGATCTTGAGAGGGATCTCGGGGTAATTTATTATGTAAAAATATGGAACACGATTAGCTTATCACACACTTCTGATGAGACCAGATAAGTGGAATCTAGGAGAAATAAAGTGTGAGGATTGGGCTAAAGGAAATGGAATTGAGGTGTGCCTTACACCCATCTGGAGGTGAGATTCCGAATATACTCCAGCAGGGAAACTGAAGGCTGTTTGGCAGCAACAGGAACACTACTGCTGATGGCCATAGCAGCTCTACAGCCCTGATTTTCCATTACCATTTTAATCAGAAAGGAGGAAAATAACTATTATTCCTGGCATTAATTAAAATGACAATTTTCTCTTCCTTTCTAGAGCCCAGTTATTTTTAACAGTTTTACAAGTTTTCTTTCAGTCTTGGCTCTTAGAAAAAAAACCCACCAGACTCCACAGTCCCAGTGGCACATCAGATCTTCCAAGATCTGCAGAGGTTTCATTTAGTTTTTCCCTGCCTCTGCATTGCATTCATTTATACATCTCTCAATGTTTAATTTTCTTGTTAAAAATAACACTGGTGCCTTCTCCAGACAAGTTTCTCTGTTTCTCCACTGAAATCTGTATTTCTCTACAACTTCATTGCTGGCCAACATGCCTGCGCTCAACAGGAGGGACTGTTCTGCAGAGAGGAAAAGGAGAGCTTCATAAGGCAGTAATCGCTGGGAGCCTCTCCATCCTTGACCTCTCTGCTGTGATTGACAGCACGGGGACCAGCCAGTGCTGCTCTGTGCTGTGGCCAAGCAGGATAACACTTTTAGAAGCGTGTATGTGACTCAGAAGACCACATCCCATTTTCAAAAGAAGTCAACCCCTCAGAGAGTTGAAGTTCCACTGATAATGAGTGGGACTGAGACTCCTGAGTCTCTTATGGCTTTTAACATTTTTCCTCTATACATTAGACACTGTATTGAGACTGCCAAATTGATTCAATAAAACCGATCAGATAATTATGACTTGCACAACTGCTGATCTGAAACGCGGTAAGAACTGACCTACAGAAGAAGAGGAGTACATCCCGTTATCCTCGGGTCTTTCTTTCCCTGCTGTATCCCTCCATTTTAAGATACGTTTAATAACTAATTTATCTTTGCTTCTGTGTTCATCCCACGTCCTCTGTCTCAGTGCTTCAGAAGGGCATGCAGCAGCTTGCAAGAACAGGGCAAGCGGAATCCAAGCAGAACATCTGGCCTGGCTGCCCTCACTGCACTGACTGCTGCACTGTCCTTGTGAGCAGCTCCTGATGCTCAGGGTGTCTCTCAGGTAGACTGGGTCAGTTCTTGTTGGCTTGCATGATGGTGCTTTTCTACTCTTATGTTTATGCATATCATTTTTTAACTAATGGTATCTTCTAGAAGTCATTAATGTCAGTTTACATCTGACTTTCTGCTGCTCTTTCTTCCACATTATTCATGTTCGAAAGGCTGTTCATAGCATTTGTCAGAGAATGGCTCTTTACCTTCCCAGTGCCATCTGTTTGGACTGTGCAAGCAGGGAGATACTCCTACTTTGCAGTCTCTTTACGAAGAACAGGCTGCATCCACCATTTGCAGCTCCTGCCAGGGCAAAGAATAACAACTGATTGGGGAATACATAAAACAAATTGAATGATGCTTCAGAGAGCCTCTGTAGCCCAACAGGAAAGCAAAAAGCATCAGTTGGAAAAGCTAAACCTTCCAGGAGCATCTTGCAGACATCCAGACAGCTGGGCAAATGGAGGGACTGTGAGGACATTCCTCAGCTGCTTCAGCAAAACCTTTGGTCAGGTCAGCTTCAGAACAGGCAGTGACACCTGGAGGAGTGTGGAGCAGGTGGGGAGCAGGAAGGAAGGGATGAGGGGTCTCCAACTGGCTGTTTCTGTGGTTGGTCTCTCACCATTGCTTTAACTCTGGGCCCCCTGTACACGGAGAACAGCTGTGGATGTGATTTGTCTCACTTAAACTGAGGCACAGAAAAGGTAGATGCCGCAATCTAAAGGATGTTTCTTCTACAAAGAATGGAGATACACCTCCAAAGAGCTATTTGTCTAACTTCTTGATGGCTATCTAAGGATGAGATGATTGTCCTCTATCTTTCCATGGACCACAGAAGGAAACTAATCCTGGCCCTTAGCAGTTAGCTTTTTGATTTGTATTTTGGGACAGCTAAACCCACTGTATGAAGAAGGTAGGACTAGAGATAGAGGCAGAGAACAATCACAGGCCTAATTATTTCCGTGAGATGAAAGGGGTGAATACATGGAATGCATTTATCTTTTCAGTATCAGAGCGAATGTCCTGTAAATTCCCAGCTCTGCAGGTACTGTGGTTGTCAGTGCATTTGATACAAAGCAACCAGACTGTTAGGTGAAGTTCTCCGGCAGAGCTGTGTGCTGGGCCTGCAGAACCCTCATCTGTTTGTCTCAGTGGAGAAGCACTGTATTCCCCCTTGATTTGTGGGTGTGATCTCAAAAGCAAAACTGGAGCAGCAGGAACACATTCCCGGAAGTACAACAGAGTGATGGGGTCCATTATCACTCAGACTAGCTGAAGGGTGGCTTCTGATCTAGCTCCAAATTCTGTCCATCTAAACCTGCAGAAATTAACCTCTGCATCTTTTGAAACATTCAAAACTACAGGCCTGAAAAGAGGCCCCGCATTTCCCCAAATGGCAGAGTAGTGAGGTCAGCGTGAATCTCAAGTCCTGAAGCCACAGAGCTGAAGTGCAAACTTGGAGCTTGGGCTGTGGATTGTTTCAATGGTTCTACTATGTCTGCCTTACAAGGTATTACTTTAATCTATCAATAACTTCCTTGTGTATACACGTAATAATATACATCATCCTGAGCTCCTTGTCATGTATACGGCTGCTCAGCTATGCACAGCCATCTTATCAGTCTGGCTTCAGTGGTGGTGACTGTTGAAAAAGTGGAAGCAATGATTAGGAAAAGGCAGTAGAAACTGGAAATGCTGTTTGCTGCAAACAGTGTCCCAGCTGAGTCCAGGCCAGACTGGGCTTGAGCTCACTGAAGGGCAAGGGTCTGACTTGTTTTCCACCTGGTTCTCTGGTGTTTCTGCATTGCTGGCCAGGATTGGTGATCAGCACCTGGACATGCAGCTATGGCTGTAATTCACAGACATTATCTGAGTCCAATGGAATCAAGGGGCAGAGCCAGGTTTGAACTGGACGCCGTGGCTGAACATCACGACTCACATCAGCCACCCGACAGAGACCGTCTGGATCCAGTTCTGTCCGTCCATCTGAGGTAAGCAGAATTTACACCAGCCCATTTTAAAGCAAACCACTCCAAGATTCTAACTCAAGTTTGGGAACACTTCTCCCCAGTCAGTATTTTATGCTATACAAGGAGTTACCAGAAAGTCAGAGCAATGGCTCTTATTTGGTATGCTGCTTTTTTCTGTTAAAAATAAAAAAAAGGCTGTCCTAAAGCATAGAATAATAGCCTTTCAACATGTATTATTGGAAAACTTCTTCTTTGCTTTACGAAGTCACAAGGACTTGCTGAAAGTTTTTCAGATGCGGTTTCTTCTTTGGAAAATGTCATTGAAAAATTGGCCGCTAGAAAATGCAACCAGAAATATTTCAGTGGAATATTCTGTTAGAAAACGTGTTTTCATCCAAATCGTTTTCTGTGGGAATGTTTCCATTCTGACACTTCATTTTAAAAAGGTTGAAGTTTTAAATACTACTGGAGTAGTTCTTTTCAGTATTTCACATGCTTCCAATCCCTTATCTAGGTGTACTCTTTAATTTTGTGTAGTCTATGTATTTCTAAACTCTACATTTAAGCATTTAATTTGATTGAAATGGCTTTTGAGGACAGTTTTGTATTTGATGTTTATATCCCGCAGAATAACAGAAGTAATGGCTTATAGCTATCAGATGTGGCGTAATGCAAGAAAAAGTAACCGAATCGGGCTTTACATTCTGTTTAATTCTGCTGCTAAAGTGATGTATTATCTCAGTCAGTCTCATGCAGTTCAGCACATTTGGGAACTGTTGCAGGTAAAAATTTCATGCAAACTTTATTACACAGAATTTGCTATTCCTTTGAATCCGAATTCCGGCTGGAGGCGATGCTGTCGGTGGCTCTGCCTGCAGCAGGCAGTTCTGCACGATGTGCAGGGCAGGAACATACATAAAGTGCACCATTGCTTGTGAGCTTTAAGTGGAGATAGTGCCAAAGCCGGAAAGATGCCTGCAGACTTGTTAGAGGTATCTGTATTCTTTTATGCCAAGTTATTTTCATGGCCTATGGTCGGAAAACTCTGCCACGAGGATGATGTTGGGCAGTATGCAGGTAGTTTCAGGGCTCCAGGGCTGCAATGCTCCTCGTGGTCACTAAAGCTGTGAAGGTAAAGCAGCGGTTGCTGAGCTGTGCCCCAGAGACTGACAAGTGAGGCACAGTCGGGGATTTGGGGCTTCTGGGAGAGCAGCATTCTAGGATTTTGCAATTGTTTGAATTGAATGCTCTGAATCAATCAGCATTAATCAGCTCATGCTGTAAAGCCTACCAAGCGTGCTCCCTCTTGGCGTAGTTACTATCTCCCTTGCTTTCGTCTGAGAACTGAATACAGCACTGTTTTGTGCTGTCTGCCATTAAAGGCGTGCAGGATTTCAAGCAAGAGATGCACGATTCCTTTCCTATCAGTTACTTTGCCTTCCCTATGTCTCTGCCTTGCTCAGCTTCCAGCATTCCCACCTGCTCTGTGCTGTGCAGTGCATGGGCTGTTTGCAGCACGCTTGGTTTGCTGGAGCTCCATCAGAGCACCACCCTGTGCCCACTGCACCGAGTGATGAACATATAAATCAGAACTGCAATTCAAGAAAAACCTTCTGCTTTACCAGACTTGTCTGTAGCAGAAAAAGGAGACTCATGTGGGTCAATGCGGCGTGCCTGCTGATGTGGGAGAGCTGGGCCCAGCGCAGCCATGGGCTGGAGCTCCAGACCCACACTGACAACACTGAGCACTGCCCACACAGCCACAAGGAATCGTTCTGTCTGACACTTCCCTGAATGGAAAACTTAATTCAGCCAATGCAGTGCTGAGGCTGTGACAGGAAATTTCCTCCCTGATCTGTCAGGGACCGCAGAACTCTGCTGCAGTCCCAGAAATGGCACTGCAAAGCTCTGGAGCCCTCCCTGATCCTCACAGCCCTATCCGGTGACAAATCTGTGCCATTCACATGGACTTTCCCCTGAGTCTTTCCAGTGTGCATTTGCTTTTATGCCTCAGAAAACAGAAAGTCTCCCATTCTGGTTTCCATCTCCCATCCGTAATTCAGGTCTGGTGTTACCTCCAGGATCTGAGTGGGGACTGCCGTACACAGTGTGATTTGTAGCTCAGTTTGAGAACCCTACCAGGAACCAAGCTCAGAACAACAGGAAGCTCTTCCACCCTCCCTCCCTCCCCCGCCTCCTTTTTTCTGTTCCTCTGTTGCAGAAACTTTCTGATGCTCAGATCATAGTCTCTCTGGGGTTAACTGCACCATTCGTCACTGGAAAAAAAAAGAAAAGAAAAAAAAAAAGAGACCCTTTAAAAGCAGATGGTGGGTGATAGGGAACCTGCCTGAGAGTAAATATCTACAACAGCATGTCTGTTTCATCAGATATTAGCATCAAAAGCCGTCTGATGATTTAGCAACAAACAGCAACATTGATATTCTTCCAAACGGCAGACATGGAAAGACAGAGCTGGTTCCTTCGTAGCACCCCGTCACAGTGAGGCAGGAGCCGGGCAGTGCCTCCCAGGGCTGGAGGTGATGCAGGAACACTGGGATGCTCCTGCTCAGCAGCAGTGTGTGCCACACAGAGCAGCACCAGACTGGGGCCGGGCTGCTGCCACTGCAGCAAACAGGAGCTGCTGGGTGGGGTAAAGGAGCCAGGAGGTGCAGCTCATTTCTCTGCCTGTTTTCAGACACATTAATTAATTGCTACTACGCAGATGAGCAGTAATTGCTGCCACTCCACCTGTGCTGCCCTCAGCAGCCAGCCTGACTTTTTTGACCCTGGCAATCTGGAAGAATTCTGCCAGAGAATTGAGATGCAATGCTTTTTCCCTTTGTTCTCTGTCCCACTAACTCCATTTTCATAGGTTGGTGGAAAGGCGGTCAGCAGCCAGGTCCTGGAAGCACTTCCTGATGACAAATGTTTGGTATTTCCACCTCTGTGGAAAACAACGTCCTTATTTTCTGATCTAAATTCACCACAACTGTTGGTCTCACATCAATTAGGTACACTTCTCCCCCGTCTCTTGCTCTGAAATGCCAGCGAATCTGGGTATTTTTGCTCAGAGATGTGGGGAACTAACAGGGATTTCTGGCACAGCCCACAGTGATTGCAGCTACCAAGGCATCAGCAAAACAGCACGGAGACATGCAGGCACTGGGACACACTGAAGGTCCATCTGCTGCTCATGAAGAGGTATTCAGAGGGTCACTACTAAAGCTGGGGCACACTGGGACAGCGCTTACAAAGAGAAGATTGAACTCAAGTGGCCATGCCCAGCCCCAGCCATGGGCAGGGCTCAGAAAGCAAGGCAGGAAATAGAGAACAGCTCATGAGCAAACTGAGAAATGTGTTCCTGGCATAAACGGGCAGAATTCCATTAACTTTCAGTTCTGTGCACAGAGAACTGAGCTGGATATCGACTCTGACCTAGTTGAAGTTCTTTACAGCAGCATCACTGTATTGTTAAAAAACTGTCGTAAAAGCCAATTTTTGGTTGTTGCCTTCATTTTTTTTTCCCCCCTAGAGAAAGCCAGTGGGGTAAACTTCTATTAAATGAATGTGAAAAATTGATGCCTGGTTCTAAGTGCACATTTATAAATATAACATCAAATCCAATGTCTCTTGGCAGCTTCTCTCCTGAAGAGCTCTGCCCTCCGAGCACTCCTGCCTTGCTGCAGGAATGGCTTTCCCTTTCCAGCCTCCGGGAACAGTCAAGCCACCTTCCAAAGACAGCCTTACACTGGTGAGATTTAGCTCTGTCATTGCAGCATGTCTGCAGCATTTACTTCTCCATATCCTGGTGCTGAGCTGATCTGCTCATTATCAGATTGCTGTTTATTAATCAAAGCGGTAACAATGGGATGGAGAAGCTGGAATGCAGCACAGACAGTGCTTCATTTGTTCCAATTGATTTTCCTATCACATTTTATTACTACTATTTGCCCTGTGTGCCTCAGACAGATTGAACTGCACTGTGCAGTAGGGGTACATGGTTGAATTTCTCCTCCTTTAAGCTCTTGCTATTTCTATTATGATAGTCAGAACTGTAGGCTCTCCCAGCAACTAAGCCATGACCTTCTCTGCTAGAAAACAGCATATGGAGATTTTCTGATAATTGAACTCCATTTGTGTGTGAAGTCCTGCATGTGGAGTCCTAGGAAAGTCCATGAGGATCAACAGAGCCTGTCTGAAAGTTAGATTGCCAAGACGACATTTTACAAATTCTCAGTGCTGATCAGAACCAGAGCTATAGCTGAAGCAACTATAGGAGGTGTAAGGGAGGAGTACGCAGAACAGGCAGCCTGTGCTTGGGCCAGGATTGTGCAGTGGTTTCAGGCTGAGGTTTTGTCTTCAGTAAATGCAATAGAGATGATGATGCATGTATTTTCCTGCCTTTCCTAACTCTTTTCTAATGTCTTGGATCACATTTCGCAAGCTGGATCTTGCAGACTTCAGCCAGCACATCTACAGCATCGGGAACACCAAATGATGGCAGCCAGAAGGTATGCAGTGCTTTGTGGAAGGTGGGCTTGGGTCAACCAGAAGACAAAGGGAGGCAGGTGCTGTGAGATAGCATTGATGGTCTCCATTCCACAAACAAGTCTCACTGAGAAACAAAAGTAACTATTTCACTTTGCCTGAAAGACCTATTAAAATCTGTGGTGAAGCTCCTATTTTTAGCACAACCAGGATTTCACTCTAGAGATTTATAAGTGTTGTAACCATGTTGTGAACTTGCCCCATTCAGTGAGTACAACAGGAAACCCATGGTTGGCTGCACCTGTGGGTGTGAGATACAGTTGCGTGGGGAGGCGATGAGAACGTGTAACAAAAAAAAGCTTTGTTTTGTACATTATTTTTGTAATTAGCCTAATCCAGGAGTGAGGAGGCAGCTAGCAGGTGGTGGTGTGTGTCATTAATGAAGTTCAAAACAGAAACCACAGATTGTCAGCTGAGCTGAAAGTTTCCGTGCGCTCTTCATTCTTACTGGAAATGTGACGGTCCCTCACACAGGAATTTCTTTCTTATCACACGCTCCATCTCCCCAAGATGCTGTTTGGTGATTTAAGTGAAGCACGTGAATACCTGTGCATGCGTGTGCAAACCTATCTGTGTGCACATGTGCACCACATCACAGCGTGTGTCCACCCATGTACAGCATTACACTGTTTGGAACCTGCCACACGTCGTCGGGTAGAGCTGCTTTGTGCTGTCTGCTCCACCAGCTGAACGGCTGCCCCTGTGCTACCAGCAGAAGGTGTGGGGCTTTAGGGCAGAAGATGCTGAGTGCCACAGCCCCGCTGTGAAGTGCACCCATACGCTTGTCATTTCTCCAGCAGTGTCTGAGCTGTGTGATTTTGAGCTGTCTGATGGTTTTCTCATCCTCCTGCAGCCGATGACCTTGAGCTGCACAGATGATTATTTTCTTACTGCTTTTTTTTTTTTAATATATTTATTTTTGAGCAGTAGTGGGGGTAATTGAATGATTGTAAAACGTGCCACTAGGCCACTTGGGGTTAAGTGAAAACTCCAATAATGCCATCTGCAGAAACATTTTTGGTCACATTTAAGGTCTCTGTCAGATAAAGGGTTAGAAAATATCAGCCTGAGACTTTAGCATTGCAAATGGGTTTCTGCAGGCACAGCGTGAGTGATGGGAGGGAGGGGAAGAAGGGGAAAGAACAGGCTGACACTGGTGGTGTGTTCAAGCTGGGCTAAGTCCGGGCACCTGGGTGAGGTTCAGTATTGATCGGAGTGGAAACACGGAGTATTTTGGTTAATCTGGCACTGCTTCATTCGTGCTGTACTCCCATTGTTATCGGAACCTGTGATTTACGGTGTTCAGCCTGGATCAAATTCAGCCGCTGTATTTCTTTAGATTATTTTTTCACCTTTTCTTGCTGAAGTGCATTTCTGGCAGAAGTTTTACGGCGTTTCAAAAGAATCGCGTCTCCCCCCAGTGGTGAAACGACCCAGCTTCGGTTTCCAAAATCAATTAGGTACTGTGGCAGTGTGTGAATGTGCATGACAATACACTTGGGTGTGAAATCAATTTAAGAAGAGAATGACCCTTCGTTAGCAGCCACCTCTTTTACACTGTTTCTTCAGTAGAACTCCCCTGCTCCTTGGAACATCCTCTCTTGTACAGATATCTCATGTTAACATTCTTCCTTTTAACAAAATAGTTTAGTATTGAAATTCTCACTCGATTTGCATGTTTTCTTGTATGAATACTAGTAGTCTCTGTCAACTGATTCCACAGTTGTACAATAAAATACCGGGTTGAATCCCATCATCTCTTGATGTGAGGTAATGCCATGCTTCAGACATTCAGTAGAAAAATCCCTTTGGATTGAGCTATTTTCAGTCCAGGAAAGACATGTTCAAGCCCTGGTCACCTCGTAACTGAAAGCCATATGACACAAGTGCATTGGGGTGAGGAGATATTGATTTACCTTCTGTAAAATAAATGTAAAGCCAAAAGCCAGAGCATTTTTCAGCACCTCTCCTGTCCACCATGATTTGTGTGACCCTCGCTGCATGCCCCACATCTCCCCTACAGTCTCTGAATTGCAGATGCATATTATGAGTTGCAGGACTTGCATGGCTGTGTTGTGAGCCGTTCCTCACCTGGTTTGTGTTCCTCACTTGAGTTTTTCATTTCTGACCTTTCTCTTCACATTTCCATATCTGAGATGTACTCTGTGCATCATTTTCTTAACCTGCCTATGCCTTACTGTAGTCCCCGTTGAAACTGCTGCATTAAAAAGGATATTAAAATAGCACAGTGATACCTCAGTAAGGGGAACAGCAAGAAACATGACAACATTTTAACCAGTATTTAGCATTAATTATGCTTTTACTTCCAAGAGAGAATGAACACACCATGCTGAGGCTGGAAAACTTGCTCAGAAAGGGTTCCATGTGATGTGATGTGATTATTTGATTAGAATATGTCAGCGGTGCCTGTAGTTCCCATTCTGCTGATTTTGTGCCAGAACAATGGGCTGTGATGGCTTCAGAGTCAGCTCAACAGTTCGCCTTCTTCTGAGCATCATAAATGAATTGCAGAAAACAGATTTGTGCCTTTTCTTTCTGAGCTCTTTCATCACCCGAACTGTGACAGAGAATGGTTTTCTCCACTGTTCACTGTATCACAACCGTTTGCTAAGAAATGAATATATTTTTGAAGATAAAATATCTTGTCTCTTCAGGAGAATGCATTCTCCTTCTGTTTACGTTGGCTTTCAGGCTGTGCTTTCCTTGTCACCCACAAATATTCACTGTATGTTTCTTCCTCCTTCTCTTCTAGCCAAGGTTATAAATTAAAATTCAATTTCATTAAAATTGTAAGTAATCACTCTCTGTCTCTCATTAGTAATGATTCGGTGCAGGGGGATCCCGGCCGCTCCCACAACTGTAATTCAATTGGACTCACCAGCTCTTGTTCACAAATCGCTTGAGCTGCACTTTCTTCACGAATTTATGGCATCAGCACTGTCCAGAGGTTGAATTACAGCTGCAGGTTTGATCAGGGACTGCATTATTCTGCATCTAATCCCTGCATTCTGACAGCAGCGGGGGGAGCCCTGTTGTTTTACAGGAGCTGTGCATTGTTCTCCTGCTTTATGTAAGGGGCTGAACTGCCTTTGGGATCAGGGAACTGTCAGCCCAAAGCTACAAGCAAACAACAAGATCAAAATGACACTGTGCATAAATAACGAACACAGAGACAGGCAGAAGCCAGTACTCCTTTTTCTGTGCACTCCTAAATTACTGGGACGGTGGCTGACCACACACTGTGCTCTTTCATCATCAGATGATATCTGAATACAGCGATGCTATCTGAGCGTGATGTTGAAATAGCACTCCCAGCTCTTACCCAAAATGAGGAATGTTGATATTCACTGAATGCTGATATTCACTGGTGGCACAAAATCACTTAAGCATTAATTAGATGTTCAGCCAGAGGCCGTGTTCATGCATTTGCTCACACACAGGCCTTTCCTCTCAGCAGCGATTGGTGACCGACGCATTCTTGGCAGAATGGGATGTCAGCAGATCCAGAGCAGCACACAGCAGGGCCTGAGCTGTTCACACAGAGGTCATACATCAGCCAGGGCTTTGCCTACTGCAAGGCAGTGTATATCCCCAACCCACCTGTCCCTGTTGTTTTAACCCTGGTGGGAAGCAGCAGCCTCGTGTAGGGACATGTTGTTGTCATGTCTGGCACTTGTGGCTCTCAGGTTGGGACTTCAGGGGCACTTGCCCTGACACATTTAACCTCTGTCTGGGACAGAAAAAGTTAATTGTGTATTGCTTTTGAGAGTTCTTCCTGCTTTACAGAATCCACACTCAGGAGTTCCTATGACACCAGGCTGAAGCTGGCATATGTCAGTGTCTCGTACTCATTTAATTGAGCTCTACTGTTAAATCATTAATGGCTGTCACTTAATGTGTGGCAATATGGTAGTTCACCCCTCTTTTGTTTCTTGTGGTTTCTACTAATTTTCTTTTCTTAACATCAAAATCTGTCACTCTGGTTCTGCACAAACCCTGAGAGGCAAATTATGAGAGGAGTGGAGCAATTCCTGTTGGCATTAATGAGTAGGTGTTTTAAAAACCTGCTTTCTTTGGAAACCGAACGTCCTTTCACTTCTTTATGCAGCCCTGCCATTTTCCATACTCTCTGTTGTCACAGATGTGACACAGCACA
The DNA here is from genome assembly GCA_016647715.1 of Pavo muticus. NCBI lineage: Eukaryota > Metazoa > Chordata > Aves > Galliformes > Phasianidae > Pavo > Pavo muticus. Next base: position 3,270,744 of record JACDJE010000022.1, on the reverse strand, counting down.
GGACATAGGAGCACTCTGCCCACACGTGGCAGCTCTGAGCAGAGGCTTTGGCTCCGCCGTGCAGCACTGAGCTGCCAGCATCACCTCTCCTGTGCGGCCCTCGTGGCCACGGCCTCTCCAGGCAGCACTCTTCGGGCACAGTTTCCCAAGTGTGTTCCAATATGCTTCCAGTACATTTCAGATCCTTCATTTGCTCATTTTTTTTATCCCTTTGCAAACAGGAATGTATTTTTCCTTTCCTCATTAACTCCCTGCCACCCCGCTTGTGGTGATGCCTGATTTGATTCTCCTTCTCTGTGCTGAGAGGACAGGGATCTTAATCTCCTCTAGGTGGACGCTGAAACACTGCCCGAATGAAATGCGGATCACTCAGCTGGTTGGCTCCTGGTTGGCTCCTGGCAGCTCCTCTCTGCATTCCTTCTGCCCAGGTTTTGCATCATTTGCTCTCATCTCTTTAAAATGACAGAATCTCACCCTTCTCCACTTCTGGAGACTAATAATTCTTTAATTAGCTCGTAGTCACATCGGGGCGTGCTGTGAGTGTTTATCTTTTCATATTGTCTGAAAAACATGAATATTCACAGACTAAAATGGATTGTTTGGATAAAGTCTTTGAAAGGATATTAAGCCAAAGGCTAGGATTTATTGCATTTGCTGTTCTTTTGGGACTTTTTTTTCTGTTGACGGGGACCTGCTTTTCATTTTAATGTCCATTTGGTAGCTGGGAGGAATAAAGAAACCTTGGGATCCTCCCATTGAGAGAGCAATGAATAAACATGTTGTAGAAGCAAACAGGAATACCAGCCCGATGAATTAACATGTGGAAGGCCTCTGTGTTTGATGCCCATCTGCAAAGTAAAGAACAAACAGGAGATACATGTGGATGCATGCATCCCTGTTTGCAGTGGCAATCTCTTTCAGATGGCAAACACTTACTCTGAGTGCCAACGTTTTTGCACATCTTGAAAATATTTGTGTAAAAATGGAAAGAGAAAAGATTGCCCATCTGCACTGTGCAGTGGGAAATGATGATGCGGGCAGAATGCACAACATGTGGGAAGCACAGGAGCCAGGTGAGCGAGGTGAAGAAGCAAGATTTTCCTTCTTCACGCTGAAGCCTTGAGAGACTCGCCGAGTGATGCGGTGACAGCACGCTCGGATGCGCATCCATTCTGCTTCTCCTTTGGAAACATCCTGGGCTGAGAAACTCAGCAGTGAATTCAGTAAGAGGGCTTGGATGGCTCAGCCCTCCAATGGGCCTGGGCGAATACTGTGGGCTCTGTTCTATTTATTCTTCCTGAAGTGTAGGTGTGAAGAAAGATGAGGCTAGTAAGTGGGTGACACGGCATCTGCAAGCATCACCTCAGCAAATCCGGTTAGCAGGCAGCCTTGGAGTGGGATTGTAGAAACTGCATCATTTGTAACCTTTGCAGCAGCAGCATTTTTAAAAACAACTGTAACCAACAGCTTTCTTTGGACATGAAGAGAATAACTAAAGAGAACATCTGTTTTCCCTTTAGATGTGGAACTGCAATAGCAAGCCATGCATAAATTTTATTAAGGCTTGCTGATTTCCTCCGAGTTTGGGGAGCTACGTGTTACCCATGGAGATATTTGGCTCTGCATCACCAGATGAAAAGTAATTTTAAAAACAATGCAGAAAGAAATGTGTATAACTTGGCAGCAAACACGTTGTGCTCTTTTCTCAGGAAGCTCCATTTTGGTTGGCTTTGCATTCATACTTCTTGAGATTTTTTGCCTTTTTCTTCCTCTTAATGCTAACTTGTTTTCCATAACAGACATATAAGCGAAACGTGCACCTGAGCTGGATATAATACTTACTGCTTGGGTCTTCTGTACTCAAAATCAGAGGTCCAAACACTTTCAGAACATAAGACTGGGTCTGTGTTGTTTCCCAGGTGCCAGACTTCTGCATACCCCACTCAGCTGGAGCCCCACTCCGCTCCCACAGGCCGTTATGTGCCCTCTGAGGGCACCTGAGGAAACACCTTCAAGCAGAACCTCGCTTTCTGATCTTCCTGAAGTCTCAGAATCCAGATTCCACACCATCGCTATGTGGAATCAGGACAACCTCACACTGAGAATTCAGAGCCTGCAGGATGCTTAGCAGGACATGCCTGGAATTACACAGATTATGCCTTCTTGCATGAGATAAGTAGAAAAGTCACAGCATGGGTTAAAAATATGCTTGTCTTCTCTCAATAATTAATTGTTCAGGGATTAACATGAGGTTTTGTGTTTTGAAAGTAAACTAATCCACTCGTTGGCTGGTGTGTAATGAAGGAGAACAGGCTACTGTCAAGCAGGCTGAAAACAGTGAAAATTAACTACAAGTGCCACGACTCACATATTTTATGTATATGAGTAATGTATTCTCTGTGGGACAGAAGATGAAAATATCACATAGAAAAGAAAAACTCTGTGGCTACAAATTTATTAAAACAAGCAGTCATACTTAGCCTCACAGCACAGTTTGGCATTTTTACTGCCTGATGGTATCGAGGTTGGGCCAGTGCAAGAGAATTCATGCTTGTGAACTCACAAGAAGCACAAACTTCACTTTCTGCTTTCAGAGCTCTCTGCTTTCAGAGCTAGGAAAAGAGAAGGAAAATACCATTAAAACCCAGAAAACACTGAATTACAATGATTGTAGTTTGAAAGCACTGTTTGGTCACCCATTCTTCATCCAGCAATACCATGACAAGGCTATTTGTGGTAGCCTAGTTCTTTGTCTTGCCCTGTTTTCAATGTCTTGGTGATGATTCTCAGAAGCTCAAAGAGCTTGTGCAAATCAAAATTTTTGTCAAAAATGTGGATGCATGGCCCAAACCACTGAATGTTAAAGCAGTGCTAAAAGGGACAAGGCAAACACTGAGATACAAATTCCCTATTAAGTGTATTTTTTTCTTGAGAGATAGCAGAAACACGGAGATCACTCAGTCCAACCCTCTGCTAAGGCAGGTTACCTACAGCAGGTTACATAGGAAAGCATCCAGGTATGTTCTGAATATCTCCAGGGAAGCATACTTAATTTTCATTGACTTCATGGGAGTAAAGATTGTACGCACTTCATCAGAGAACTGGGACTGCTGAAAAAGAGCAAATTACAATAGAGATCATAAAGAGTTGCAGAAAACATCCAGCCAAGATATCAGTACCTGTAGTAAAAAAAATAATATATTAGTCCTGGAAGGTACCCATGTATTTAATGGGGTCGCTAGAAAATAGCAACAAAAGAGAAAGGACAAGGTGGGTGATTTATCAGCTCAGGTGATTCCATTAGTGCATGCTTTATCTTGCTGTTAGTCTTAAGATTACTGGTTTCTTGCCTAAACCCCAAAGTTTGAATTACTTTAGAGCTAGCTCTGGTATTGTGCATGGTGCTCTTCTGCAGGCTGGTAGGCATATCCTTATTGTTGTTTTATTTGCTTTCCACTTTCACTGAGCAAAATGTTTCTCCTGGCAGTGACAGTGTCTGATTGCATTCAGGAAGAAAACTGCCTTGTCTCAGGTATGGGCAAACATTCTGCTTTGCAGTACTTGTAGGGTCTGTTAGGTGCATTCTCAGTTGAAATGGTAGCATTACCTCCTTCACACCGTATCTCCTCCACTGATGTTGGTAATACACGTTCAGAGGACAGAATGTAGTTTTTAAGGAATAAATCACAGCAGACTGGGTAAAGAGTCAGCCATTATCCAGGGAACCTGGGAGAAATTTGGGGTTGGTCAACTACAAGCTTCAAGACACTGAACAAATAGCTCTGCGTGCTTCCAAGGGCTTTGTCCATATATCTTGTCTCCATGTAGAAACAAGTGGCATTTGAAACCGAGAGAAAGAACCAAGGTCAGGCACCTCAGCCCTCCTCCTCCTCCTCCATCCACTGCGTTTCGTGCTGACATTCATCAGGCCGTGGCCTCCTCTGAGCTGCCTGCAAAGATCACAAAAAAAAAAAAAAAAGAAGGGGATGTTCTGACTGGAGTTCAATGCTGAGGCTTCTTCCATAACTTCTTGTTCATTTGCCCGAGCTGCCCAGATGTCACGGCTGTCTGCAATAAGGTCTTTATGTACAAGCGGTCCACTAGCTTCTCCAGTTCCCATAAAACTTTTCTGTTTTGATCTTCTACTGTTTGTTTTCAGGGCAAGGGGCACAGAAGTTCATGCTCCATCCCTTTCCCAAGAGCTCCCCATTTTCCTGCTCATAATTCTGTTGCTTTGTAACCAACAGGGGAAATGGAAATCATGTTGCCCTCTTTGCCTCTTTCTAGCCTCCACTCCTCTATTTCTTTCCATCTTTCAGCCTGCTTTTTCCTCTAACTTCTAGTGGATTCAAAACAGAAAGAGAAGGGGAATGAAAGGAAGAAACGGAGATGGGGGAAAGGAAAATAGAGTCGAAATAAGAAAAATGTATACCTGTAAAACTGAGAAAGTAAAAGAAGGAATAGAAAAATGAAACATTACTATAATTTTATTCTGTTTTGTACCAATATCAATTGTTCTCAGTATAAGCCCAAAGATGGGAGATGAACTGGGAATCTTGAAACACTGAACTTGGCATATAATAGGGAAACAGAGAAGTTGAGCACAAACCTCTCTTATAAGCTCTTACATGGGTGCTTACACCTACTGCTTAGGCTCATAACAAAACAACTGCAGAAACTCAGCAGGGAGCACCACAGCATTTGTGAGGTTCATCCCAGCCCCTCAGCAGAGCACTGCTGCAGCTCTGCAGTAGTAAACAAAATTATTTTGTCCTGATAGCAACAACAGTGCTCCAGGGGAAAGAGGGAGGGGTGGGCCTTCTGACAATTAGATGTGAGCTACTGATAGCAGCTTTCATGGATGAATGCATAGAGCTAAGGATGTATGGTAACTGATTTTTCTGATGAGTTTATTGTATACCATAATTTCAGTCCCACTTACAGACAAAGCGGGCCTATCATGGGAGCTGGGCTTCAGAGTTGTTTGAATTCTCTGTCAAAACCCTTTAGAAACTCAGAAGTCTGAAGAGGACCTCAAGCAGGGTGCAGACAAAGCTGGTGGGGCAGAGTAAGGGAGCTAATCAGAAACACCCATCTGAGCACTTCACAGACACACAGGGACTGATTTGCAGGCAGTTTAGCATCTGCAGATTCCAGCGGGAGTCCTGAGTGCTCAGCTGTTCCCAAATCAGGCCTACAGATAGGGGAGATTTGGGGGTTGATTTGTTCTCATCCTCTCGGCCTGACTGCTTTCCTGTAGGGCAATGCCGACATCCAGCGGGGAGACTCGTGAATTACAGCAGTATTTTTACACGTGATGAGCTGTTACTGAGTCTCTATCTGGATTCCTGGCAAAAAGCCTTCTGATAGAAGTTCCTGTGCTGTGGTGAGTGGCTCACGACTGAGAACCCTGTGCTGTTCTCCTGACTCCTGCAATAACGCAAAGGAGATTTTAAGTCCTCTCTCTTATGAAGAAGAAAAGGATTTGCTCCTTGTGGAAATGCTTGCAACCCTGTGTAATGACAGTCACCCTGACACTCACTTCCCAGAAGGGCTTTCTTTGCTTTGTTTGGTTCTAAACCTGGGATTTCCTGATCTTTTGCGATATAATAATGCTTCTGAACAGCCCTTACTTTCTATGAAGTCCCTCTGGTATCTTCCCTCAATGCTGTATGAGGACCATGGGCCTAGCACACCTTGCTCCAGCGCTTGGTGCAGACCTGGCAGGGCAAGACAGCTGACACTTCAGCTGGATCGGGAATTTATGAGATAAATTATTGGAAGAAGAGCCAAAAGTATAAAATCAGGAAGAGCCACAAGGTTCAGTGGAAATGAGGACATGTGCTGGGCTTCTGTGTCTGCCTGGTAACCACACGCCAGCTGCTTACAAACATGTGTTGTTTTTTTTCCCTCCAGTACCTAATCAGGCAACGGAGGGGATTTTCGTTCAGACGTGTACTTTGGTACTTTAATCCCTACGCGTGACGCAATCTGACGTCACAACACGACGTCACACCCCGCGGCTGCGGCCACGCCCCCTTCGCTCCTGTCGCACGGAAGCGCAGGCCCCGCCCTCCAGAAATCACAACGCTCACGGTGCCCGCCCTCCCGCCTCTGATTGGTTCGCTCTCATCTTGCTCCGCCTCCCATAGGGCAGCTCCGCCCCTCCCCGCCCTGTTCCTCCCGGCGCTGCCCGCCCTGCTTTGCCCTGAGCCCTGTCGCTCACTTAACCCCGCCCTTCATGGTGGCTCATCCAATAAAAAGCGCGAAGTTTTGAGCGACACTACTGCCACCCAATCAGACGCAGCGCCAGCGGGGGGTGGGGCCGAGCTGGCACCTCCTTCCGCAAGGCGGCGGCGGCGGCGCTCCCTGACTGTAGGGGCCGGGGGCTCCGCCGCGCCCCCGCCCCGTCGTGCCTCAGCGGGACCGGAGGCGGTCGCCGCCGACTGAACTCGGGCCCAGGCGCTCGGGGGCACCCTCCCTCCGCTCCCCCGCCCTGCGGCTCTTCCCTCAGCCCGGAGCCGGGCGGCGGAGCCCCCTCCCCGGGCAGGGCCTGCGGGCCGCGCCCCGCCGCCACCCCTCCCCCCGGCCGGCCGCACCCCGCCGCCTCCCTCCGCCGCCGCCGAGCCAAGGGGAATGGGCGGTCCCGGCCCTTAGCCCCTGGCTGCTCCTCCTCCTGCCGGGTCCCAGCGTCTCGGCGGCCTCCGCCCGATGCTGGCGGAGCCGCCCGGGGTCTCGGCGGCGTCGTGAGCGCTCCCGTCGCGCGGCCGCCATGTCCGGCGTGGTGCGCACCCTCAGCCGCTGCCTGCTGCCGGCCGAGGCCACGGGCCGAGAGCAGCCGAGGCGGGAGGGCAAGGAGCGGAGCCGCGATGCGGAGCGGGAGGCGAGGCGGCGGAGCCGGGAGATCGACGCGATGCTGGCCCGGGAGCGGAGGGCCGTGAGGCGCCTGGTCAAAATCCTGCTGCTGGGCGCCGGGGAGAGCGGCAAGTCCACTTTCCTCAAGCAGATGCGGATCATCCACGGCCGAGAGTTCGACCAGAAGGCGCTGTTGGAGTTCCGGGCCACCATCTATGAGAACATCCTCAAGGTGAGCGGCGGGAGGGGCCCCGCAGGCTCACCCCGGTGTGACAGCGCGAGCCCGGGCCGGGCCCTGGGCGGCCGTCGGGGGCGGCGGTGCTCCCTTGGCGTGCAGGTGCGTGCGGGGCGGGGGCCTTTGTGTGCCCGCCCGGCTCCCTGCGGAAGGCCTCGGTGGAAAGAAAAAAAAACAACAGAATAGGGCCCAAGGAAACTTCCCTGCGAAGGGGATTGAGGAAAGCTTTGTGGAAACGCGGAGAAGGGGCATAGGTGTGGCCTGCGCTCTGGGAAAAAACATGATGAGAGCATCCTCTGATTCTGAACTGGAGGAATTTCATCATTTGGAGAAGTGAGGTTTCTGTGCTGTGCGCCTCAATTAGATGAGAAAGGGGTCCCGGTGCGTGTTGTGGCTGCGAATAGCTATAGTGTGGTTCATTGCTGGAACTGGGGGCTGCAGGTGGTTGAAGTTGGGCAGCGTGAGGTGCCAGCCAGCACGGCTCTGAGTGTGCGGTAACTTTGGGATCTTTCTCAGCAAGTTTTGTTTGGTGCTTGGGCAGGTTCTGCTCTGGCACGTTCCTTTAGTGGCTGGAGAATATGAAGGCTGCTGATAGAGCCTACAAGTAGAGCCCTTGTTCTGCAATTAAGGGAAATCAACCTTGACTAATTTCTGGTAACAGGCTTTGATGCCCTGTGCAGGTAGAAGTTCTCATATTTCAGAAAAGTGTGAAAGATGCATAAAACAGCTCACTTAGTAATGAGTCTCACTTCATCTTCATAAGCTCTCTAAAAGAACAGCTGCTTTCCTGCCTGTAGCTTTTCTGTGAGACCGGCTCCATTCTTATGTGGATGTGGATTTGTGAAGCTCTGTCATATTTCACAGAAAACTGAAGTAAAGGGAGCTGTGTAAGTTAAGGATAAAATAGTTACTTTTGAAATTTCAGATTTGTTTTTAGTAGAAGCTTTATGTGTACCTAACTGCACACACACAATGATTCTTGCTTTTAAAATCCCGCTGTTCCATCAAGACCTTTTGCTTCTGTTGTTGAACAGGAAAACTATTGACTGATTCTCTTTTCCTTTACTTTTTTAGTCAGTTTCGGGAAGCACGTTGTGTGTTACGTGAGCACACACATTGCAGGACATTTGGGGTTTAAGTTCAGAAGCTTTTCTTTCATTGAGGTTAGGTGAGCAAGAAGATGGTTACACGTTTTTAGCTCCACACCTAGAAATAAGGAGCCTCATCCTGCAGGGCGGCGTGCTTGGTTTGGTGCTGTCAGGAAGAGACTTGTGAAAACAGAAGAACCTTAATGAGGCTCTTCAAGTTGTATGAGCAATACTAATTTGAGTAAAATGTTACAATATTTTATATATACGGAATATAGAGAGTGTTCCATGGTAGTGTTCAGTGTGCTTAGAAGCATTCCCATCTTCTAGTAGAGGAAGCTGCATTACACACTTGAAACACTTGTCTGCTGGATGGCTTTGGGCACATTTATAGAACATGGAGTAGAACCCTGGTCCTCAAGGTAGCAGCTTGGTGTTCTGATTTCCAGACCAGTACTTACAACGTCTGAGGGAGTGTTGTCAGCTGATTGTGCTTTTAAGCCTCCTAATCATCAAAGAAAAGTTTGGAAGTGTTTTTAAAGGGAGTTAATATGCTTTAATGGAACACCTTTTGGGCCTTGCAGATCATGGTGTGGGAGTGTTAGGTTGGGCTACCCTTCTAGCTACGCGTACAGCAGCTGTTGAACTCTTCCTTTCTTGTTTCTATGGGTGGCAGAGGGGGCTCTCAAGTAGGAACATGGTTTATTCTTCGCTCATGCTTTTGGGGAATAGCTTGGGAACAGGCATTATGGGAAGAGCCTGCAGAAAGGAGAAGGGCAACCGGTGGAAACAGCTTTCTGATGCAAAGGTCTGAGGCTGGAGAAGGTAGCGAGTGTTCTGTTTCTCTTTTGCTAAACTGAAAGAGACACGATAACGCAGTGAAACCAGGCCATAATCATCAGGAAGAAGTCATATACCAAGATGGGTATGTTGCAGGGCTTTTGAAACAGGTACTTTTGCCAGAGAAATTTAGCTTAGGGCAACTGTATAAAACTTTCTTGTATTGCCTTTTCTTTTTTTCCAGTGAAAAGGCTTAAATTGTTCCAAGTGAATTAATGTTGCTGCTTTGACAATGTAAATTGTCAAGTGAATCTGATTGCTGTTCTTTCTATAATGGTGTTTAGACTACGAGTTATTTCCCGTTTCAGGAAGTTCAGACTAGAATGCTCATCCATTAACACTAAATGGAGCAGAGATCGCTGTGCATCCAACTTAAAAGGGAAGATGGATTCTTATAATGCAATATGTGGACATCGTGAAATGAAAATGGTCGTGTAGAATAGCATAAAAATCTGTTTGACGTTGTGGAGTACAGCTGCAGCAGCCGTACCCCTTTTTGCATTCAGTTCTCAGCATTGTCTGATAATGGTTCTGTTAAGCTTCTGCAGCACTGAGATCTGAGTTAGAAATGCAGTGTAAATCTCTGTGATTAAATGGTCAATTTTCGTTTTCCAACCGTGACTGAACTTCGCTCTGAAGGAGAGAGGATTACTGAGCTCTCAGCACTACTTGGTGTTTCTCAAGTGCTTTCTGCAGGGCGTTATGCAGCCTGCACAGCTTCTGGAAACCAAAGGAACTGGTTTGGAGAACAGAACCTGAAGCCTCCCCGAAAATAATGGTGTGAAGTATGAACTGACATCAGTGTCAGCTGCTTCTTTGTGCCGGGTTGTTAGCTTCTTGCTTTTGCTGATCTATCTCTGATGTCCAGTTCTTTCCTTGCCCTGTTCTCCCTGTTTCTCCTCCCTCTCTTTGGGAAACCCTAGTTAGAAACAAAATGCTAAAACTAAGTAAATCTGTGATACAGCATTTACTTTTCCATTTAGTACAGGTGATAGTTCAGGGCCTCGCTAGCTTTTTCTGGCATTTGTGGGCAGGTCTTCAAATACATTAGTTTTGCTTTGGTTTAAGGTAAATAGTCATCGGTTAACTGGGGTTTTGCTTGTTAATCGAGGCTAAGTTTCAAAGTAACTTTTTGGAGCTTTTTGATGGTGGAAGTGAAAAGCAGCAGTGTTAATGCTGAGCTATGAGTACACAGCCTGCATGGCAGAGCACACCCACCGGGCTGGGGGAGGCAGGGCAGGGGGAGGTAGAGCATGAGGAGGTAGGGCAGGGGAAGGTCGTGTGGGGCTGTGCTGCAGCATGAGCTGAGGCAGCTCCTGGTTGAACACAGCCACTCAGAAAGTTATTATGTACCCGAGGTTTCAAATGTAAGAAAGAAGTGGTCGGTGTTGTTGCAGGGCCGTTGTGGCAGTGCCTTCTAGCTGTAACTGAAGGACTGAGCTTTCTATACCTTTCAAAATAGATGGGGTGGCCTTACTGCTCTATTTACTTCCTTTGATAACAGCTGAAGAGTTCAGGGAGTTGATGAATTGTGGCTCTGATGTTCCTTGTCTAAATGTTTTTTTGTTTCAAGTATGAGAATATCACGCTGCTTGAAAAAGCCCAGCTTAGCTGCATAGGAAAATAATTAATGCAGAAGCACCCGAGCAGCACTTGCAGCAGCATGTCTGGGAGATCCCAATCTGAAGGAGCGGGGGGGAAATTGGTTTTTAAAAGCCTGAAGCATCATCTGTTGATTTTTTTTCTCTGATCTTGTTAGTTTCTGTGTTGAGTCTGGGAGGGTCAGCTCAAAGCTCCGTCCATCCGTGAGCGTTGTCTTGTCTGTGGCCTGGATCACGACGGCTGGCTACTGGTTTGAAGAGCCCAGAGGGGGCTGCTCAGGAAGTGATGTGTGCCTTCGCTTGTGGGCTCTGCCTGGGGAAAACAGCCCTGGATTCGGAATGTGGAAGCTCCCCAAAGACAGACACTGGGCACTGAGTGTCACTGCAGTGTGTGGGCAAACCTGGGAGCCTGCTCCTCCTCCACAGCTCCAGGCTGAGGAGCAGAAAGCTGGCCAAACGAGCAGCCTAAATTAAGTCCATCTTAAGGGGCAGTTGGGACTTCTGCAGCTGGTACTGAAACCTGTGCTGTCGCTGCTTCTTTGTTTCAGGTGTGAGCGGCCTTACTGTTACCAAGTTACCATATGTAAACTTTATTTTCCTGCTACTCTTTAGTAGCAGCACAGGCTCTAAGCAGTGGAAAGAATATTGCATTTATACTGCTAATATGTTTCTCCTGCCGCCCTGCAAATGCAGGGGAGCTGTCTCTTTCCGCTACGTGGATTCCTGTAACTCTTTAAATGGAGTTAATTCCACTTCCTTGGGTTTGCATGGCAATGAGTTTGGTAGCCTGTTAGGAGGGGATGCTCATGGCACAGCTCGTTGCTTTGAGGTGGGAATCTGGCTGCACTCGAGCAGTTCATTGCAGGACAGAATCCTTCTCGTTTCCACTGGGACAGCATCTTGGGAAAGAACGCCAAGGAGAATACTTTGTAGGAACTGTGGCTAATTAGGAGCTTTTCCATTAAATTCAACATTCAAGTGCTAAAGCTCCGTGTTAGAACTGGTATTTAAATCTGATTATCTTTGCTCTGAGCATTTACTGTTTGGTGGTTATTTTAATAAGAAAAATAATATTCATAAAACTATGATGGTAAAATAAAAACCCCAAAGCTGGGAGTTGTCTTGGCCTTTCCAGGTCCGTTTGATCAGTGAAATACTTCATTTCCACTTGGTGTGTTTGGGATTTCTCTCATCTGAATCCCAACAGCTCTGGTGGTCTCTGCACATTTTAGGGTGTCTCTTAATTGGGCTCAGAGAAAGCAGTCTGTCTTCATCGTGGTGCGCAGTGGAGAGGAGCAATGGTCAGTAGTAAGGATAAATGTTCGTTATGGCTCCAGAATAGAGCTGGCAGTGCTCTTGTGATGTAGTCATTAGTCTTGCAGAGCATGAGTTGTCCCTGGGGACTGTAGACAGATACTTTGATGTTTTCCAGACAAAACTTCAGTCACTTGAGTGACTAAATTTGGGGGTTTGTGTTATATTCAGTTGTTTCAGTAGATGTATTTTTTGTAATTCACTTGGAAACAGTATTGGCAAAGAAATGACCGAGTTCTGCTGCTATAAATGTTGACAAGGCAACTTCAGAGCACAGGCAAACTGGCACACGTTATTTTAAGAAGTTCAATAAAAATTATAGGCAGAGGAAGATGTAGGATTCATTGGCCGTAGGGTTCTCACGTGAGTTTCCTTCACTTACACGGCTTTCCCTCGTGGGGAGGCAAGCACAGCTTGTCCTGAAGGTGGGGATCCTCCCTGCTGGGTGCTGCAGCAGTCGTGGTCTTGCAGAATCCCGTGAGGATGCTTCTGGAACCCAGATGTGTCTTCAGCCCCGCTGACAGTGTGAACTAGAGACTGTTGTGATAGCCTCAGGAAGAGGAGAAACCTGGTGGGCTCATTCTGGAAGCGCTGCCTTGGAGCTTATGTTAAGGTCCTGTGCTAGTTGTCACCTCAGGTGATATTTCATTGCTTTGTGCCTGGTTGCAAGCCAAGCATGCATCAAGAATGCTGTTTCTTGTGCTTTTAGCATCGTTTTGCTGCATTGGGTCAAAGATAAGGGCCCTTCTCAGAACAGCCAGCCAAGCAGACATTGCTGCTCCTCATTCAGAGATTCAGTGGCTAATTCAAATGTTCCTTAATGTTCATGGTGTTTATCTGTGGGCTCAGAGTAATGACGAAGCCATCAGACAGCAGAGGGTGGAACCACAGCCCCAGGAAGGATGCCCCTTCTGATGGTGCTTGGCTGTTAGATGAACCGGTCTGTAACATGAAGCCCCCTCCTTAGTGGCACTGGGTTCCTTTCTGCTGTTTGAATATGAACTTCCAAGGGCATAGATCAAACTAAAACATCAGTAATGCCTTTATGAGGCTGTGCTGTACAAGTCTGATGGTCCTGCAGTTAGCTTTGTTTGGCGGTAGATCTCCTTCATCCCAGTGTTCTAGTTGGCAATAAAAAAAGTGCATGTGAACGTATCTCCAAACCCTGACAGCTTTTATTTTTAAAACATGCATTTGGAAATGTCTTCTTTTAGAATGTAAGGAGCTGTTTTCTAAAAATACACGTAGGTTACATTTTATCATCTTTATTTGCCAGCAAGCAGTGCTGCTGGAAGGCCAGCTCCATCCCTGCCATGCAGTTCTGCTCTCTCCTGCTGGCAATCACAAAGCTGCTGCAGGTTTTTGGAGCAGCCTTCCTGGCTCTGTGCTGCTGCAGCTCCGTCACTTTCTGCTGCCTCCACGTGCATAAGGGTGCAGCAGAAATATCAGGCCAAGGTGGGAGCTCTCCCCTTGGCTCAGCTCTGTATTGGTTGCTATGAATTATGATCCTCAGGTGCTGTCAGTTCCTTTTCAACAGCAAGGAGGAGGAGCGCACAGTGAGAAAGATGTTCTGCTCTCCTGTTGCCTGCAGTGTTAATGGTGGTGTAAAGCCAGAGGGAAGGGCAGTGTTACCTATTAGCTGTGATTTGGAGCCTCACCATCAGTTATTAAGCAGTGACCTGCTTTTCACTTCCAACAACAATTTCTGTGCGTGCTTTATTTGCTGGACATCGAGGGCTTTGGTGTGAGGTTGAACAGTGTATTGACAGTAACAGCTTACAGCGTCTGCTGCACTATTCCTTGTGTGGCAGTTACTGTGTTGTCTGTCACTTCATACACAACAGTAGTTCCATAAAGTGATTTGGGGAAAAAAAAAAAAAACAGAGTAGAAGACTTCTCTATTTGTATACCAAGTCTATTTTGCAAGTTATCTCCAGACCTTTGGCTATAATAGCTGGGTCCCTGGGTTGCCTGGCTGTGGGTTTGGGTGTGGGTGAACCTGCCCTCCCTCATGAACACATCTTGCCCACAGCTATTGCTTGCACTGCCTGTTTGGTGCTCAGCCATGCTGCCTTCACCCAGCTTTGAGTTGGGCCATCTGGCAAAAGGTTTGGGATTTCTATAGAGAGAAGCCTTCAAGTACTGGAACAGGTGAATAATTTAAGAGATTAGTGTTGTGTTTTAAGTGGTGATAAATACTGATGTAAGATATCCCTAAGTCAAGTTGCTTCTTACATACTGCAGCAGTTCTCTTCGTGTATTGCCAAGCATCACTGGCTTCAAGTGAAATCAGCTGGTGATAGCCGTTCTTATAATCCCACAAAATGACCTAGAGAAGGAGGAAAAATACATTTCAGCTGGTCCTACTTGTAAGCATTTGTGGAAATGCTCATAAAGCCTTTGTGCTGCTGATGGGCAGCAAACATTGTGCCCGGTGCCTTGGCAGCTGTGCTCCGTCAGGCCAACACTTTGGAGTTCTGTCTCTGACACAAACAATTGGGTACAGGAACAGGGCAGTGCGATGCTGTGGGCTTCTCTACCAGCCTTTGGTTTTGGAAACTTCTTGAGCCAGGAGTTGCATCTGGAATGTAATCAAATAGTCCTCTCGGGGCCTTTCCTCTGTAAAATTATCCTTGGTTGGTCTGTGTGTCCATTTATACTTCTGGCCAGCATCCTCTGTAACTGAGTTAGTCTCATTATGGGGTGTACAGGAGAAAACCCTCCTTGTAGTTGAACCCAGCTGTGTTGCTGTACACAAGCACTTGTGCAGTGAAGGGGTAACAACAAATAATTTCTTTATTTCTTTTCTGTAAATAGTTTTTAATCTCTATAGATTTCTGATATGTCTTGCCTTGGGTATGTCAAAGCTGTGGGTTTCTGTCTGCTTAGTATCTCCTTCTGTGTAAGATACTTCATGAGAGAGATCACATCACAATTCCCCTGCACCTTTTTGGTTCTCACCTATTTCCATTCATGTTTACATGCATGCCAGGGATTTGTACAGTGACTTGGATATGTTTAAAAATTGCTAGGAAATGGATAGGACAGAAAACTTTCTTATGTGCTGCTGTTTTGCCTCCTTCTAGTGTTTGACAGTCCTTATCTGTGGGGTTGAGTTCTTTCCACCTGTGCTCGTTCCAAGTCTGCTCTGCAGCACGGAGCCTTTAGCTCAGCTGAGCTGTTCAGAAATTCATATCAAAAGCTTTTGCCGCTCTTTTCTGTATTCCAGTTTTGCAAACATTACAGCAATTGGCAACGTTTAGTCTTCTGAATGAAAGAGAGAACTGATGGTTTCCTTAGTAGAAAATCAGAAGTGTCGTAGTGTTGGGAAGGCTTAGTGTGAAATGGGCGCTGGGTGGAAACAGAACGAGGAAACCTTTCCTATGGCAGCTTGCACCCCAGATGTTTGAGGTAAGGATCATCCAGGGCTTGTGGCAGCACACTTACTGCTCCCTCTGAAATGATAGCCATACATCAGATCTCGTTTTGGAGATTCCTCTGTTTCTCCTCATCTTTCTGACATCATCTGGCATTTATAGTTTGGGGAAGATGCAGCAATATTAGGTTTAGTTTAACCTTACTGGGGGATCTTGTTGAGTCACAAATATAGTTAACCACTAAGAGATGGGAGGAGAAACATTGGCTGTGCTGCTTTTGTCAGGCTACCCGTGAGGCATTTTAGCTGTAGTCCTAAAAGCTGGTGTATTGTGAGCATCCTGACTAGAGAAACACTGTTCTGTGGTTATCTGTAGGGCACCATTTCTGCTAACCTAAGTTCCATTTCTGATCTTCATTCTGTGTTTAAATTTGATCTGCTGCGTGTTTCTGCACATCTGTGTTCTGCTGGTGCCCCTGTCTGACTGCCAGCTCACCCCAGGCCAGGCTGTGCACATGGTTTGGTGGCAGCCCTTCCTCCCCCTCTAGCAGGCACAGGAAGGCAGTGTGTGCTCCCCACAGGTAGCCCTGAGGTAGTTAACACACAGGAGCTGGGAGTTCTGTTCCTCCTCTTGCCCGACGCACATTCAGACCTGCTTTGCCAAGAAGCTGCAGCCAGTAGATAAGTAACTATTCTGGGACCAGAGCAGTCTCTACACCCGTGATTAAAATTCTCTTCTGTGTTTTTTTCCAAACAAATGGTGGAACTTTCCTTAACAACAGTCTCTCGAGATCCTGCACATCTCCGGTGGGAGCAGTAAAAGGCAAAGCAGCAGTACGGGGAAGGGCATCAAGTCTGAAGTCCAAATACCACTTCATCTTAGCAGCAACTGAGGGTTCTTGCCATCGTTTGCTTGAGATGCCTGTAGGGAACTGCAGCAGCTGTGAGCTGGTGAGGGTTAAATCCATCGGAAGGCTGAGGATGGAAAAGCTGGGGCTGAGCTGGGGATGGCTGCAGGGAGCTGGAGCTGGTGAGAGGTCAGAGCTGAGCCCTGCATGCTGGCAGAGCCCAGTTAACCATTTGTGTCCATAAATACAACTCCTCCCTACAGAAATGAAGCTGGTGTTAGGTATCTAGAAATAGCAGTTCTCCTATCCTGGTTAGGACGGTGTTTCTGGAAGGAATGAATTGTGAAGTGCTCAGCTGGGGTGAAGGGAACTTTGGGCTGCACACAGGTGACTGATGTGCAGCTTGCAGAAAAATGTAGTGCCAAGAGATGTAATGTGGGCATCTCCAGTTCAGAGAACCTTGGATGTGTTGCTTTTTTCCTTCAGGCTCGCACTTATTGACGCCATTCCAATAAAGCAAATGGAAGGACTTCTGCTAGTAAAGCTGTGCATTCTGTAACTGGGAATGGGAGTTGCACAGCTTTTGGGCTGTGCAGCAGTCACTGGGCATCTGGGACTTGCACTAGAAGTTCATAAGTATATTCAGTTTTCTTGGTGTTGTCAAGATCTGCTCTCTACTTCATGAAAAGGAAGTAACAATCACTGGAGAATGAAGTATTTACATTTTGGGGTGGCTGCACTTCAGGAGCACTCCTTGGACGATGACAGCTGAGATGCTTTGTTTTGAGTTCCTGTTCTGTCACTCGGACTGAGTCACTCTGCATTTCCCTCCCCGGTCTTCAGCTTCCTCTGTAGAAGTTACTGCTCCTGCTTTGTGGTGCTGTTAAAGGGTGGGAGACACAAAAACTTCAAGGCTTGCTGCCTTGATAGCTTGAAGTACACAGAACACCAACCAGTCCCAGTGATGGGGGGGTTCATGTGCGTGGCTTTGGAGATGACTTCAGTGCAGTTTATTTTCATAAGCTGCTACACCAAAAGATCAGCACAATAAATGGTTGCTTAATACAACCCACAGATTTCTGCTTGTGAGTTAAATGGTGCTGAAGATGCTAAGCCACCTTTAAGACTTATCCATTATTAAAATGATTCTTACTACTGAGAAATAAATGTTGTCCATCTGAAGCTACTAAGAGCAGGTGTGTTGGATTCAAGGCTGAAGTTTCAATGTTATTTAACCTCAGTCTGTTTGGATTTTTGCCACAGATAAGAAACTAAGTTGGTTTCCAGGCACTTTATGTATTTGATGTGTACTTGTATTTTTAATCTGTTGGTAATAGTCTTTGTTCTGCTGCTAATATTTTTTTCCATGTAAAGAAGTACATTGTGGCTAGTTTGCTTATCTGAGCAAGTTTGCTCTATCTTCTTTCTGGTGGGATGTTACAATAAACAATGCTCATGATTCCCTCCTGAGTTCAGCCCCACCAGAATAGTGTCCAAAAAAGCACCCTGAAATTCAGGCACCTGTGAGTCCTCGTTCTTTTTCACTTCAATCTCTTCATCACTGACTGTCTTATCCAAATTCTTCTTTAGGGCTGCAGGGTTCTGGTTGATGCCCGGGACAAACTGGGAATCCCTTGGCAGTACACGGAGAATGAGAAGCACGGAATGTTTTTGATGGCTTTTGAAAACAAAGCTGGAATGCCCATCGAGCCTGCCACATTCCAGCTGTACGTACCTGCACTGTGCGCCCTGTGGAGGGACTCAGGAATCAAGGAAGCCTTCAGCCGTCGGAGCGAGTACCAGCTGGTGAGTACAGCCCTTCTCCTGGTGGGAGGGGAAGAAACCTCCCTGCTGTATAAATATCTCCACAGTTGAAAGATGGCTTGCTACGTGCAGGGTTTAGCCACCATGTGAGCTGTTTGTAGTTATGCTGTAAATCTGAGCTCTTCAGCAGCAGAAACAAGTGGCGATTGGAGCCAAACTTGAAAAACTACATGGCAGTGAGAGGGAGTGGAAAAGCGCGCAACTGGATAAACTGGAAGAGCAGGAGGAACCAAAAAAGGCAGGAATTGGTTGAACTAAAAATATTTTAGCAGCTCAGTGGTTCTGTTCATAGTAGGTCACTGATGAAGGCACACTTAATTTGTAACTTTCCAGTCCTGCCAGCTTGCACTGTATTGATACTGGCAAACTGTTCCTGCATGCAGATCTTTTGAAGTGAACTCTCCACCCATTCTGGCTGCTGCTGTTTGACTGTTCCTTTTCATCCTGACGTCTGCAAGTGAAATTTGGATAAGCAACTGAAAGATGACAGTCAGCTTGAAAAATGTGCAATCCTCCTTGCTCACCTGTGATTAGGTTTTCATCTTCTAGCACCAGAATAACTGCACTTCTGGTGTGGAATGACAGCTGTTCGTAATCCACTCCTTTTTATTCCTGTGCCCAAGGTTTCTTTTATTTCCATTCCCTGTTCAGTGAAACAAAGTAGTGATCTGTGCAACGTGGTGTCTCTGTTACTGGTTCCTAGAGGATGACATTGGGTGATTTTGTTTTTTATGATAAATGTATCTCTGTGATTTTAGAGCATCAGTAATGTTTT
The DNA here is from genome assembly GCA_016647715.1 of Pavo muticus. Lineage (NCBI taxonomy): Eukaryota > Metazoa > Chordata > Aves > Galliformes > Phasianidae > Pavo > Pavo muticus. Next base: position 3,251,988 of record JACDJE010000022.1, on the reverse strand, counting down.
AATCTGCAGATAGAATTCTTTGCTTCCAGTCCACAGACTGGATTCAGCTTTTCTTAAAGACAGCTAAAGGTGAGATTCCCCATTCCTGGATATGTTATAAACGTCATCTAATTAGAGTTAGAGCTTAAAAACATGCATCTGAGTAGTCTCCCTTAGAGCCTTACAAAGGAACTCAATCTGGCTATGGAAAAACTAGAGAAATTTGTAGTGATGAGATTCTCATTGGTTTTTTATGCTATTACTTCCCACGGCTTCTCCAGTGTTTAGTTAAACTCATGATGCAGACCTTAGATATTCATCTGTCTCCACTATTAAGATACCTGTTTGAGTCTTACTGTGTATCTTTGAAACCTGTTTCTTGAAGTACCTTGAAAATGGCTAATGAATGAATAAAATGACAAGGTGAAATCATCACGGGATGGTAGTAAAAATGTTGTTTCCTTAGGCTAAAAAACAACTTGCATGTTGCTACACTGGGCATAGAGGGGGGGGTGTGCTTTGGGGAGGGGGGAGGTTGGTTCATAATTCCTAGCATCTGCAGAAACAGAGTAGGCCTTTGCTGTTCTGCTCTGTTCCAGTGTGGAATAAAAAGCTGCTTCGTGCCATGGGGGACTTGCATTTAACATGAGACAACTACTAAGAGAATCCAGTATAATAAGCAATAATTGCATCAGCTGCCTATTAATTTTTTGTCTTTTGTCTTGGAAACACTGTGATCAAGAAGGAGTTTCGTTTTTATGGAGAAATTCAGCTTGGGATCATGTGGGATGTTCATTCTTAGTCTGGTTAGCAATAAAATTACATCAAACTGGGGTGGGGGGAAGTCTAGCTTGTTGAATAAATAGCATTCCAAGATCAGTAGGCCTACCTCTGCATTCTCTGGCTTTGAGAGCAGGATTAAACAGGAAATACCAACAAATAAGAATAAAAAAGCTCTGCAGAAATGAAGCATAGAGGCATGCAAGTGATCGTTTAATGTATCCTCATCTTCAGCGTCGCAGTGTAGTTCTATTGTATGTCTCTTTGGATGGCATTCATGTGACCTGCTCAGCGTTACTAGGGTGACTGAATCTGCTGCAGCACCAGAGCTGTGAGCTCGTCAAAGCAGAGCGTGTACTGCAGGGCACTGCTGGTAGCTCAGTGCTGCTGTGTGCATCCATGGCAGTAACATCCCCAGATTCCCAACTGCTATTCCTTTACTTTGCAGGCTGCATCGCTGGATTATAAAACATCTCAATTTCTAAATAATATATATATAATTTTTTTTTTAATATCATAGATTGTTCTCAAGGATGCAAATGCTAGTTTTAGATTGATCACTAAACGAACTTGAGGTTTTACTAACTTGAACCTGTTCATGGCCTTGCTTCTAGACGCAGCAAAGCTCTGACAGCCCAGGTGTGTGGGCATTAGGACAGGCTTTGTTGTTTTGGTTTTATATTTTTGGGGAAGTTTAAAACTGCTGAACTTTTTGCAGAAAGCAGATAGTTTAAGGAGATGCCTCATTTGTAATTGCATGTAGTATATATAAACCTGTACCTTCATTTAGTTGAAGCCCTCCCTGGAAACAGATTCATGTAAATAAATAAAAGCCAGGTTTAGGTTTAGCAGACTCCAAGAAAATAATTCTTTTCTGAACTGATTTTAGCTAAGGCTGAAGAGAACCTCTGAATCAGCAATGCTTTTCTTATTTAAAGTAAGCTGTTTAATGGAATATGCTTGGTTTGAACTATATTTATTATCCTTATCCTAGTTTTAAAATCTTCTCAGGTTTAAAGCTTTACATTACTGTGGTCTTTCAAACGTTGTCCAGAAGCATTCAGAGCTGACGGCCTTGCTCAGCACTCGTCTTCTCTTCACCATGGCTTTAGAGTCAACTGGACATCACCTCATTTTGTTATTGCTATTACTTTGGCTCCAGCAGTTACTCCTCTAGTCAGTGCTGTCCTGATTTCTAAGGCAGAGGATTTTACTGGCCTGTTTTTGGAATTTATTTCATCAGCAAGTTGTGCAGCTTTGCTTAAAAGTAGAAAATCGAACATTCTGGGTGGTTATCAGCAGCTGAAAATTGCAGCATCCAGGTGTGTTCCGCTGGGCTGTGACTGAGCAAAAGGACTGACTCAGCAGCAGGAAACTTGTTGAAAGAAAATGGCTCCGACCATAGCCGTACACTCTGAAAGCCACTGCGCTGGGACCACAGAAGCTGCCTCTGGGCATTTGAGTGCTTTCTGCTTCATATTCAGTGCCCAGAAGTGCTGGCTGTAAATCCCTGTCTGGGTCCTTGAGCCTTTCAGAAATGAGTGGGTGGATTCTACAATGACAGGGTGCTTTTCTGCCTTTTTTTTTCCCCCTGTCTTTCTTAAAGCAGACCAACCAATTTCACTTTCTTTTCACAAACCTCAGCCTCTCCCCCCCATGTCTGTCCCCACCGCCCCAAGTTCCTCTGTTCCTTGTATGCAAGCCAAATTGTTCCGGGACAAAAGCTTCATTGTGTTTGCTACATTGTCACGTCTCTGTCCTCCTTTTTTAACTACTAGAATAGGAATTCCTTTGTAATCAGTACGTGATTCTTCTCTCTTCTCCCTTGCCCTCGTTATCCTACCGCATTTTCTGTCTGTTTGCTGGAAGAAAGGAGTACATTTATCGTGTGTCTGAAGATGTCCTGTAACATTTTGATCTTTCGAGGTTGCCTGCGGTGGCTTGGGCAGCTGGGTGTTAATTCTTCCTTCCCAGCAGGTGGAGACAAATTCTGAGCGCTCCCTCGTAGTGAGGGACTTGGGATCGCAGGTATGCTTTAGCTGGAAGGGAGGGAACTTCTTCAGTTTGAGCCTGTAACAAGTATTTCGGTATTCATCTGAGTTCAGGTGTGTGTACTAAAATAAGCTGAAAGGTTGTTTTTTTTTTTTGCACCCATAATAATGCAAGTTCCTACGATGTCATAAAATGTGGAGACCAATGCCAACATAAGGATCTTGTTGTCCAGATGGTGGTTGTGGTTTTGTTACTTTTATTTTTCAGTGGGAGAATGGGAGAAGCCATTCTCTTGGTTTTGATGTGTCTAGAGCCAAGCTTACAAAGGGAAGGGAGGTCCCTATTAACACGGTGGGTACAGATGGGCTAAATAGAGCTCCTCATGCAAGGAGGTGATGCTTAAATCATGGTTAAAACGAGTTGCATGTCATGTGCTAGCACTATCACAGAGCTCAGACTAAAAACGAGAAGGTTTGAAAAGCCAGTCATCTGGTTCCATTGATATGTTAAAGTAAGAAGTCATTGCTTTTATTGGATTGGGGTTTTTAAACATGTATATTGTTTTATCTCCATCCTAAATACTCCTAGTCAAAGCAGTATCTTAAATTGAATTACTCTTGCTCTTTCCCTTCAAAATACCAAGTCTTTCTAGTCTAACTTTGTATTTCAAGAGCTCTTGAACTACTCCAGTGGTACAAATTATCTTCTCATCTCCTCAGGATTGATGGGACTATTTACTCTGAACTCCAAAGCCTATTAGCAGTTAAGGCAACTCTGCCCATTTATTCAAATGCAGCCAGACTGGTTTCTGACTTTTGTGTTCACAGATGCTTTACCTTCTTACAGAAGAGAGTGTGGCACTGCAAGGAGGTTGCAAAAGGAATCCATTTTAATGCAGTTATTCTTAATATGCAGGATATACTCATGATCCACCACTGGAGTATCAATTTAATTATTATGATTGATGTTCTCTACAGTTGTGGAACTGTTTCTAATGTGTAATAGGTCCTTCTAAAAGTCAGCATAAATAGGAAGCAGTGGTTCCTGAGCGAGATGTAAGGGGCTTGCAAATATAGATGAAAACTTACTACTGTGTCTATAGTTATTTTTAGGTCTCTGTTCAGGGAATTGCATGGAACACTTCCAGTAATATTTCAAATACTAAGAGACTCTGAAGCCTGAAATGTGGGAAGGCTCTGGAAAATGCCTTTCTTTTATCCATTTCTTTGGGTGTTTGTGGGTATTATACAGCACTATCGCTCCTTCAGTATAACCTAGCTTTCACTTAAATTTTCCACTTGTTTGTTGTTCGATTACAGTAAGATTCTGTTATCTTAGTCATGTTAGTATTCTGAAATGGGTTTAATCTGGCATAAGATGTCATAATAACTTCAAGGATCATTAACTTGCCAACTTTATATAGCTTAAATAATATCCTGTTCTGGATTCATAGCAGGGTGAATTATGTAAGTGTTTCAGTTAAGTATCTAAGCAAGGCTTTGTGCCTGTAATATGGCAGTTAAGTACTGGAGGTCCGGATTTAGTTCTGGTTCTGTCCTCTAATCCCAAGGCCTCAAACGTTTCTGGTCATGTTATGTAGTTTGACTCATCGTTGTACAGCAGAAGTGGTTAATTGCTTGTTTAAGTGTAATACTGCAGAGCATTGTGTCTGGTCTGTAGTAGGAAGGATTAGCAGTTGGAGTCCCTGGATTCTAATCCTTGTTTCTAAGACCAAATAGGAAATCTTTTTTTCAGGTCAAAGTCTCAAGTGAGAACTCTGATACAGAAGTGGCATTTTGTTAAAGGAAGGGAGAATTAGTGAGTTTTAGGTCGAATTTTATTAAAACCAGGGAGGTAGCAAAGCAAAATGTGGCTAGGAGCCTTTGCACAAGGCTGTGTGGGTGTTGGCTAATGCTCTACGTGTAGTTTGTCAGTTTGCATATACAGAAGTTAAATACTCAGCTTGCACTGTTCTGAAAACAGATGTTTGAAATAGATGCTAACAGGCCTGCTGCCACCAGAAGAGTTCCTTGAGCAGCATGGTGTTTGGCTGTACCAGTGTATTACTGGTGTGTTGTGACAGTCTGGGGGATTCAAACTCAGTACTAAGCTGGGGCAAGAGCCAAGGTTGAGGATGCCTTCATAACATGTTGTCTGTCATCTAAAGCAAGGAATGCTTCACTTGCTAATGTCAGTTTTGCTATAAGCACCACTGAGCAAGAGGTGAGAAGTTGTTTAAATTAAAGTAGGTTGGATTCAAAGATCATAAATCATTTTACACTTTGAATCACTTCGAGTTCTAAGGAAATCCACGTGTGCAGTATCTTCTCAGTGGGGAAGCTGCTTCTTCAAGCAGATCCATCCACAGAAAGCTGTGTAAAATAGTAAAGCAGTTATCTGTTCTTAAATAATTTCTGCTTTTGGAGAGAAATAACAAGAACCAGAGAGGTCATGAGTTATGTTTTCAAAACAGTACAAATGGGAAGGTGTTAGAAAATAATAAGTATTGCTTTTTATGTTACCTACGAGAAGCCTCAAGCAAGGATTACAGCCTTCTGTACGAATGCTCTTGTGAAAAAATCAAGATTCCTGACATTAATTGTTCCTGGCCTTAGATTGTGACAAAATGCAACAGCTGGATGAGATGCAGCCTGCGTGGAATAGAGAAGATAAGTTGGAAAATAACAAGCAGATCACACATAATAAATAGATAACAAGAAATTAAGATGCCTACCATATGGGAACTGAGACAGACACTGAATAAAATTAATGGGGAAAGGCCTATGCTGCTGACTGTTCTAGAACCCTGTCTAGTGAATTCTTGGCACTCTACAGTTCTTCCATCTCTTTTTTTCCTCCCCCTTTTAAAGGTCAAAAACTTAAGGCAAAATCACCTCTGAAGTCTGTAAGAACTTACAGTGTGTTCACACACTTCATTAATTCCCCACTGTCTGGTTACCAAAAGGTTGAAATTTAGACTTTGTGTGGTCCTACTTTGTACCTTTTAGGTTCTTGGAGGTAGATTAAAAAGCCTGGTAATTGTATGGCACTGTGTAAGCCTGTCTGTAGGAGTTCTTGCTTTTGGCCCTTGGATGCCAGTAAATCTTGACTGTTTTGGTGTGGTTAAGGTGAATGCGAGAAGCAACTTCACAGATGCAGCTCCCATGCTGAGAATGCTTTAGTACGATTTGCATCTTGCATGCTGGCTTACCATTTTTGTGGTCAAAAAGTTCCTTTTTACTTGTGTATTTTATTAAGGGTGAACTTCTGTTTTTACCTCTCACTTCTTGAGCCAATTAGAGAACTGCCTGGGTGTCCCCAAAGAAGAGCAGAAGAAATGTGGTGGTCATCCTTGCCTGTGTGTGTGGCAGTGGCTATAATTTGATGTCTTACCTTCAGCCATAACAGCAAAGCACAAAATCAAATTGTTAGACTGGAAAAGTCCTTTTGGCTCCCAACTCTTGAGACTAAATGCCACCCTGCTTCTGGAAAGAAGCTTTAATTTTATTATGCATAAAATAATTAGAAAAAATACTCAGTATGTCTGTCTTTGAGGAATTGTTGTTCTAAGTCCTAATTAGCGCTGCTCGAATCTTGCAGGACTGTATTGAATATAAGGATTTGTTCAGAGCAAGTACAGCTGTAATTAATCTTTGCATTCCCATCAAGAAATGCTGGCACATGCTGTGAGAAACAAGGAAGGAAATTTTCAGTTCAAGCTGTCTGAGCCATACCCCACTGCAGCTGAAAAACATGGGAGTAATCTCCCTGTTCCTTCCTGGTGTGCGGGGAGTTCTGGGCAGAGACAGATCCAACCCTGTGAGTTGACTTGAGCTGTTGATTTTGCTGTTTAGTTTCCACCTCCCATTTCTAATGGATCTCAATAATTCAGGAGACTGCAGGATTTGCACCGGGAAAGACCACAGAGGTTCCCAGTAATGAGAACGTACTGCAGACATCTGAGCAAGTGAAGCGCATTTAAAGGAGAGCTCTCTGCCTGACTGGGGGAGTCTGACAGCTAACCACTGAAACCTTGTGGAAACTGGAGAGAACTCATATATTGAACAATGAGCGTACAGGTTAAAGCTGTGGTAGTGCATGAGGACACAGTAACTGTTATTCTAGTCACAACAAAGTACGCATGTTATGCAGGGGCATCTATGTTAATAATTGTTCATACCAGAGTCTAAAAACAACTGCAGAATATCGCTTCAGGTGGAAGGGTTTGGTTGTCAGATGGGATTCAGCCAGTCAGTCTCAAAGATCTAGATGGAATGGAGACTGAGTTTGTGTTTCCATGACACAGGTTTTCAGTGGTTTTGGTGTATTAAAGCCACATGCAGTTCTTCAAGATCCAGTAAGGATCATATAGCTCTGTAAAAGAAAAGTTGGCTTCTGCTGCCTCCTATGCTACATTAGTGCTTTTCTGCCCTCACAGCTGGTTTCAGAAGTTTGTTTTGGGAGGGGAGGCTGTACAAAAGAAAAGAGTGATTTTCTGTAAGCTCATTGCCCTGACGTGGCTTGCTGTGCACCAAGAGTGCTTCCATTTCCAAGGGCAGCCTTCTGCAGCTCTTCTGGATTTTCTCTGTAGTAAGTCTGCTTTCTTTCATACTGGGACTGGACCCTCTCCTTTCCACCTAAGATCAGAACAGTGAGCGGGAGCGACTTCAGTGGCCTTCCAAATTACTCCCAAGTGTTCTCTTGAGAAGAAAATAGTTGAGGTCAAGGCTTGAATTTTTCAAAGGGGCCACTGAATTTAATAGGATAATGGTTAATGAATGCTTTAAAGCTTTCCTGAGTTTCCTGGTTTCTTGGTCCTACATAGCCTACAACTGCGAGTAACAAGCACAGATGAACAAATGAGTGATGCATGAAGAACTAGAGCAAGTCTCACTGGTGGGTTCCCTGGGCTTTTATACTTTTTAGAAAGAGATATCTGAAGTTGTTCTTAATGCACAGTCAATGTGACTAGTTACATTTAATAAGCCTGTATTCTTGAAAAGGTAGGATTTGCAAGAAAGCTGAAAAGGAAAATGCAGGTAGGACCATCAGGTAGCAATAACTTGCTTTGTTGTATTTGTGCCAGCTACCCAAACCCCCATTGTTGTGTAAAAACTTCTTGTAAAGACTTTCTTTAACCTGCTTTTCTTCTCTTATCTTCCCTCTTCCTACTGCCTCCCTCCCAAACCTGCCATACACTAAAACACTGAGCGTGTAATGCAAAGCTTGAGCTTATTTTGGGCTGTAGTTCTGTGACAGTAATCATGGCGAGCGATAGGAAATGGTGGTTTAGGGAGTTCTGCCCTGCACTGTGTTCCTGTTTGTGTTGGCTTAACTTTATTGGAAGCTGTGCTGTAAATGGAGAGGCTGATGTGAGGCACTGATTGTATGCACAGCTGAGGTGGTGACATGCTGTGGCACTGAGGAAGGAGCAAGCTGCTGGCATCAAACACAAGCACAAGTTACCTTAGTGTGAGGCTTGCCAGGGAATGATGGCAGTGTCTTTCTCAGACAATTGTTCCTTTCCTTCATAAGTCTTTCCCCATGCTAAAATAAGACATCTGTACTACAAGGATGCCGTTTAGTTTTCTCAAATGTTTGCTCTCCAGGTTGTCAGTGCATCACAAGTGTTTGTGTAACATTCAAAGTAAGTCTCTGCTCTACATGTACGCTGAGCTCAGAGAAGGAGGTAAGCAGAGGGGGGGAGAAACACAGTATTTGACTTGTGATTTTTGAGTCCAAGTGAAATGAGAGCTGTGCAACGTTGGAGATTTTCATATGTATGTTTGGGTAACTTAAGGATGCATCTGAACAAGGTACTGCTCCAGAAAATCTCTTGGGAGTTCATACTGCCACAGACTGCTCAGCTGTGAGTTGAACATGTGGAAGAGATGCTGTCTTCTCAAAGGAGAGGAGTAAATTTAGTTCAGTACTCTTCTTTTTCTGAACCTGTGCTAGCTGGGAAACCTTTCTGTTACAAAGCCAGAAGGCATGATCTCTTCTCACTAGTTTGCAGCTAAACTTAAAGCAGCTCTGTGGAGTGAACATAATTTGCTATATTATTGACTTAGTGTTTGGGGGAGGGGAAAAACTTCTTGGAAACATCATGCAAGATTTTCTGTTTGAGAAAGTGGAAAACATGTTGCTCTGAGAAGTAATTTATTGACACCTTTCAAATGTCTCCTCTGTATACAACACAGATTCCTGCAGTTCAGACTGTGGCAGACTTGTGCTTCACTTGGCCTTACTCCTGAACAAACTGTTGGTGTTTGTCCTTAGAAGGTCTGCTCTTTGCCCCACCCCCACAGCCTCTTAATTTGACTTGCTTTCCATGATATGCACTTAATTCTACTTTGGGAAAACTCAGTAAAATCTCAAACTGGGAAAATAAATGGTGGTTTATTGATGGAACTCTTTCTCCTACTTAATTCTCTCCGAATTCTGTGTATTTAAGACTTTGATCTATCTAGTTTCGCTCTGGTCAGATTATAGCACTGAATTAATGATGTTAGGCATGTATTTATTGGGCAGGAGGCAAAAGAAGAACCCATTATGTCCTCTTTTTCAGTTGTCCTTCTGGTGCAGCATGTACGTTCTAGGCTGCGAGGAGCTCAGATGGCTGCACACATGGCTGGGCAGCTTCCCACTGCAGCTCAGGAGAATGTGACCAGAGCATTAATTGGGATTTTTTTCAATAGGCCATTTTGCTCAGCAGCTTGTAGAAGATTGTTAAACCTGCTTCAGTTTGCACTGTGGCTTGATGAATTTACACATGTAAATCAGGCCTTAAGGATGGAATGCAAGTCACTTACTCCAAGTCACTTATTTCAATTATTAGTAATTTACTTGAGATTTGTTTTAATGTGCTTAAAGCACTTGATTCTTATCAAGCAGATGCATTTATGTGTTTCAGGCTGAGTAAGAATAAAGCTTTCTATTTGATACAAGTCTATGATGTTATGAAGGAAAAAAGCCCCGTAGTGATTTCTAATAAGCCTGAGCTTCCTGACAGTTTGGTTAAGGGATGTCAAAGGGCTCAGATGTAGATGCACATGAAAATTAGATTTGTCAATTCAAACAGCTTTTGTTTGTGCAGCTACCAATCCCACCTCACCTTGTGAGCCTTCACTCAAGGATATTTGGTCCTTTAATGTACCAATGCCTGAGGAGCTGTATGTTTCAGCTCAGGTAAGTCCATTCTAACTTGGACTCCATACATAAAATTCATGTGAGCTTGAAGTGAAAAATGCAGGAAAAGTGATCCTGAATGTTTTGAAAGATAACAAGTTTTGCAATTAAATTTAAGTTACTTGAAGCCCTCTTAGTAAAATATCAATAGTGCTGAAGTTGAAGTGTGTGTTTGGAGGAAATTCCTCCTCTTCCACCATAAAACCCATAAGTTAGGAGAGAAGTATTTTTGACAATGGTGTGCCATGACTGGATGTAAATCAATAAGTTGTGTTTTGAGGTGATCATTGTAAGTCACATCACTCAGAAAACCCGAGTAGATTGCAGATGGAAACTGAGGTCTACTTCAGATCTTCAGAGGCTGATTTACTGTTCCTCATCTCTTGGAATCAACACCGGGTGTTGGGACTGGTGCTGGAGCAGGAGATGGGGCTGTAAGGAGGGTCATCGTTTGCTGAGTGAAACACTCTCAGACCCGAAGTACAGCTGTGAACTAATGAAGTAGATGTTCTTGGCAAATGATACGAGGAAATCTGATTGTTAGTGATCTAGGAGTCCTACAGGTATGTTTAAATTTCAGATACAAAGCAATACCAATCTCAGTGTGAGTGGGTGAACTGTGAGATGGAGTAGCTTCTCAGTACTGAGAGAATGCCATTATATCAATGAAATTCCACTGAATTGAGGAGTCACTGGGAAAGCAAGTGGGCAAAAAAGGTGAATTTTCTAGTTCTGTGTTGGCTAGTGTATCAGAATTAACAAGTACTAAGTTGTCATTGAAAAAGAGGCTATTTGTTTCCAGGGTAAATGATTTCTGGAAATACAGATGCACTTTGAGAGGAATCCCCCCAAAGACCTGCAGGTCTTGTTCTGTGTAGCTGAGTCTGCTGAGAGCTGAGGTAATGGTGTAGAGCTGCAGAATAATGTAAGCTCATTGGAATATTTTTCTGCCCTTTCCCATCTACATGCACGTTTTTAAGGGGAACAAACTGTTAAATAGCACACCTAAGTACAGCTAAGGCATAACTTGCATTTTCTGTAAGAGGCTGAAGTAACTTTCAGGTACTGAGCAGCTTTCTGAAGCTCGCAAGATTATCATTCTAATCTGCACTGCATCTACATCTTGGTTGGATGCATGCAGACAAAGTGAGAAAATCTTTATAAAGTTTTTTCAAATGAATGTGTGGGATAAATGACTCTTTCCAGTCCTTTTAATTATCTTAAAAACAAACATAGAAAAAAAAAAAAAAGCATTAAAACACATCTGAGCTGATTTCTATGCAGCAGATGGAGCATTAGGGCACCTCGGAACAAATGCTTTGGTGTAGAAGTGGAGTAGGAAGTCTCATTCTGTGAGATACTCGAGGTTATTCCTGTTGTAAATGCATCCAAGTTGCTTAGCTTTCCAGCTGGCTGCCTGCCATGGAAAAGTCCAAGCTCAACATTCTCTCATGACTGGTGTTAGCTGTTTGTTCAGCCCGCAAGATCTAAGATACTCTTTTCCCATCCCTTTATCTGATAAGATTTGAAAGGGAAACTCACTGGTAAACTGATTTCGTCTTGATCAGATAGCCAGCACTGCTGACTAGATTCATCCATAAGGTAATGCTGTTCTGTCGGTGTCTTTTCTAGTTCTGCAGATGTCTTCTGTAAACAAAACAAGTTTCAGCTTTGCATACTGCTGCTGAAAACAAAGCTCGGGACTAGGACAGCCTAATGGGATTGGGCACTATTCTTGATGGCTTGTAGAAACACCCAGTTGCTTTAAACTCTTCATTCATTGGAAATGCACATTTTTTTGCCTGGCTGCTGCCCACTGAGAATAAATGGGATCGTTTTCCAGTCATTGACCAGGAACTTGGATCCATCTATTCAGTTACAGCTCAGGACTTTCTTTTAACCACGGCAGGCTTGCTGCTTTCAGTCGCCTTCCCTTATGCATTTCTGAGCTGCCTGTGCTTGGAATGAGAAGTTGAGCTGGCGTGCATTAGTTCAACTTCATCAAGAACCTCCGGTGTCTGAGATGAAAGGGTTCTTGCAGCAGCTCCACACAATGCACTCCCTTAGTTGGCAGGGAAACAGGAAGGAATCCTTTCATGGATGCTTAGGACTAGATCTGTTGTCCACTGGTGCCAAGAAGAGTATGTGAGCTGGGTGCACTGTTGGCTACAGCCATCAGGCTGCTGTTCTTTAACCATAACTGTGTTTCTTCCACATGGACTGGTTGTGCATCTCTTTGTATCTGTTCCCTGGATCTGAATGATTACTAGTCATTGAGGGCTAAATCACTGATGTGCTAGTCTGGCTGCGGCTTTCTTTAGAATTAAAAAGAATTATAATAAAAGCAGGGATTTAATTCTGTTACGGTGTTCTTTGCAGCTTTGTTTTGTGTGTGGCTGGTACTGTTTTCTTTGTTATTTGCACCTGCTTTTCTTCCTGTCACTGTAGGTCTGTGAAGCAGTTAGAGAGACAGTAAGAAAAGGTAAAATCAGAACAACAGGGATCTGTGCTAATGTCTCTTGAAGCTTAGATTGGAGGACGAGCCTGCCTTAGTCTGAGAGAAAATTCCTTTCCTCCTTGAGTGCGCATATTTGAGACAAATGGGCAGAATTGCTAACATACTATTGAGTAATCCATCTCCTCTACATCCTGTCGATGAAGAAACACCTAGAACTTTGGGGAAAAAACGTACAGCTTCCAGAAAGAGGTGGTGTATTTCCTTAATTGCTGTGAAAAGCTGAGCTGTGTGGGAGTTGCCCTTCGCCACAAGAACTCTGCTCCCGTTAAATGTTTCTGTAACTTCACTCCGTTGCAGGACCCTCAGTTCTTGTTGCTGGTGTGGGAGCTCAGATTAGCCTGGACTTCTGGGAAGAATGAAATAAATATTTGATCCCATATTTTTTCATATGCTGCAAAGCATACAGTTCAGCCAATGTGTCATGTATCAAAGCAGGATGAGTTTATAGAAAGCCATCCTGACTTGGACGGACAAGCAGATTTTTGCATTGCCTGTTTGTACTGAGCTGACAAATAATGAATTTTTAAAATATTTTTAGCCTTCTAACATGTGATACTCACATTGTATGACCACGCAGCAGAAAGAAGAGGTAGTTTTTAGAAGCTTAGGAGCAAACAGTACATTTTGTAGCTGGTGTGTTTGCAGGGTACAGATAGCGGCGACTTGGATAAGCTCTGGAGTTGCTGGATGGGAGCCAGCAGCTCAGGCTGTTGTTAAGGAGGACATTACAGAAACCTGGTAGTTACAGCTCTGTATGGCTTAAATGATGAGAAATGGCTAAGTCTCTGGAATTGGTGACTGAAAAATTAATGTTGTGTCAGTAAGTGTGAGCTCCCAGACAGGATGTAGATGATATCTGCAGAGGAGAATTGCAGCGTAGAACGGGCTTTAATATTTCAGCATTTCGGGGCAATTTGGGTTACTTCAGCATCCTTCTGAGCGGATTCTGAGCAAGCACAGACACGCTTGTCTCCTGAGAAAATTATGCTTTAGAATTCTTCAGCTGTTGTAGAGAAGGGCTCGCACTTGAGGCTGTGCTAACTCTGTGCCCTGTTAATGGCGAGGCTGAGCAGAAGTACAGATTTAGGAGTGATTTGCTGGAAGAGCATGCAGGTTATTCTTTCATGAGCAGGGTTACTTATTTACAGTTACCTCTCAGGAGAGCTTTAAACCTGGTTCTTCAGGGTTTGTAAAGAGTTACTTTTTCTCTTGGGCCAAACCAGGGTGTGGGAAGTGGAGATGTCTGCGTGCTCACTTGCAGAGGTTACATGGATTACGACGCTGGGTGTTGTGGCCAGCAGGTCTCCCCTAAGAAAGCATTTTCTACATCTCTTTGCTGGTGAGATCTTGTTTTCTCATCTCAGCATATGACAAAGTAGCTGATCTAACAGTCTCCAGCATTTTCAGATGTTAGTCTCCTGGTTGCTTTATTCTACTTCAGTGTTAACAACCTTGTTCTTCCCTTGGGCCTCTGCTTTGGATATATTGCCCTTAAAAAACACCTGGAGTTGTAACGTTCAAACCTCTTAGGGTCAACAGGTGATCAAAATCCCCGAAAATGGAGAAAAATGAGATCCCTGTATTTATCTGAAAAGCACAGGTACTACTTGCAAATTAGCTTTGTCTTTTCTGTTAGTATGTGTCTGTGGCAGTCACAGTGCAATAATACTTCATATGAGGACCAGCTTTAGTTGAGATTTACGTACTAGTGCTTCAAGTCCATCCTAATCATAGCATCATGGAATATCCCGGATTTGGGGGAGCCCATCAAGCATCATTGAGCTCAACTGACTCCACATAGGTCAACCCAAGAGTTAAACCATACGGTTGTGCACTTAAGATCTCAGAGGTTAAAGACTGGAGATTTCCAGACTTGCTTCTGTGCTCTCCTGGATTTCCTCTGCTCAGCCTTGTGCTGAATGTTTTGCAACCTCTGCGTGCAGGGTGCAATGCAAACACCACAGCCCTTATGGTCTGATTGCTGTTGCTTCCACTGTGCAGAGTCAGATGCAGTTTGTGGCTGTTTCTTACGGTGTCTGTTTCTCCGTGCCTCTCTGTGTTTGTGGGAATCTTGTTCGGATCTGTATTTTATGTTCCTTGAAGTATAAAAGTTTCCTTCCTGTGTGGTTTAATTCATCATCTGAAACAAGCGAAGGCTGACAGGTCTACCTTAAATTGTCCACTCTAAATTTAGCTGCTAGGGACAGAATGGTCAGGAAGGGCTAAATTAATATTATGTCAGAAAGGCCTTGGGACGAGGAAAGGAAAAAAGCCAATTTGGAACAGAGGATCTGCTTTCAACTCTTTCAGAATTGGAAGGAACTGCTTTTCAGAAGGAGAAGTTTGGAAGGAGCATGTATGTTAGGGAGCTGCACAATAGGACGTTTCATTGTCGCTTGTGATCTAACCAGCTGCCACTTTGGATAACCGGCTGAAGGCTCGTGGCACACTGATCAATTCTAGCCCTGCAGAACATTTCTTATTGCTGAGCTATGGGTATTTTAAAGCAGTCTACATATAATCTGTTGTGCATCTTGTTTCCATGAAATGAAAGTACTTGGGAATGCTGCCCAAGTGTGTTTTACTTGCCTTATGCAATGTTGAGCGGCAAAGGAAGTGACGCCAAGCTTGTTCTAATATTTCACTGGGGAGATTTTTAGTGTGTTATGAATCTGGCCTGAAGGCACAGAGATGTCGAATTCAAGTTGTTATTTTTATGGTGATTTTTAGGAGCTAATATTAAGATGACATTCATACAATGCAAAATGTATGGAATTAGATGGAGTAGATGTGTCATCTTAGTTTTGCAACTTCTGTTGCTTGAGAATTTTGCTTTGCTATCACAGAAATCTGGGATATCAAAGAGCTTTAGAGCACTGTTTCAGGAAGCAAGTGTGTATGTTTACATTTTTCTCCCTTTCTCCTCTATTAGTTGCTTTTTCTGCAGACTGTACTATTTTCTATGGCTTCACTATGCTGTATACCAAAGATAGGGCAATTAGAAGAAAATAATAATTGAAAATAAAAACCAATTGTGATATTGCACTGCAGAACTCGTTTTAGGCCTTGTGTTTGTGTATCTCGACTCCCCGTTCCCAGATGTGCAGTGACTCATCCTGCTGAACAATGGGAACAGCATCTCTTACCCCTTCACTTGGTCCCGCTTGGCAGAGCTGTTACTCAGAGGATATGTGTCGCAGAGGGAGAAGAGATTAGCAGTGGGAGAATGAATCATCCGAGAGCCTGTGGTAACTCTTGTGCAGAGAGCAAGAAGTTAAGGAAGGCTCGTGGTCTGTGCTGTGCTCTTGTGTACTAAAAAGGAGCATCTGAATTAGGTGCAATTCGTTACTCGGAGGGCGTTCTTGCCTCCCCCACAGGCAGCACTGAGCGTGGATGGAAGGCAGCGTTTTGATTTCAGGAATAGGAAGTCTGTTTAGTCCTGTTCTTAAACTATTTGTGTGTGCTTTATATCCATACGTTTGTTAAGTAGGTTTATGGAATTCCCAAAGCATGCGGGTGTTCTCTGCATAAATAATAAATTATTGATGCAATTCAACATTGCGTTCAAGTACGGCTTGATATGAAGCTCAGTAACTTGGAGATCCGATTAATATTGTGTTCAATTTCGTCTGGAAGACAAGGAAAACATTAAAAGCTAAATGAATGTTCAGTTAATACAATTGCTGCAATTAAAAACATGAATACGAAGCAGTCCCAACACACGGGGTTTCCTTATTTTTCCCATTTAAATAAACTCCGTGTTATCCTTCAAGTCCGTTGCTCTGTGCTGCCTGCTTGGTGAACCAGAATGTGCCCCCCCACCCCTCTCTTCAGAAGCAAGCAGCATTTCTATGAATCAGACTGAAGTGTACAGCGAGGTTACACAGCAAGCTTTTGGAGCAGGAGCTGCATCCGTGCTGCTGCTTTCTCGTGTTACAGCTTTAATCAGGGAGTGATCTTTAAGTAGGGAGTTCTCAGCATCTGTGTGTTTTGTTGTTTTCTCCTCCTTCAGGTTTGTGTGCTTTAATGTTTTGAGCTATTCTTAGTTCCGAACCCTCTGGAGCTGGGGGGGGGTTTGGTTGTTTTGACTGGAAACAGATATTTTGATCTCGGTAGTGAGTATCTCTGAATTCTGTGCTAGCAGAGCAGGCATCTTCAGATCTGTCAGTCCATGTTGATCACACCTGTTCCAACAATCTGACTTGGGCTATCCAAATATTTTGCACTTACTGCTCAAAAATTTCCAGAATTAATTATTTGGCATAATTACAACATGATGAAGGGCTTGACAGGAAACAAGTCTGGTTTCCTTAAATCGTTGAAGAAGTGAACCTTATTTTTCCAATAACTGGATGATTTTCTGACCTTATTACAGAAGTGCAGAATGTTAAACTGAAGCAGGAAAAGCAGGGAGGCACAAGCCGTAAGTCAGGTAAAAGCCATAAATCAGGTGAACTTGCTGATGTGTCCCAGCCGTGTACGTGCGTACAGCTGTTTCCTGTTGGCAGTGTGGGAGGCTGTAGGAGCAGGCAAGGACTCAGAGCAGCTGCGTAGAAACAAGGAACCAGTTGCATTGCAGATGGTCCATCTGCCATCTTGCTGCACGTCTAAAAGCATTGTGTAGGACAAAACACAATAGAGAAGGTGGGGTTTTTTGTTTTGTGGGTGTTTTTTTTTTTTCCCTTGGTGACCTTTTCCTTTTGGGCTCTCCCCTCTCCTAAATAAGACTAATAACACAGGAAGACCTTTTTTCTTATTCATGCGGTCTGATACCTCTTCTGATCCCAAATAGTGCCAAAAAATACAGGAAATTACTTTCACCTTATGAAAATTCATGGCTGTAAGGAAGCTCTTAGAGCAATTGTTCTTTAGAAACTTCCCCCCACCCTGAAAATGGTCTTTTTTTTCTGCTAGTGATACACTGTAGGTCTTTTGTGATAAATGGAGGCTAAATATACATTCTCTCCTTTATGAAAAGAGAACTCTGGTTTTAAATGTTAAGAAACAGTAAATTACAGCTCCTTTTTGTCTGTTCCTGATGCTGAAAGTACAGACTTGTGCAGTACACTCAATCCTCTGATCTCCACCTGATTCTTCGGAATAAACTGTTGTGCTGGCATCTATGGCAAGCTGTTCTGGATTGGAATAATTTTATCCCGCTGTCTCAGGGCTCTGGTATGGAGAGGAATGTTAGGTTTAAGGTTTTATATTGCTGCTGGAATCTGTGAGATAATATTTTGAGAACGTTCTCCTTCTAAATTAGTAACTTGGTAAGGGCAGCTACTGTCAGCTCAGTCAGTGCAAAGTGCACTCCGTGTGAGTGTAGCATGCAGGCAGTCTGAAAAAATATATGTATTCTAAGATGTTGCTTGTGTTATTTTCAATGTAACTGTAAAGGGATGTTGTACAAATTCATTATTAAAACCTAAAACCCTTTTGAGCCTAAAAGGGCAACTACACGTAGAAGAGAAATTCTTTCAGAATGCTCCTTCTCTTATTTTTTGGCAAACAAGTCTGGGTTAAGCTATTAGAAATAGTGGGTGACTGCAGTCTTTCGCTTCTCTAAAGATGAGTCAGCCACTCCAGGATATGCTTTTGTTGCAAATTTTAAGCAAAATATGTTAGTTTTTAATGAAGGTGCTCATCTTCACTCCCCCCTCGTGTCAGTTAACTGCATTCATTGTACCAGGGATAAAAAACCGAATTCTTTACTCCAAAGCAAAGAACTGCCTTCAATGACGCTTCCTTTTCATTACCAAAATTTCCTTGGAACGTTCCTTTCAGATTTCCACTTAGCTTTGATTCTTCTCCAAGTAACAGAGCGCCGTTAGAAAAATGCTACTTTACCTACACACATCGGTAGCACAGTATAGCAGTTTAGGTGAGCTAAACTATGTGGTATTTCTATTGCTGCAGCTCCCTAAGTGCAACAAGGTGTAGTCCAGACTTCCATTTGTGATTTCCCATCTCTGTCCTTCTCCACAGGGTGAGTCAGTGAAATATTTCCTGGATAACCTGGATCGGATCGGTCAGCTGGTAAGACTTCACTTTCTGAACAGAAAGCTTGGGTGTGCCACAGTTAACGATGTTAATAAGAAGTTTCATTAAAAACTTCAGCAAGGCTCTTTAGAAATAGTGAGCTCTCGCTTTGTGGAAATGAAGCTTAGCATTCAATGAATGTTTTCTGATAGATAAATATTGTTTATGGAAGCTGCATTTATGCAAGTGATTTCTTTTGTCCTCCTGTATAGTCTCTGGAGCTCGTTCTCTTCTTGGTGCTCTGATGGCTGGTACTACTAAAAGCAACAAAACTAAACCTTACCAAATAAAGCATTTATACTGTAAAATTCAAAATCAGTAATGAGAGCACCTGGCAGGAGACTTGGAGGAAAAAGAGGGAAGGGGATTTGTCCTAAGCAGTGGAAGTGCTGAGCTTGTGAAGAACAGGTTGCTCTGCAGTGGTGGCCTGGGCCACGTCCTGCAGTCGGGTGTGTTGCTGTAGTCACTGGTCACAGACTGTGAACTGTATTTCCACTAAAGCCTGCAAGATATCCTTGGAGAGTAATGAACTATGAAAAGTACAATTTAAAAGAAAAAGTGCATTCGGTGACATTTTGGAGGTCTGCCTTACAGAGCAGTGCCTAAATGGCAATAACGCTGTGGGTAAGAGTTTCATGAAGGTAAAATAGTCTTCAGCTTGAAAATACGATGCAGGAAGGATATAAACAGGAGTGCTAGTCCTTTACTTTTATTTTCGTGGGTCCTTCTGGTAGCTGTTTACCAATATGTTGAGGTAAACACTTGACAGTCTGTTATTTTTAGTTGGATATTCATTCTTCACTTTATAATTAAAAATAAAAAGGGGCTCTTGTTGATTTTTTTCTCTCGTGCAGTACTTTGACATTAACCAGCATTTTTGAAGGATTTTTTGACACTCTTTTCGTTTCTTTTACAGAATTATTTCCCCAGCAAACAAGATATTTTGTTGGCTAGAAAAGCTACCAAGGGAATAGTAGAGCATGATTTCATCATTAAAAAAATACCTTTCAAGATGGTGGATGTGGGTGGACAGCGATCTCAGCGTCAAAAGTGGTTCCAGTGCTTTGATGGAATAACTTCAATTTTGTTTATGGTCTCCTCCAGTGAATACGATCAGGTTCTCATGGAAGACAGACGCACAAACAGACTCGTGGAGTCCATGAATATCTTTGAGACAATAGTCAATAACAAGCTTTTCTTCAATGTTTCTATTATCCTGTTCCTCAACAAGATGGATCTTCTGGTAGAAAAGGTAAAGACTGTCAGCATTAAGAAGTATTTCTCGGACTTCAAGGGCGACCCTCACAGGCTAGATGATGTTCAACATTATCTGGTGCAGTGCTTTGACAGAAAGAGGAGAAACCGCAGTAAGCCGCTCTTCCATCACTTCACCACTGCCATAGACACTGAAAACATCCGTTTTGTGTTTCATGCTGTGAAGGACACCATCCTTCAAGAGAATCTGAAGGATATTATGTTGCAGTGAAGGAGAGAAGTCCATGTCCTGTTAAAATTTGCTGGAGGGTTAGATCAGAATTTTTATTCTTTCTTTATGGCCCTTGCGTGTGGTGTAGGACCCATGCTACTTACTTGGCTCAGGAATGCTGTAAACTAGCCAGTCAAAACAGAGGAGCTATAGGCCGAAGGAGTCAAATGTTGATGTTAGCTACTGAATCATTTGGACTAGAAACACTACTGAAACATGGCTGTTGTAGGTTCTGTATCTAGTTTGGATTGCTGATTAACACAACCACCTTCTGCCTTCTTAGAAAACAAAAAAAAATCTCTGACAAAACATGTATGGAAGACACTTTGTTTTAAATGGAAATACTTATTTTTCAGAGACACTAGTCATACAATCTGCCTTTTTTTTTTGTAGTTTGGAGGTGCTGAATTGATCAAACTAACCTAAATGTAATGAGATTGGTAGCTGTATTGGAAAATGTTAATGGAACTTCCATTCTTAACACTAGGAGTGTAACCAGGTCTGGTGTGCAGTTTAGTTTTGCCACAGAATTGGAATCTACTAATTAAGGTGGATGCACAGCTCTTGTCTGAAGGTTTTGCATGAGTCTCCTGAAGCTTAAGTTTAAAACTGTTCAAGGAAACCCATGTTGGAGTAAATCGGATGGGAAGTTAAGGCCTTGCTTGAGAAGGGCTTATTTTGCACTACGTGTAAAAGGTATTATTACATCGTGGGGAATCTGATTTCCTTGGTGAAGCAGCCTGTGCTAGAGCACCTGACCCTGAATGTGCACAGCGGGTGCTTGAGTGAGATGTACTTCATGGCAATCCAGCACTGTCCTCACGCCTGCAGTTTGGCAGTAATTGTGAAGGTTCAGGATCACATGACAGGGCTTCATCTATATTCAAAAGTTTGAAAGCTGATTAAACTCTTATGCAAAGGTTTTGGTAGTACAGCAACTGTTTGATTAGTTGCCATCAGCTGACTGTCTAGGAAGACCGAACACCCTAGAGATCCCAGTTTTACAGCTGCACTGATATGTTTGGACAGCAAGACTTTGCTGTCACATTAGCCCTTAATCTGTGTCTTAATGGGATCTTTAGCCAGTAGTAATGCACGTGTAATTCTGAGTACAGTCAAGGTTGGAGTTGCCCGTTTTGGGCAATGGTTTGTGTATATTCAAAAGGCTATGAAAAATGTTGATATGAACTGTTAATTTCTTAGCTCTCAATCTGTGTAACTATCAGGTGCCTTTTCTGTGTACAGACATATCAGATCTTTTCTATTACAGTGGGGTATGTGAACAACCTTACGACCTGCCTTTTTATCTGAGCACTGTAGTGCTGTTCTTTAGGTAACTATCAAACATAGTTTACTGTGCAATTTTTGTCATAGCTTTTATCTGAGAATAAAACCTGAAGGGCTGTTTGTACCCATACAAAGGCAGCAGATTCCCTGGAGTTCTTTTCCCCACTGAGACTGCAATGGCATGTCAAAACAAGCAACGTTTTACTTCAGCTGGTGATCCCATGGGAAATGCGGTCTAAAACACATGAAAGGACAACGGAACAGGATTTTAATTTGGATAAAATCTGGAATCCTTCTTCCCCTCTGAAGCCTGCAGATGTTCGTATCAGTGTGTCTGTGTGGTTTCCTACTGTAGCAGTCTCTGGGTTGTCTTTGTGCAGCTTCGGAGTGGAAGAGCCGTGGCTGTGTCGGTGTTACGTAACGGAGGACTGAGGTAAGAAGCAGTGAGAAGTTGCAGGCAGGAAAATCCAGTTTAAATCTCAGCAAACTTAAGCAGGAATAAGCTTTCTTGTAACAAGTCTTATTTTTGCCAGGACCAAGTCTGTCTTATAGATGTTTATTCATTTTTAACCTCAAAGGGGAAAAATCTCACGTGACAAATATTCAGATGAAAGAAACTCTTAAGGTTATTACGTTTGAAAAGGTAAATATTGCAACCCTGTCGATGCAAGTAAGTTTACTTATTGTATAAGGTTCATTTCTCTAAGCTAGTCCATTTGTTAGCTGAAAAGTGTGATTGTTCCAATGCTTTCAGGCTTTTCTTGGAGTTCCTGATAGTAGCTTCCACTTCACACGAGGCACTGGAAAAGAGGAGGCGGTTGTGGGCTGACCAACTTCTAGTTTGACTTGATTTTATTTCCTAGTTTGCTGTGACTTTATTCATTCACTACATTTTCTAATGGACTAATATTGTGCTTGTTTTCAAACGAGTTAAGCCTTTCAACTCTTATTTTTTTTCCCTCAATAATTACCTCAGCTTAAAGTCTCAATCTACTGTAGCTTTGCCTGGGAGGTGTAGCATGGAATTTCCTGTTCTGTTTTTTCTCTTTATGGTCATCAATGCTTTAAAACTCTAAGCAGAGCTAATAAAGCAACATATATTTTAATTAATTTGATCTGCACCTGGAAAGGAAACAGTGTGAGTTATCTCATAAGGAGCTCTCAATCTTGCTAGTGTTTTGTTTTTTTCAAGTGATGTAGCAGTTTTGCACAATAAGCCCAAGATTTAGGGAAGCAGGTTGTTCACCTTGTGCCCATCATTGCCTTTCCTCTGCCTGCTGATAAAATGAGCCTAAGCATGATGCTCTAGGCTGCAGAAAAAGATGAGTCGTTTGGCTCTGTAGGCTGTTTTCTGTGTAACTTTGATAGTGTTGGTTCACACCAGGAACCCGAGGTCAGGAGGCTGCTGATGCAGAATTGAAGCACTTCTCAAATCTGCAGAGGATTTGGACTGTGATTGAAAAGGATTACTTTTCAGGTGGCAGGTAAATGTCTTTCTCTGCTAAATTCTGACTCTCCTTCTTGCACAACTGAGGTATTTTGTTTGTTTTTTCCCAAACTAAGTTCTAGTATAATAAAGCCAAAAAATCATGTTATGGTAGATCGGTTATTAAAGCAGAACTCGGGTGACTTAGGTTGCACAAACATCTCAGGACAGGCTTGATCAGTTGCTTGGTCCTTTTGCAAGAGACAAAAGATAAAGTGACATCCTGGAGAATGCTGCAGGTAAACACAGCTGGGGAGAACATCTCTTCTGCTGTTAACTTTATGAGGTTATTGTTCATCTGCTAGTCAGGAAATAGGTCACAGGCAGGATCGTAATCAGATGGGGACTTTAACAACTCCTTTGGGGGTGGGGGGGGAGGGATATTTTACTGTCCCTCCTCTGATACTGCAGGTCAATGACCAGTGGCAGGGTGATGCAAATGGGTCTTCTCTTGCTAGGA
Organism: Pavo muticus; assembly: GCA_016647715.1. Classification (NCBI taxonomy): domain Eukaryota; kingdom Metazoa; phylum Chordata; class Aves; order Galliformes; family Phasianidae; genus Pavo; species Pavo muticus. The sequence continues at coordinate 3,228,773 of JACDJE010000022.1, read as the reverse complement.
CAAAGAGAGGAAGCACTTGCATGTGCATGCAGGAGAGACTTACGTAATCTTGCAGTTTTAAGTAGAAAAACTAACTAAATGGGAGTCTTTCATCAAACGCCACTTTGTGTTTGGATTGGAGCTAACGTAGTGCGTCAGCCAGTATAATTCCTTCAATTGTAGTGCTGTCATTCTGAACAGTTCTTGGATGGCAATACCAGACAGCACAGTAAACTGAAACGAAAAAGGAAGAGTAGGAATGACATATTTGATAGGCAGTTATCACTTCAAAGCAGTTAAATATTTCCTAATCTTGATTCCGAAGCTGAAATTACTGGCCACTCAGCTTCACACTACAACTCAAAGATCCTTTCAGTTTTATGTGAAGAATGTATCTTGTTCTATTCAATCCAGCAGCATAGATAATTTGATGTGTTAATAGTTGAAAACTGGATATATTGCTGAGTCAGACCCAGAGCTAGTCACGTTACAAGCATAAAGGAGGTCCTAAAGGCGTTCACTTGTCTATGCTTTCTGAGCTGAGTGAAGCCAGACCCTCAGCCAGGCAGAGTGGAGGAATGTGTGCTAATTCAGAACGAAACAAACACACCTGTAGTGAGGTGGTGCAGGAAGAGTCGTCTGTATGTGGCACTGCAAGCTCGGATTTTATTCCACCAGGTAGCTGGAATAGGTTTAGTTATGGAAAGCTGTCCATTCGAAATGCTCCCAGCCCAAGGAGTTCAGTACTGCTGGCAGTGTCATCTGTGAAGAATTACCAAATTAAAGGAATTAGAGGAATAGCCAAGTGCCAGACAGCTATTCTACACAATGTCATTTCAGCGAGCACACCCTTTGCCTTCTTCAGACGGGTTTCTGGATGTTCACCTCATGTTTTGCAGTCTTTTCTCTGTATGTACCTTTCCAGTTTGCCTGAAAAATCTGTTTTGCTGTACTGAGCTACGGGAATTTTATAAGAGATCCCTTCAGTTTTCAAGTAGTGAGTTGGAACACCTTGCATGTGCTATCAAATATGTTTGGGGTTGATAGACGACTTGATCCATGCCAGCTTGAGACAAAAATAAGATATGCAGTATAATTCCCTATAGCTTGAAATGTAAACCAAACACTGACTTCCCATCGTTAGACCTATAGTGGCTCCTTCAGGTTCAGTAGTAGCCTCTTTTCTAGGTAGTTTTTCTAGTATGAAGACACACAGTGTAGTCAGGGGGTTTAAAATAGCACTGCCAACTCTTTACCTCAGTACACTCTTGGCTAATTCTGTAACACAGGAAGCAGTGAGTAGGGTGCTTCAGCAGCATCCTTAAAACATATCTATGCCTGCTTTAGTAAATGATGCACATGGAGCATCGGTTATGGGACAGAAATCTCAGGCTGGCATTGTCTGGGCCACGCTTGGGCTGAGTTAGTCCCAGCTCCGTGCATTTCTAGATGAGGACTGTCTAGCCTACTGAGGAAGTAATTGTCAAGGCAATAGAAAACCTTGTGCTTTTTACTATTACTTACTTTGTAATTAGCTGGAGTGATCTCTGCTTTGTGCTGTGAAGTGGGCACTGCTTTGTTTTGACACTAATTTATTTACACGGATGGAAATGAGTGAACCCAAGCTACTTGGAGCTGCAACTGCTGTCCTCCTAACCAGGTGAGGCTCTTTGCTCATCTTGGTGGCTGGGCAGTTTAGCTTGGTTCTTTAAGTTCTTGTCTTTCTAACTGCATTTGGAAAGCAGTGTTGAAGTGTCTGTGTTGACATGCTTGTCTTCTTATTGGGTGGGGAGTATGGGGGTATTAGATTGTCAGTGCTAGTGCTTCTGTGCCTGGCTTGGCAAACTGTATGACAACCTAGCTCTTGGCTTATGTCCAAAGGTTGTATCTTGTGTCTGACATGAAAATGATCGTGGTCAGAGAGAAAAAGAGCAGCACTGACTTCCAAGGTAGGCATTCTGGTAAAAAGCCAAAGTAAGTTGGAAGGGAGCAGGAGGGGGGAGCTATTTCCTACACAGATCCCAAAAGTAGATGGTGCTTGAAGACTGAGTGTACTGAAAAGAAATGCCATCTGTATTGACCTCAAAAGCTTTGAGTGACTCCAGAGAGCTACTGGCTGTGAATTAAGGGCAGCAGGCTGGTGAGGCTGGCCCTGCTGCTGCTGCAAGCCCCTCCATTGTACATCTCTTCATCTGTTCCTAACTGGGTGCTAAAACTCAATTCCTGATGAAATTCGATCTGCGGATCTCTGGGCAGAGTGCATCTCACTCTTTTCTAACAGCTTCTTAACCTTTCCTCAAGATACTGGAGCAGGAGAAGCATTTCAGGGGGATGGCCAGATAAGATACTGTTTCCACTATTGGAGTAAAATCTACAATTGATGGAAAGCCAAATTTTTGCATAAGGAGGACCAAAGGAAGAGATTCTTATGAGGGAGGGAACAGATTTTTGGGTAGTACTGCTGCTCTGCTCGTGCTTCTTGTCAGCCTTTTGTGCAGAGCTTGTGTGCAGGTGGGCAGGCACAGCAGCTGGGGGAAGGCAGCAGGGAGGAGGGGGATGTGGAAGAAGAATGATTTTGGGTAGTTTGAGATTTGGAAGGCGTGCTCAATGGATTGAGGTTTGAAAACGCGTTCAAACTCCCGCTCACGCTGAAGCCATTAACAGTCTTTAGGATAATGGGTGTTTTTCTGGTGTACAGGTTACGTTATCTGGGATGTGAAATGAGCTTGAATTGATGATAAATGTTGAGCAGTATTTTTGGAGATGCTACTTAACAAAAATGCTAGTATTTATTGCTCTTGTGATGAGTTGTCTTGTTCATGGAACCAATATGTATGAAAGCAAACTGACAAGCACCAAGTTATCTTGTGACACAATCACGTAGCTAGGAAGCCAATTAACATTACCATTTATTCTGCAATTTACTTGCTCTGTGGTGCCTATGCATTGTAACACACATACTATGCAATATCATTCTTTTTCTAAACCAGTTCACTACATTGGGCAAGAAGGGCCTGAGTTTAGCCTTAATTTTCTATCAGTTCACAGGAAAGTACTTTAGAAGCAGTGACAAACAAGAAGAGGTTTAAGAAATAAACCACATAAAATAAAAGCACAGTTCCGGACTGCTCACGTAAGTGTCTTTCTAGCACCAAAACAGCATCCACAATAGAGACGGCTACTTGCTGTCGTAGTTTCAACTTATGAAAACTGTGTACTAGGTAAAATTATATTGTGATGTGTAAAAAGTGTATTTTATAGCTTTGGTGACTTAGTTTACTGTTTTGTATATATGAATTTTATAAATCTATTAAAACTTGACTTGTTATACTGTTCTTTATGGGTTTTATCTTTCAAGAGAGTCTGGAGTGACTTTTGCTGTGAAGATTTCTGCAGGAAAGCTGCTTTTTTATATAACAAATACAGCATGGAGTGCATGAAACAGCAGCTGTCATGCAATAAAACCTTCTTCTGTAATCTGTGTACATCTCCCACCTCTCCAGTCCTGGTCTGAATCATTCTTCCTGAACGTGTTTGGGAATTGAAGGCTGGTGAAACATTAACCTATATAAAACTTCCAGGTCATTCATCTGTAACGTTTCAGTGCATGTTTTAGGCATTAGAACTGATGGGAAGTGGATAGGGAGAGACAGCTTGAATTTGTGCTCGTGTATTTTAAGTTCAGCAGGAGCTTGAAATCCCCTGTCAGGGATTCCTCCTCTGCTGCGCAGTGCCTGATAATAGCTACAGGACTATACTTGCTGCTTTTCCAGTGCCAGGCTCCTCTTGGACTTGCACACCATGTGCTGGAGTGTCTTTGTACTGCAGTGCAGAACTGTTGACCTTTTGAAGAGCCTTCACAGCATCCGTGTCTCACAGCACTGCCGTCATGGCACCAGCTAATTCTGCCAGAATTGAGCTCCAGTTCTTAGGAATGCTGCTCACCTTTCATTGCTTGCACTCTGAAAGGTTGCACCTGGCCGGTTTTTGTGGCAAATCTCAGTTGTTTCTTGTGTGAGCTGTAAATGCTCAATCAATTACATTGGCAGGTGCACAGTTTGAAGCACCTCATGGAGCACTGTTTGCCTTTCTTTAAGTAATCATTGGGATTGTTGTGTCCTCAGCTACATCAGGGGCTTTGGGAATGGTTGCCTTTTGTTCCCTGAGCACTTTCAGGTGATGGCGTGTTAGCAATGGTTGGTGTCTGAAAATGAGTGTAGGTGAACTGCAGACTCAATATGTGCTTGTGAGCACACCTGGGAAACTTACCTTGTTGATTTGGAAAGCCCTGGGCTCCCAGCAGCCCCTGCCCATAACCACACAGCTGATCTCGCCTTGCTGAGCTCCTTGGGAGTGACTGGAGCTCTGGGCTGCTGTGCTCATCTGCTCCTTTCTCCTGGACAAGCTGAGCTGGTAAGTGCTGGTTCTGTCACTAGAGCATCAGAAATATCTTATTAGTGAGCAGCATTTCTTCAGCAGGTCTATGCTTTCACAACAGAGCACATGTCAGACCGCGAGCCAAAGCCTCGCAGAGGGAGGTTCCCATCCCTGGCTGCTGCCTGCAGTTCCTGTTGCTCGTGCCACCCTCTTCTGTGTTGTCTTTGGACTTGGTTATGACAGAAGGCCATCTCCCTCCCTCGGGCAGTGTTGTCCTGCATTTTATGGTATCTTTGGGGAAAGTTCTAGAGTCCGGCCTAATAATTCCTATGGAATCAAGTAAGAGCAAACAAGGCTGAAAAAAAAAAAAAAAAAAAAACAACTCATGCTTACAATAGTAAATGTGTTATAGCAACACATGAGTAAGCACAGGGCAGTGCGTGGAGCTGTCGTTCCAGTAGGATTTGTTGGGGGCTTTCCGCTCTTGGGTTGGTAGCCCTGAGCCAGCCCTGCCCACCCCCGAAACACACTGGATGGTTCCTGAGGCTGTCCTTACACAGTGCGCAGGGTGAGTGCTCCGGAGGGAAATGCCTTCGCTCTTCCTCAGCTAACAGGCCCTGCCTGCTTTTTGTCCTCTGCAGTTGCTAATTCAGATATGTTCAGCAGGGAGAAGGCTGAGGCTGTGTCCCTGGGAGCTGCAGGGACGTTATCAGTGAACTGGGGATGGTGAGGGCTCAGCCTCGCTGGTGTGTAGGTTGCTGAGTGTGGTGGGAGCCCCACCTATGCATACCTGTACCTGCACACGGTGTGCCCTGTGTGGGAGGCAGCTCCCAGGGCCAGCACGGCTCCCATTCCTCATCAGTGAGTGCTTACAGAGCAGAGAAGAGCATGAAGGCTGTGGTTTTGCCTTCTCAAAGCAAGGAGAGGAATGTGTGTGTAATTCCCCCTGTTACAGTTAGTAATCCATGTGCGTGTGAAATCTTTTTTTTTTTTGCCAGTTTTTTTTCTCTCCTGTACCGATCTACAGAGGATGTGAGTGAGTAGTTTGAGCTCATGGCTCCAAGCCTGGCTTTGAAGTGAAGCAGCTCTGGAGTTCCCCTTGAATGTCCACAAGCAGCCAGCAGTCACACGAACGCTGCTCTTTATGGTGGATGAGCTGCCAGGGAGCTTTCTGCTCTGCTCACCCCCTCTGTGCCCATCTACCCTCACCTCCCCCTGCTCAGACCCCCCGTTTTGGCCTCTGCTGTGCTCCCATGCTCAGCCTCCAGCTGACAGCAGCGACCGGAATAGAGATGAGTGTTTTGGTGTGGGAGGAATAATAGCTGTGCTTCAGTCAGAAATGCTAAGTAGGAGAGAGCTCTGTGTGTGGAAGAGAGCTGCCCCGGTTTAATTTGCATCTGTTTGTTCAGATGGCCCAAGCTTCTGTGCGAACTTGTTTGGTGTTTAGCATAGGCTCTTCCCACCTGATTTCAGACCAGATGAAATATAGCACGGAAATGAAGTTGCCTACACAGGAGTTTATGGGACCGTGTAGTCACACTGTAACTTAAACCAGCACAGAAAAACCCTTAGCAAAGAACTGATCACGTCAAAAAGATGCTCGCAATCAGAAGAAAAAAAAGGAACACCTTTTATTCCTGGGGGAGTTCCAGTTTCTCTGTGGCAGCAACAACTCGTGGGGAGAGGTCAGAGGCAGGGCAGCAATGCAGCCAAAGCCTCGGCAGCAAAGCTGGCCTATCCGAAGGCAGCCCTTGCTAGTTGTCCTCCCACCGCCAGCGATGAGGGGATGATTCCCCTTTGGACAGTTTTCTGGAACTCAGTTTCCTCCGCAAAGAGGAAAATTTGTCTCCGAGAACTTTCCGTAGCCCGTTGTTGTCCCTAACAAAGGGCAGATCCTTCTTCATAGCGGGCAGCTGTCCCGTGAACATGTCCCACCTAGCCAGAGCATCCACAGCCTTGTCTACTCGAGCCAGTTCCTCCTCAGAAACGTTCCTCTCCAGGGCAGCGATGCACATCTCCAGCCACAGCTCGTAATCTTTAATGACATCTGTGGGCTGGCTGGGCCCGGCCTGCTGGGGCTGACTCTGCACCTCAGCCAGCGAGCACGACCGCTCGTCCTGCTCCAGCTCCAGGCCAATGGAGAGCGCCTGGCTGCACACATCTGGTGTCAGCGGCTCTGACAAGGAGGTCACAGCCTCAGAGTCATTCTCACAGCACATCCCGGAGTCCGAGCTGAGTGGAAGGATGTCCTCCGAGGCTGACAGGTCTGCTGGCTCCTGCTTTGGCCACGTGGACAGCACGGTCTGTGTCCAAGCATAGAGCTTCTGCGAAGGGAAGGGAAAAGGTTTTGTTTTAGAGAATGAGAGGAAATGGGTAGGCCTCACCCAACTTTTCAGGTAAGCACAGGCATCTCTTAGCTCAGCTTGAGACGCCATGGCTGGGAGAACGTGAGTTCCTTTACACAGCAGGGGCTTTCTCTTATTTTTCTTATTTTTTTTTCACCCAGAGGGTGGTGAGGCACTGGAACAGGTTGCCCAAGGAGGTTGTGGATGCCCCATCCCTGAAGGCATTCAAGGCCAGACTGGATGTGGTTCTGGGCAGCCTGGTCTGGTGGTCGGCGACCCTGCACATAGCAGGGGGGTTGAAACCAGATGATCATTGCGGTCCTTTTCAACCCAGGCCATTCTGTGATTCTGGTCAGTGTCCATGGGAGCACTGCTCCCTGTTAGATGTGGGCTGAATCTGTCCTGTTATTGAAGACAGTAAGAGGAGAATGGAACGCATTAACACCCCTGTGTCTGTATGTGATCTCTGCTAGAGCCAAGCCAGGGCCTTGCTAGAGGAAGCCATGTCCCTGTAAAAGCTCCTGAGATAGTGCTGAAGAATTCTCTCCCACTGTGCCGTTAACTCCTGTGGTAACGTGCCCCGTACTCCTAAGAACAGCTCTTCCCCTCTCGAGCTGAAATGCACAAGTTGGAAGGCTGAGCTCCAGGAAAGAATTAATGAAAGGAAAATGTCTGAGACAATTTCCTTTTTAAATATTAAACACTACAGCGGGTTGCTTCTGGCACACTTACGCTGTGGGGAATGAATCACTGCTCCAGTCATCACTGGATAAAAGGTGATTTCCCTGTCTGCCTTGTTGGCATGCCTCGGTGTTTTTGGTGTGTTTTTCAGCTTTTGTGGCCTATTTCTCTATCTTTATGCTGCAGCTCCCAGCTGATATTGATACAAAGCGCTGCATTTGCATTGGAAAAGCAGAGGTGACAACTACAGGGCATTAAGTCCAGCTACAGCCCCAGTGCACCGGGCGCTGTGCTGGGTCTGTATGGACACCGGTGAGCCTGGTGTTTCGTGGTTGAGGAGTGGGCACAAAATGCCAAGCTCTACAGAGCTGTCTTCTGCCAGAGCACCAGAGCCCCCCCCCCCTTCTCCCTGCCCCCTCTCCTTCTCTATTGCTCTCTCTTCAGGCAAATGACAGAGAAGATAAAGAACTTAAATTGAGTGGGTGGGAGAAATCGGCCCTGTTTCGTTGCAGTCTGTGCATGGAGCCTCAGGGAAGAATTTCGTACAAGAGGAAAATGGACTCTTTCAGCTGAGTTGGTCTGCCCTGCCCCCTCCCTCTGGGGCAAGGAGAAATGTGAAGGGACGGCTCTTCTCCTGCCTCATCCCACCTCCAAGAGCCCTTCGTTCTGGGTGTAAAGCACAAAGGCACCAGAAGCTGTGGTAGGAGGCAGATGGGGAAGGTGATGGCAGAGCAGTTTGGAAGCTGCAAACACTCCATGGTTTTATGATGCCTTCTAAAATTTCCAAGACTGGAAGTCTGACAGAGAATCACAACTGGTGCTTAGCACCCTTCCCAGGGACATTCCCACAGTACGTTTGGAATCTTTAAAGGAGGAGATAATTGCCTTGAGTTCACTGCCAAAATCCAAAAATCTTTCCTGTCACTCATCCTCTGCTGGCTTATGGATTCCAAGACGTGAAGGGTTCATCGGGCTGCAGCTTCTTTTTATGTTCTCACATATAAATAGAAAGGAATAACATAACAGCTTAGCTTACTTGCAGGCAGGTAAACCAGCTTTTGTGCCCCAGTGAGTGAGCTTGCAAAGCTCATTAACACCATGATGAAATGCAGCTGTCCTGTGCTGCTGATCCAAACTCTCAGTGCAACTTGAGCGCTGCTGGTTGTTTTTTTGGTTGGTTGGATTGTTTGTTTCAGTGTGGCCATTGCAAACAGTGCAAATTGGTATAGGCACGTTGGTATGTGCAGAACAGCCTGGGATGCTGTGGGATGTTGGAGCAGGTGGAAATGGTGATTGTGGTGGGGAAATGCAATGAGAATTGGTTGGCTTTCTGTTTACAAGACAACCTATACTGTAGTAAGCAGCTGAGCTGACAAAATGGAGTATGTTTCTGAGTGTAGCTCAGATAAATAAATGGAAGGGCTCATCCTCCTACGTAAGGACTGGTTTCCTGTCCCGTGTGCTCTGCTGCCCATAATCTCTCAGTCGCAGCCGTTAGCAGCATTACCTGCTCCTGGGGAGCAGCAGCTTTGAGTCTGGCATTTCCTGTATTCACTGAGGCTGTCTGGCTCTGCTCTGGCAGGTGGTGTTCTTGCTCATTCTCCACACGGAGGTGTGACTCCAGCCTTGCGCTGGGCCAGCCGCAACTTCCCAAATCACACTTTGCAAGTAACTTGGTTTTCAGATTTGATATCATCTTCAAACTTTCTCTGCTCTATTCACAGTTAACTGTTGAATTAATCTCTGGCACGACTATCTCCTGTCTCAGTGCAGAAGCAAAGCCTCTTACAGCGATCATCACAGCCGCCGTGTCTCGCAGAGCTGTCACTGTCAAGGCAGCAGATGTGAGCTTTGGCAAGTGAGGGCTTTCTGCAAGTTTGAGTTTGCTGCCGCCGGGGGATGTTAAGGCAAATACAGCATTTGCTGCAGGTGTAAAGGAAAAGCGTTTCTAGAAGAGCTTAATGCAGGCAGCGGTTCTGTCCTGGGAGGAGATAGCTGGGTGCTGGCAGGTCAGGCAGTGAAATAAAGCAGTCCATTCCCCTGGTGCTCTGGGTGATTTGGGCAGCAGCAGGCACAAATGGCCACAGGCAGCTCGCACCACGGGGAAAGCAGCACAACCACACACGTGCATTTTCCCCACGTGCTCTGCCGTGTTTCTGTGTGTTTGTTTCCAAGCCGAATGAAGCAGAGCTGTCCCCGTTCCCATTCTGCTTGTTACAGATATAACCCACAGACTTTAAAGCAGGCAGCAGGGGAAAATCCTGTCTGTGAACATGATGTTTGCCAGACAGAAATAATAACTAAGGAGGAGGTAGGATGCAGAGTGAGAACAGTGAGATTACGTATACCCTCCTTGCTGTTCAACTCTTTGAAAGGGTAGATAACAGCAGGACAAGGGGAAATGGTTTTAAGTTGGAGGAGGGAAGATTTAGGTTGGATGTCAGGGGGCAGTTCTTTAATATGAGAGTGGTGAGGTGCTGGAACAGGCTGTCCAGAGAGGCTGTGGATGCCCCGTCCATCCCTGGAGGTGTTCAAGGCCAGGTTGGATGGGGCCTGGGCAGCCTGGTCTAGTATTAAATGTGGAGGTTGTTGGCCCTGCCTGTGGCAGGGGGTTGGAGATTTGTGATCCTTGAGGTCCCTTCCACCCTGGGCCATTCTGTGATTCTGTTTGGCTACTGAGCCCAGCTTTTTAGCCGTCGGAGGCAGAAAAACTCTTTCTGGATCTATGGGAGGTTATCTCTGCTGCTGACAGTGTCTGTACGTGGTGTTAGCAGTTCTGTAGGTGGGAGAGAAGGATCTAGGACTCTCCATTTATTAGGGAGTAGTCAGTGAGGATCCTTTCTCCTATAGTTAAGCTGAGGAACTGCAGCAAAGTTCCCCACTAATATTTTCTCTGGGATATCAGCAGCCCCAGAGAAAACCACGCTGGCACATGAGAAAGGACACAGACATGGGAACTGCTGCTGCTCTGGCCTCAACTTGCTCTGGCTTCACCTCTGCCCACCCTGATTTTGGGAATAGCAAAACGTGATAGAACTGTTGCACTGCCTTTGTCTCTGGCCAGAAGCCCTAGGGCTTGCATAGAGGGTTGGTCACTGAACATGTCGAAATCATAGCCCATGTTTGAGGCCTGACCTGCTCTCATAGAAACTGAGTATGTTTAGTGCTGGGATTTGGGGGGTGGCCCCTGGCTGTGGGGAGGGCTGGTGGCTCTGTCTCTTACCCTGTAGCGCTCGACAAGCTTGAAGCCCACAACGTGCTGCAGCTTGCGCAGGCAGATGGGGCAGGGCTCCAAGGGCCTCAGCAGGGCTTCGTCCAGGCTCAGAGCGCCCTGCATGATGCACTGCAGCCAGCGGCACGTCCCCAGCCCCATCAGGTGGCAGATCTCGTGGCAGGTCACCTGTTGGGAAAACAAAACTCAGTTGTCTCAGCATTGCTGCAAGTCTTGTTGCCTCTCCGTGCAGTCAGTACTGCAGTTTGCTCTAGCGACATAGGGAGTTGAGGGGTGCCTACATAGCGCACCACGATGCAAAGTGCTTGGGACTATGGACGTACATGAGCAGAGTCTCTGGGCTGAGAGGCAGATTATGCTCAGGCCTGAAGTACTGAACCTCAGCTAGCAAGAAATAGGGAGTGCAGGAGACCACTGGTCCTACCTTACAGCACTGCACCATCTCTTGGGCGCTGAACGGCAAGGTCCGCTCTCGGCTCTCCTTGCTGACATCACTTAACTGTTCTTTCTGTGTGAGTGGGTTCAAGCTGCTACAGCTGGCCTGGGGGAAATCCCCAGAAAATCTGGCGAAGCTGCAGACTCCCACTTCTGTAAAGAGAGGAGTACAGAGGTTAGGCATCAGTGCTTGTGGCTTCTCCCCAGTTCAGCATGCCTGTACTGGTGCAAAAAGACACACTCCCAAGGCTTGCAGCGCTTTGGTTGCCTCTGCCTAAAATAGTGTCCCTGGATCACTATCCCTGAGCCCCTTAATTTTAAGTTGGAAAAACCCAGCTGCTCCCTTCAGGCAGTGAAATAAAATTAGAAGATTTGTGTGGTGCTGCCTTATCCAAAGCCTGTGCTGGGACATCATCGGACACCAGTCCCACCTTGTCCTGGCAGGAATTTGCTGAACGTGAAGCTCCAGGTCTCACATGGGTACAGGTCCAACAGAGTGAGCCCGAGGACACACAGGGCATCCATGGGCTTGTTGTTCTTCAGGAAGTTCAGGATCCCATCTGGACAAACATAGGAGAGATGCCTGTTAAATTGAAGCATCCTTGGAAGGCATGCAAGAGCCACACAGGAGCAAATTTCCAAACATGAAAGGCTGCAGAACTCCCCTGTGCAGCACCCAGCCCATGGATTTACTTTGGCTCTGGACAGAAGGTGGGAAAGCTCAGCCCACATGAGAGCGACGGTGCTGGATCAGAACAGAGCAGCACAGAAAAAAGTACAAACAGCAGAGGAAAACATGATGGAAGTCTCTTTGCTTTTCGTTCCTATTTCCAGCCTCAGAGTTCAGTGTTCTCCCCAGGATCAGGATTTCTCCCTTCTCCCTCCCTGATGAAGGGCAATGTCAGGCATTTCCCCGTGGAGGGCCATATCACTGCACACCCAGACCCTCACCTGCATGCAGCTGCACTCTGTCTGAGTCCTGGCTGTGGCGGTAGCAGCAGTGAATTGATGAGATGGGGATGGAAGGAAGGCACTTCACACGGAGCCCCAGGAAGAAGGACTCCACGCAGCTCTGAAGGGAATCCAGCAGTGAGGGCCCTGCAGGCCCTTCGGTCAGGTCTAGGGAGAAAGCTGTGGTGTCAGCACCCCAAGGTCAGAGTGAACCAGGAGCTCTAGAGGGCTTTTGTGGGGCTGGCCACGAGGCAGGCTGGCTTGTTTTGGAGCAAATTGCTGACCCTGGGAGTGGCAGTCATCTCTAGGTGGTTTTACGGTGTGGAGAAGAGGGGCCTCTGTCAGAGGGTCACCCTGAGAAAGTAGGGTCTCATTGCTGAGCAGAAAGGCTATCTTTGAGATGAGCACTGCAGAAAGGTTAACTTCAACTTCAAGCTGGGGCCAGGGGGCTGCTTGTTGTTTGTGAATTGGCATGGATGGAGCTCCCAAAATGCTGCGTTATCCAGCATTGTTTTACATATGCATACATACAGATATGTATATATATATGTGTGCATACATATTCATATCAAATCTCACCCAAGGGCACCCGTGGTACTTTCTGGAGAGCTGTATTGTTGGCTATCATCATGATTCGTGACTCTGGACTAGGGATACTGCAGAACCTTTGCTGTTATGGACTTAGCTTTCCTTGTACAAAATATTTCTTGCCTCTCCTTGGAAAAGAGGAAGGATGGCAATAGGGTGGTTCCCCCCCTCCCTCCTGTGCCTTTCCGGGTGGCTCAGTGCAGATGCCTTACCGATAGGCTGCAGGTAGATGTGCTTACGGCAGAAGCTCTGCTTTCTCCTCAGCATGGCGTGGTAGAAAGTTTCAAAGTCCTCGGGGGCATCGGGGTGGCTGAGGAGCCAATCGAAAGCTGTCCGGATGAGCAGCGTGCAGAAGAGCGTCCTCTGCGGGTTGTAGGCTTCAGAAAGGAACAGCTTCTCTGCCCTGGAGAAAGCCTTGGCGTAGAGCTCCTGCAGGGCCGGGTTGGTGGAGATCAGCGCATCCTTCAGAGCCCGGGGCCCGAAGCTGAACTCCTGCGCGTGTTTGCACTGCAGCATTGCGGAGAGGCCCACGGGCCGTCGGGGACCTGGCAGAGCTCAGCTCTCAGAGCGGGTTGCCCCGGCCTTCCAGCTGTGGGATCTGAGTGGGAGCCTGCAGGCTGTGCTCAGCTCCGGCCGGGTGTCCTGAAACGTACGTGAGAGAGAAGCTGTTACGGGATGCTCCGCATCTCCATGAGCGTCGCTGGTTTGTGTACCAGTAGGTGGTGCTCAAGAATGCGCAGCCCCAGTACTGCTACCAGAGGTCTGGGTTGAACCGGATGGTTGGGTTTACCTATTTCCTTATTTATGCTACGCTTTAAGGTCGAGGGTTGTGCCTCTGGCTGTATTAGCCCTTATACGGTGCTGCAAGGCAGTGTTCCTGTCTATGGTAGGAAAGAAGAGCAGATGTGCCAAGTGGAACCCAAGTATTTAGCAGCTGTGCTTTGGGAAAAGCTGCTTTGTACAGGTAAGTGCTCCACCTGTGTACAGCAGGATGAAAACACACAGGTAGATATGCAAACAAACATTCTAGGAAGAAGCATTATTTTCTATGAGGCGAGTTAATACTAGTTTAAAAGAAAGCTGTGTGGATAAGTGTGCGTATCAGCTGCTGGTCATGGCTGCTGTAACAGCACCATGCAATGAGAGGGGAAAAAGAAGGAGGTACAATATTTTTAGGAGGAACTGGTTAATCTGTAATTTAAGTAGCTCAGCAGTCACCAGGTGCCCCTGGGAACAGCTATACAGCAATGGATTCAATATTCAAATAGGAGTACCAACATGAGCCAGATGTTTTCCTCGGTTACACTGAGATGGCTGTGGTAGTTTCAGCATAAGATAAAGGTGGCAGCCCTTTAAAATTGAGTTTCTTTATATCTAACCCTTGGGAAGATATTTGTCTGTTTAAGCAGTCCTTAGGAAAGTCTTGTTTTGTGTGATCTTCTGCAGAGCTAAGGGTACATCCCAGAGGAGAGGGAGCAGGTAAGAGGTTTGCTTTTATTTTTGCATGCTTTGTATTTTGCTGGCATTAAAGCCTGACAGCAGGAGCACAGTGGGATCCGAAGCAGTACAAGGGCCTTAATCCAATGGGATTCTAGAGATCTGATCCTTGATGCTTTCTCAGCTACCTCTTCTTATTGCCCTAAGTGTCCACACTGCATGTGCAACAAGAGTACACATGAGGTTATTTTGCACTTTGTCACCCAAATCTCTTTGCTTCTGAGTTACTTCCAAATTTAAGGGGTGAAGGGAGATTCTGACCCTACTGAAGTCATCAGGAGTTGAATCTTGGCCCTGCTGAAGTCCGAGGCAACACTCATCCTGCACAAACTCTAAATGCAAGCTTCCTTCTTCCCACCATACTCAGAACTTACACTGGGAAACCATGAGCGATGTTAGCACCGCTGTGCTGTGCCAGCCCTGCCTGCTGCTCCCGAGGAAGCCAAGCTCTGTGCTCAGCCCGGGTTTCTGAGAAGGTTTCTGAGAAGCAGGAGCTGCTTTCATCAGCGCTGCCTGTGAGTACGTGGGGATGTGGGAGGAGCTGCTCAGAGAATGAATGGATTTCTCCAAATGGGGAGCAGCAAAGAGTGGATGCATTCAGTAATGAACACAATGGGCGCAGTCTCTTAGCCTGTGTTCCCCCGGGCTCTCTCATGAAATGCAGTGTGCACCCAAAGCTATGGGACACACATTGTTTCCCAAGGCTTCCTAAAAGGGGACATTCACGCTGCACCAGACGTCCCCGGCAATAAACATGGGCACTTTGTGAGCACCCACAATGCACGAGGACGTCCATGATTACACTTTGGTGGCTGGGAAGCTCAAGGGCAGGAACTCACTTGCAGTCTGGAGCACTGCGTGCCTCCTTCTCTTGGACACTGGTTTTGCTTCCAAGAGAACAGCAGCAACCCATTGCACTCACCAAATCCAACACTGTTGCTTCTATCTAACAAGCATTTCTAGAACACTTCGCTGCAGGAAATCAGTGTTTCAGAAAAATGTTACGGACATCTTTAGCGGATTCTTTTGCAGTGTTGGCTGTATAAGTTGGTATCTGTGCTTGATCTGATAGATGGATGTGCTTTTTTCATTAACTGGAGTGGTGTGGAAGAGCTTTGTCATTTTTAGCTCCTGTTTTGGGGCTGCCTGCTATAACGCTCCAGTGTGGTCCTTCCAGAGGGAATGGCACTTCAGCTGCAATGGGCAATCATTCTCCAGCAGTTTTAAGACATCAAGGCAGCGATGCAGAACTGGAAGCACCAATGCACCCGTATGCATTTCAGGTATGCAGGGAGGAGATGTCATGTCTTTAGAGCAAAGAGCGATTAATTTGATGTCTTGGCCAACGACAAACCATGGGACCTGATTAGCAAGTCCTGAGGAGAAAGTAATTCCTTGTTTAAAAGGCCATTGACTTCTGGTTGCACCTGAAGAAATCCTTTAAGCAAAGTTATAACGCTAATTTGCCGCAAGCAAGTGTCTCCACTCATGGCATTCTCTTTTTTGACTCTTAGGAAAACAAAATCCTATTTCCGATCTGAACTTTGTTATTCCCACTTGCAGCCATTTGTGCTTTTTTCCAAAATTGTGGGTATTTGCACAAGAAATTCCCCCAAAATCCAGCCTGAACAGTCCCAGCCGGTACGGCCCCGTTGTCACACTAACCTGTAAATGCTTTCATGTGCAATTCAGGTTAATCGTAAGTTATTCCCTTTGCAAATCAGGCACCTATAAATTATTCTCTGTAATTGGAAATTACCTATGAATTATTCTTTTTGAAATTCACATCTATGTCGTTCATTCTCTTATTATATTGACATTGCTTGCTTGGACAGATACGCTTGGGGCTGACAGTAACAGCATAACTCTGGAAAGCCAAGGCAGTGTCATACAGCGTGAGTTCCTTCATGATGGGATGGCCAACAGAGATGGTCTGGTGTGCAGAGAACCAGTGTTGTGTGGCCCAGAAAAGGGGCGTATGGATACAGGTTGGCCATTGTAAAGTTGTTCGTTTTCTAAGCCAACTTGTGAGGCTTCTCTCTGATTCAGGCTGTGCTTGTTGTGGTGTTCTCCCCTCTTGGCTATTGTGCAGTATTTAGAGACAGACTCCTTTAACTGGGCTGCTCGGGTGTCAGAGGGACATTAGCAGAGACTGTTAGAACTGATTAATTGCTTGAGTTAGGTGCTGTACTGTAAACAGGCAGTGATAGAGCAGAAGATTCATAGCCGGTCAGCAGCAATGAAGAGCCCAGAGCAGGCAGAACTAGCGTTAGCTAATTATCAGCACGCCCTACTTGCTCTAATAGCTCTTTTCCTGAGATTTGTGGTTGGTATCTGCTGCTGCCACTCGCAGAGCATTCTCACCTTCCCGGTATAACACAGATAACCTGAGAGCAGTTTTATCAATGTTTGCTGACAGCACAGAAAGATATTTCTTGGATGCTCAATGGGCAAGTCCAGCACAATGGGACAGAGAGGACATGGATGTGTGAAGGATTTAACCCCAGTGCAAATGATGTCCCCGCTGTTCCTCTCCTCCCTCAAGGACGTGGTTGCAGTCCTCGCACAGCCTGAGGCTTTGCCTACCTGCTGGGCTCAGCTGCCAAGGTCAGAACAGATCTGTTTAGCCAGGTTCAGACCTGGAAAGGGAAGGGACATCTGGGGGCTGCGGGGGGATTTGGGGATTCTTAGCGGCTCTCAGAATGGATCTGCTCTGCTCACAGAGGAAATACACCCCGGGTCTGATTCTGCCCCATACTTGTGCCCAGGGGGAGCTGGAGCCCTTTTCAATCAATGGCAACCGAACACTGAGTCAGATCTCAGTGTGTTCTCATCCACACAGTCAGATAAAAACCTCCTGGCCTCACATGCTGCCGTATCTCAATAATATTTATGCGTAACGTCCCCAGAATACGCCTGTGACTCTGAAACAGATGATTTGTGTGGTCTCTCTGAAAATGAGTCATTCCCAGAGCTGTGGAAACCTCCTGGGATTCACTTGGGAGCACAGTCTACCTGCAGTCTGTAACCATGGGGGGTTATTGCTGCGGGGCTCTGTCCTGGAGGGGTGTCCTCACCTCGTCTGCCTTGTGACTTCCCATGGGCTGCTGGACAGGGCAGTTGGACGACCCCAGGTAGAAAGGTTTGTGGTATGAAAGACTGGAATTGTAAAGGTCATTAACCACCCAAGATGGAGACAGATGCATGCAGATTATTTCTGAACACTTACGCATCCACTTCCCTCTTGATTTTGTTTTATGTTAAAGCCTGCTCTCTTCCATACACTCTGCTTCGTATGAATATGTATTAAGGACATGCATTACCCATAGTTTGTCTTCTATCCTAAGGATTTTATTCTGCGCTCATAAATAATGCTGCTTTTTTGTGTGTGCTTTCTATTTAAGGATCTCTAAGGGCCACACAAATACTACAGAGATATCAGAAGAGAAGATGAAGGTATGCACCCTCTGCCCTCTTCCCACTCACACCCACTGTCTCACTGGCTTTGGTGCTCAGGGATTTTTCCCTGTGCATTCTCTGGTTAAACTCTCGGTGGTGTTTCTCCCATGCACCTGTGAGATGAAGGGATGGCTGCGTTCTTCTTCCCTCACTCGTACATGCAACAAACTTGCATGCATTGCTGGCTATTTTCTGTGCATTTAATAGGCAAGGACCCAAGGGCAGCCCAGAAGTAGAGCACGCTGCCTGTCAGCGCTCTACAACAAACTTAGTGCTGCAGAGATATCCAGGCTGTAATCATTCACAGCTCTGGGCACTTCACTCTTCATCGTACTTGTCTAGACAGACTAAATGTGTTCTGCAAGACAGCCCCAGTGTCAGCCAGGAAAGAGGCTGCAGTTTCCATACAGATGAATGGCCGAACAGGTATGGCTCTGGGTAGATATTCCCTCAAGTGCAGGCATTATAAAATTAGTTCATCATGCCGTATAAATGCACTGTAATGCTGTGTCTTTTTCCCAGGAAACCAGGTGCTCTGTAAGCGGCAGCACGAGGCAGGGGACGCTCCTTTTGCAGTACCTCTGCCAGGGAGCCACACAGCAGCACGGCTGCAGAGGGCAGCCCCACACCCACGACTTCACCGTGGCTGTCTGTACCCGAGCCCTCGGCAGCTGGAGCTGTTTCAGCGAACGGGCACGTTCTGGAAGTGCTGCAGGTGCAGCTCCTGCTGGGGACCCCCAGGCCCACCCGGCCCTGCAGATTTGGATCCGGAGCATCTTGCTCCGGGATCACAGGACTTGGTATGAGGGGAAGGAAGCGATCCCTCAGCGCCCTGAGCCGATGCCCCACGGCTCACAGATCTGGGCAGGCTGCACCCAGCTGAGCCCCCGCACCCAAGCCCCCGGGAGGATGCTCCAAGGGCAGCGCCCGGAGCAGAACCCCGGGCACGCCGGAACGATGACCTGAGGATGTCTTGGAGGTGCTGGGGGATGCCCTCGCTGGAGCCCCACCACCCCTCTTTGGGAGGAATACCCGAAGAGCAGCCCCCTGCACTCCAGCATAGGGGCTGCCCCAAGCAGGATGTTGGTCACGGAGAATGATGCCCCCAAGCCTGCTCCCCCCAAAAGGTGGGGACAGCCCACGGGGTAGGGGGGGGCCGACGGAAGGGTCCCGACCCCCCGCCCTCCGGAACCGGCAGCCCCGATTCCCTGCCGGTGAGGACGACCGCGCGTACCCTCCCGGTTCCGTGCCCCCCGCGCCCACCCCGAGCTCCCCGGGGCGCCCAGCACTCACCGCCCGCCGGGCCGGGGCTGCGGAGGCCGGGGAGGAGCGGCAGGGCCGGGGCAGCCGGCTCGGGGCTGGCGAGGCGGAGCGGAGCCGGGCAGCGGCGGCAGGAGGAGCAGCGGCGGCAGCAGCAGCAGCAGGAGGAGGAGGAGGAAGAAAAAGGGGGAGAAGAAGCGGCACGAGTGGGGCTTGGCCCCTCCGCCGGGAGCCCACGGGATTCGCCGAGCCGCCGCCGGGAGCCGCCCCGAACCCCGCGGGGAAAGCGCCGGGGGCAGCGCCGGAGAGGGGCCGGGGGGACCGGCGGGCAGCGCGGGGTCTGCACCCTACCCCGGGCTGCAGAGTAGCCCTACAAAGTGGTTTTGGAGGAAAAAGTGTAAATGGGGCTCTGGGATGGGCTGGCGGCCCGGCGGGTCGCCGCTGGAGCCGGGAGAGGAGCGATGGGAGCGCGCTCCTGCCGGGAGCCCGGGGCTGGGCGGCGTGACGGTGCCGCAGGGGCTGAGAGCTCTTTAATCTGCTCTGTTAATAAGAAACGAAGGTTGGAGTGGGTGTCTGGAGAGCAGAGCTCTAGTTATGTGGTTGCACCGGAGACTGATGAGATCTGCTCCATGGGAGTGGTGGCTGTGTTTGCCTTGATGCTCCTCTTAGCGTCTCTCCCACATGACGTGGATGTGTTTCTGTGTCCCAGGGTGTCCTTTAATTTGGGAATATTATCTGTTCTCAGGAAGGTTAATTACACTGGAGGAGTGGATCTCCAGCCCCATTTCCTCATGTATTCTAGTTTTTGCGTTTTGATCCTTTCCGTGCTTTGATCCCGTGTTTCTCCATCACTAGATGGAAGGACAAAGGAAGATCCCAGCTGGGAGCTGGACTTGTCCCTAAGTGACACAAACAGAAGTCAGGAATACATTTCCCAGGCTCCGGAGCTGCAGTGCTTCTTGCAGCCCACACTGCAGGCACAGCTCTGCAGGGTGCAGCAGGAATTCTCCACCAGAGCCACGGTGGCCATACAGGTGGACAGATAGCGGTGCTGTGGGGTTAGTGAGCACCAGGATAAGAAAATCACTCACACAGCAGCCTGCCACCCCGGGCTCTGCATTGCTCTTAAGGCACTGAGAGCATCGCTGGTGAGAAATTGCCTTAATTAGCTGCTGTCGTAATCAGAAGGAGGGGAACAGCAGCAGCCTCACCTGACAGCCTCTGTGGGAACCTTCCTGCAGTGCAGTGTGAGGGCAGGGCTGGGCCTGATGGCCTTGCAGCAGCATCCCTTCCCTTCATCTGCTCACCAAAGCATGGGAGATGCCCTCTGTTCAGTTTTAATTGCTTGCTGCTTGTAATTAGTGCTTATTTGTATTAATTAACTGAAATGATGTATCTGTGTGTTGTTTGTAGTACACCATCAGTGTGTTCAGAGAACACAAACCCCAAACAGGCAGCTCCTGCCCGGGGAAAGCCAACGGCTAAACCAGGCAGCAATACTCTGCATGCAGTGTGCTCCAGGAATGGAGATTTAGGGTTTTTTCCTACAAAACCTATTGCATGTAACCTTGGTATTTAATGCTTGCTGTAGCTGCCCGCCTGCAGATCAGTCAGCACAGCTGAACAGGATGGGCACTGCTGTGGTGTCCTCACAAACAGAGGGGAATCTCCCCCAGAACAGCACCAGGACTGGCGCTTCAGAGAGTGCCCTTTGGTCATCTGAAGGGAACTGCATACATGGGTATCTCTGTGAGGGGAAACGTCAGCACTGAGTGCTGCGTGAGCCACGGACAGGAGACCCAACTACAGCCACAGGCTGGAGCCAGACAAGCGGAAATGAGGAAACAACACACTGGGTTTTTTCTTTAGAACGAAGCTGATGAGCTCCTGGAATAAATTGCTGAGGACAGCAAACGCCTCCCCATATGCTGGAGTTTTCCAAACAAGATAAGATGCCTTTTCTGCGAGATGGGCTCCAGGCAGGCACACAGTGCTGGCCTCACTGTGCTGGGCTTTGTGCAACCAAAGTTCTGCTCCTGCTGAATGCTGCAGGTGTGACACTTTCTCCTGGGACTGGTGCTTGGGATGTTGAGAAGTTGGTGTTATTTCTCTGTCTTTGCAATCTGCAGCAGTTCTGAAGAAGGCAGGGTGCTCTCAGCATCAGTCTGGGCTGCCACCACAAAGCAGAAACGCGTATGAGCAAACTTTCTTAAAGTCTGGGTGTGAAAAGCAGCTGTGACAAAGCACTGTGGGTTCATCTCCTGTTCTCTCTCTGCTCTGCGACCGCAAAGCCCTGACCTAGATTCGGGCAGCCCTGCAGAGGGCTGCATTACCAGCAGCCACTTTGTGCTTGGTCCTGACGCAGGTGCAGTCCTGCCAGGAGCACCAGGAGGAGGACAGGGGAATGCACTGGAATCAGAGCCTGGCCTTAAGGTGCTGCTTTGCAAAAAGGAGTGGTGTAAAGGTTTCTGGCAGGGACAGACTTCAGGTGCTGTGCATTGATGGTGATGGAAAGGGAGAAGCAGGACTGAGCGGTTTGTGGCAGAGGCTGAGGGTTACCACACTGGGAGTGCTCTCGGGGACAGGTTTGCCTTCTTTGCAGGCTGGAGATGTGGCGGTGTGTTTCTGATAGCGGGACGGTCTGAAGCAGGAGATGAGGAATTAATAAAGCAGGTGTTCTCCCTGTACAGGCTGGGGACCTTGTCAGACAGGCCGTGGGAGCTTTGTGCCTCCCCTCTGAAACTGCTGTTCTGGCTCTGCCTGCATCAGAGGGCACGAGAGGGAGAACCGCTCCTTGTCTCTTCTATTCGCTCTCCGTAATATCCTTAAAAGCTGTGATGTGTCACTCTGCTGCCTGGACAGGCTCCTCCTGTGCCCAGCTGCTGCTCTGGGTGCTGCCCACCCATCGCCCTGCCCTCAGCAGTTGGGACGGACCTCATGGAGGCAAACAGCAATGTTGTTGGGATTTTTTTGCCTTTCCCACGAAGCAGTGAGGAGCAGCAGCAGCAAAGAATGACGGAGGAGAAGGGAGCAGCAGGCAGGAGGCCCCTTCTGGGAGGTGACAGAGCTGGGGCATTGGTGTCCCCAAGACATTGCTCACGCTCAGCCTGGGATCATGCTTGCAAGCAGAACTGTCCCTCTGCACTGTGTCCTGGCACAGCCCAGCTCCATCAGTGGGCCGGGGAGCTGACGGAAGCAGCGCTGGGCTGGTGCTCCTGCAGTGACACAGACTGGAAGAGAAAAACAGCCCCAGCCCTGCTCTGATCAGTTAGCGCAATCTGCTGCCACAACTGCTGCTGGAGGGAGAGGGGAGGGAGGGGAAAGGAGATCAGAGATTAAGTGAAGTGGGAGCTGTTTATTTGCAGATCTGTTACTAGGTCATGGTACCACCTATATCCTGGGTTTATTAAGGCTTTCAAATGGAGCCTGAGGTTTGAGACCCTGGGGAAGTGGCTGTCCCTCCTGCAGCTGGCTGATTGCTGCTTCAGTTCTGCTGTGCTGCTAATGGAAGGGAAACTTCTCTTACCCCAAGCTCTGCTCATTTGCAGAGCTGCTTTCCCTTTTCTGCACTGATCTCGTGTTTGGAGTCTCCCTGTGGGCAGTTGGTGTGTGTGCTCCACTAGGGAAGAGAGATTTCAGATCCCTGTATCTTTGCAGAGGGTGTAGGTACTTTTTAATTCATTTTTATTTCTGCTGCTGGCAATGTTGGGGATCAGTGCTTCGTGGCTTCTGTCCGAGGTTCAGGAGCCCCATGGAAGGAGGCTGTGCTGGAGCAATCCATCCCAGGCTTTAAGCCCAGCCCGGACCTGCTCTGTGCCTTCCCTGGGTTCAGTATTGAGGCCAGCAGAAATAGCATCTCACTTCCCGGTGTCAGAGGAGGTGCTAAGTAGGACATAGTTAAATTTGGGATTATTAGTAAGAGAAGAAGCTCAGATAATTCAATATGTTTTTGTCTGATGGTAACATCTGAGCACAGATGTGAAGAGCTGCCCTTTGTGGAGGGCAAGGCGAGGAGAAGTTTGCAGTGATGCAGTGAATTATTGGGCAGAAGTGGGTGTTTGGGAGCACTTTGGGTTTCCCTCATGCAGATGGGGCTGGCTCCCAGTCTGCTGCATTTCAGGCCATGGAGCACCCAGCTGGTGTCAGCAGTGGTGCAGGGCTGGGGGGCATCTTGGTGCAGAGGAATTTGGGAAAGCACAGGTGGAGGTGTTCTCCTTGGCAGCAGCTTCATTTTAAGCTTTATTGGAGTTTTTCCTAAGAGGGAGGCAAAGACATTGAGTTTCAATGGGCAATAATTAAATGGAGACGATGCGCTCTAGAGAAAAATGTACTCTGTATAGAAACACAGGAATCTCTGAGCAAGAAGCAAAGCCCAGCACCAAGCCACGCAATTAAAAAGCTGCGGTGAGGTGAGATACAAGATGGAGAGATTTGGAGACACTGAGATGTTCAGACAAATCACCGTGCCCCCATTTTCTCCTTGGCTGAATGAATGAACGCACTGCACATCCCATTCTGGTGGGCACTGCCAGCACCAAACTGAGCACAGTGGAGGCACTGGGAGCAGCAGGGCTGGTAGCTGGGCTGTGTCCTGCAGGATAAGCCCCACATCCTGGCTCGTGGCCGGGTCGGTGCTCATGGTGCTGGCACTGCGCCGGTGCCGGTCCGCTCGCAGCCAGGGATGCCACGAAGGCGGCTAAAGGCCAAGTGCTGTCGCTGGAAGCCAGCTGCAAATTAGTGCACGGCGTGTGATTAATGTGCTTTTTAAATGCATTCATGTCCTGTCACACTGGCTGTGGCTCTTGTATCACACTCGGTGCTCTCAGAACGTTTATTAGCCTTATAGATCCCCTGATTATTGCTTTCTCTTTTATAATTAAGCCATGAAACTCAGCATGGTGCAGCTTATGCGGCATTAATTCATGCCTGGCGTACTCTGCCTGTGCCCTAGGATAAGGCTAAATGCTGGCAGCTGGGCTGCTCGCTGCACAGTTGCTATTCTGAAATTCTTTAATATGATTACAGAAATAACAATCTGCGTGCATATGGGTGACTCGGGGCTCAGCATTGCTGCACGCAGCAGTGAGACATGGTGTGAGCTCCTTGGAGCTCCCCCGCCAGCGCTGTCAGCTCTGCTTTGCTTTTTGCTGCTCTCCCTTCTCAGGACATGAGCGAGGTCTGTTTCTCTTCCTTATGTCCTGGCCTTGGCTTAAGCCTCACGTACGTGGAATCAAGGATTTTCTGTGGAGCTGAGTGTCCACAGCCACTTTCTGTCGGCTGCAGCAGCTCTCTGGGTGTTTTCCTCCTGCCCATGGTGCAACAGATCAGCACTTTGCATGGCCACGTGCTGAGCTGAGCTAGGAACAGCATTATCATAAACCACATCTATCTCTTTGCAATTTTTATTTCCCACCTCCTGGGAATCAGATGTAGGATGAACTGTTCTGGGGTAGCTGGAGCTCAGCACTATTTGACAGGAGATTTCTGCAGTGATCCATCATCGTGCCTCCAGCCACTGCTGGTCCCAGGGGAGCATGCTGAGCACAGAGCTCATGAAGGCTTTGCTGGGCTGCTGCTGCTCCACTGGCAGTCCCTGTGGAGTGAGCCCAGCCCTCTCTGCAGAGCTGTCTGAGTGGGCAGTGATGGGCTTCAGCTGCTCTGCCTACCCTGGTTCTGGGCTGTGTGTGTGCAGGGAGTCCTACCCAGCTC
This sequence comes from Pavo muticus, assembly GCA_016647715.1. NCBI lineage: Eukaryota > Metazoa > Chordata > Aves > Galliformes > Phasianidae > Pavo > Pavo muticus. The sequence continues at coordinate 3,204,260 of JACDJE010000022.1, read as the reverse complement.
CAGGTGTGAGGACAACAGGCAGCAGGTGGCTGTGTCTGCTATGGAAGAGCACGAGTGTCCCTCATCTGTTTGGGAGCAGCAGGAAACAGCCTGGAAATGGTAGGAGTGCGGGCAGAGATCCTCTGAGCGCAGCTGGATGGCTGCTGTGACCAGCACTGCATCTGGGGCTGATGGAGGCACACAGCAACAGGTATGGCTGCTCCCTTATGGCTGCTCCCTCCTGCCTCTCCCCCAGAGAAAACCCACGTCTTACGAAATGCACATCTGCTGGCTGTGTCACACAGTGCTCCCTCACACGCAGTCTCCATTTCAGAGAGAGTCTCCCCAAATCTGCATTGAACTCCCTATACTTGCTGTACTGTCCCACTCCGTAGTGTGTGCTATTTATACTCATGCTGCTCATGTTATCAGTTATTACTAATCAAGCCATTTATGCGGAGATCCGCATGCTGATGCATCTGATCTTAAAGCTTGTGCTCCAAGAAGCAGTGCCAAAGCCCACGAGCAGGATGCAGCGCCGTAGTGCAGCAACTCTTTGCGCTCAGACGTTTCCATGGAGATGGATCTTTGATCTCATGGCAGTAAATGAAGGGCGGGGAAGATGCTCCCAAACTCGAGAGGAAGGCAGTGCTGATCCCCCCAGGGCAGAAGTTCCCAGTGCAGGAACTGGAGAGGCTGGAGTGCTCTGTTCTTCTTTCCACAATGCCATATCTGCAGCACCAGCTGGGTAAAGCCGTGCTGCAGCACACGCTGGGGATGTGCCTCTTGCTTGGCCAGACTGCACCTCTGAGCTGATTTAGTGCTGCTGAGGATCAGACCTTTGTCTGCGCTGCAGTGTTGTCTTTGCGCCGTGTGATTCTTAGTGCTTTGGTGCCGGGTCAAAGCATGCTGTCCTGGCTGTTGAGAAGCAATCTGAGCAATAAGGAGAATAGCTATGAGAATGCACAGTTAACTGGCTGCATTTCTGGATGAAATAAAGAGCAAATTCACACTTTACTTTGGAGGAATGTGCAAAAGGGAAGTGTTCAGTATGATAACATGGAGAGAGTGACCAAAGGCAACAGCCAAGCTGGCTTTATCCATCTGGATGAGCCCTGATTATGCTGGCATGAGCTCTGTGCTGTGAGAGCTGGCAGCAGGGTCAGGGCAGCTCCTCCCAGCACTGGAAATCAAGAGTTGTGTGGATGGAGCTAGAAAGGAATCCATTAGGAAAGGGCATCATTTGGTTCAGCGGTGGCTTGCAGTGAAGGTGGGCCACGTGCTGTTATGTTCTCCATGCTGCATTGCTGGGCAGAGGTTGTTCCTCATGTCTGTGCTGTGTGTGCACTCAGGCAGCTGAGCGGTGTTTGTGATCCTCTCCTCCCTTGGCAGCTGGGTGGTGACACTTCCTGGTCACTTCCTGCTGTTCACGGGGCGCTGATGGATCAGTCCCTTTATCTCTGCTACCAGCACAGCCTCGGACTGCTTCTGCAGTGTGTGGAAGCATGCAGGGTGAGCGAGAGGTTGTACAGAGCCTGCTTACAGTGCTGGAGTTTTTCTCTTTTCAAAGCATACCTTGCTGGGGGCACCAAGCTGCCAACAGTGCCTGTTACAGTCTCTCCTCTCTGGGGATGTTCTCCACCCAGACAAAGCAGTGCTCACGGTCTCCTCACTCCCAGCCCTGTCAGGAGCAGGTGACCCCTTCGTGCCCTGCAGGACTGCAGGCTCCTCAGCTTGGCCACCACTTCATGTCAATTTAAGTTTAAACGCTTTGTTTATGAGGACGTACGTTGTTTGAAGCTCTGAAGAAGTTACCCTCTTTTTCCAGTACAACAGCTCTGCTCAGTGTTAACCGTAGCCATGGGTTTGCTTGGGAAGCTGATGGGCGGATTTTTGTTGGGTTTTGTTGCTGTTGATTTTTCCAATAACCATCAGTGCCAACACTGTCATAATTTCCTGTTGATCAGAGTGGGCTGTTCAGCCAAGAACGCCGTGGTGTTGTCCCGTGCACTGGTTCACTGGGGAGGAAGTGGTGGGAAGAGTGAGCAGCAGTAAAGGTACTTTGGAGCCACTCTTGGTGCCGCTGGTTTGGGTGCATCAGCCAAGGTTATTGGATGGTACTGAAAACAGTGTTTTTTTCCCTCAATTCTATGGACAAGGTGGGATTGCTGTGCAGCTCCCTGTGCCCATCCCATGGCTGCTCAAGCCAATATGGACGCTGTCACTTAGCAACTGCTGTCAGTTGTTTCTTTAACTGCTGCTTTATTGTTGGCACATAACAGGAGTTGTAATTGTGTGACCAGTCCCACAGAGGGTGTTTGTACACCACGGCTCACAGGTGTGAAGATGAGCAGCCCTACCACAGCCCTCTTTAAGATCCCAGTGTTACTTTACACCTGACCCAGTCTAACCAGGGGGTGACCCCCGAAATGGGACCACCAACACCACTGTCCCGCACTGCACGCTCCCCCCTTGCGCACGGTGTAACCTCTGCATGGTGCGGGACGAGCTGGGGAGCAGCTCACACTGGGGGCTTTGTCCTGGGGGGGGCTGTGTGACAGGCATCTCCCCAGCCCTGTGATGTGGTCAGACGGCCCTCCTTTAACCAGAACAGCTCCCTCAGTGGGGCAGAGACACTTAATGAATGAAACACCATCAGCGTTGTACCATCCTGTTCTGCACGGGCACTTGGCTCATTTGGAAGATGGGTTACGTGCACGGTCTGTCCTGCACACAGACAAGCAGCTCTGCCACAGGCTGAGGTCTGGCCGTGCTACGTTTAGCAGTATTTAGCTTTATTTCTCAGCAGAGGACAAAACCCACAGTGCTGGAGGGAAATGACACAGCACAGGGGTGTGGCTGCTGATATATTTTATCACTGTTAATTGCTGAGAATTGCAGCAAAGCTGGCTGGTGAGTTTCCTCTGTAACGTGTGGTGTCTTTTAAAAGCCTGGATGAGCTTGTGTTGAAAGGTAGGGCAAATTTTATGAGATGGACAAAAGAAATTCCTAAGCTGTGCATGAGGCCTGCACTCACAGACCACGTATCTAAGGCTTAAGAAGCAGCCTCAGACACCTATGGCTCATTTTTTTACTTCACTCATACAATTAGCATAACTAAGCAAAGACTTCTTTGAATTTGAAATGCCCAGTGTATTAAAACAGAAAACTGTTCTTTTGACAGCTTTTATAAAGCTGTTACCAGCATGGGGCTGAGCCAAACATGCTTATTCTCTGCTACGTCAGTGTGAGTCTGAGCAGTGAGAGGATAAATCCTTTTTTCAGTGCCTTGTTGAAATGTGTTGAAAATGGCTCTTGGAATATCGTACCTGTGTACAGACCAGGCAACAGAGCTCACACTGCCCCTGTTCAGATAAAGGGCTGAAAAGTGCTTTGTGATCTTCTTTGTTCACAGTGCTTGTGGGTTTTTCTCATCTGTGATGCTCTGCGTCGTTATCACTTGCGTAGCTGCTGCCTGCTACCCACAGGCCACATTAAAGTAACTGACAGAGCTGAGCGCTGGTGGCCCTGACATGACACGAGCCCCGTGCCTGGCCACAGCCCCTGCTGAAATCGTCCGTAGCATCTGCGTGGGGAAATCTGCCTCCTGCAGGGACTGCATAGCCACAGCGCTGCAGCTCCCCCAAAACTCCTCCCAGAAAGGCAGCGTGCAGCTTCCTCCTCTGCCCATTCGGACCACCTCGCAGCCCACCTCTCTATTTACACCCCCAGAGTCCTTGTATGGCAGGAATGTAAAGCTTATGGAAGGACCTCTGTTTGCATGATGCAAAGTGCTGAGCAGCAAAAGCACTTGCATACTGAAAGCTCAGTCCAATGTGTTGCAGGTGATGGATTGGTCTCTAGGAGTATGCAATAGCTTGCTTTCAGTCACCATTTCCTCTTTTTGTTAGTGTTTCCTTATGGTAGGCAGGCTCTGCTGCTTTCTTAACATACTTACAAGCTAAAAACAGAAGAAATGCATTTCTTTATTTACTTACAAAAATAAAACAGGCAGATCAGTTTATCAGAGAATGTACTTAAAAATAAGAGAAGCCATCAGTATTAAGACAAAGATTTTTCTATAACAGCTAACAAAACTATTCCTTTCTTTCTGTTCAGAGCAACACTTCCTACTATCTCCTCTCACAAAAGACTTTGGTAGCAAAAATTCTCTTCACAAGAAACCTGTGTGAGTACTGCTCCCTCAAAGCAAAAGATGTCTTTAGTAGCAGTCAGCTTCATTCTCCTCTACGGTCCCCACAGTAGCAAGGATGTCCTCTAAGAGGGACTGGGGGCTTTTCTCCACATAGTCACTACATTTGTTTAGGTCGTTGTGGAGCTCCACTAAGTCTATTGTTGTCAAAGCTAACATCATGCTCTCTGGATCTTGAAAGTCCACCCCGTTACCATCATCTGTGGGGAAGTTCTGGACCAGAGAACCCTGCCTTAGTGTCCTTTGTAACCAATGAATGCCATGTCCTGCAGATAAGTCTCCAGTCCCATGTGAACCTGTGATGCTACTCTGACAGAAATGAGATTTTAAGGCAAGCAGTATATCACAGGCTTTCTGACCCACTGGCTTGTCGCAGTCACACAAAGACCGAAACAAGAAGCTGAACAGGTTTGCTCGGCAGAACATCTGCAGTGGCTCATTCTGATGAATGGAACCAGTGACTGCAGATGGGACAGGAGCATAAGGGCATTCAGGAAGGCCAAATCTGCAAAACATGTGGGTACAGAAAATCTGAACCAGTTCCAAACAACCAAGTTTGACTTCCCAGTCTAAGTCACGTGCTGCGGTCTGGACCACTGTAGAGACAAACTGCTCTGTCTCTTCCAGTTGACCTGTGCAGCTCTCTTTCAGCCACATGGTGAAGATGCTCATCACAGCCCTCCTAGGAAAGCCCTCTGGGTCTGTTGACAAGATTTCTTGAAGCTTTGCCACAGTTTTCTAAACGTGAAAAAGATAAAGAGGAGAGGAACAATAAAAACAGATGAAAAAGCACAACCAAAAGCAGTAAAATAACGTGTAGCTCTGCTTGTGTCTGCAGTGGGCTACACGAAGTCATACCTCTTTATTATACTGATTCCCTGCAACAGGTGACTCTGGGATGAAGAAGTAAGTAATGAAGGCCAGGTGTCCCATAGCAGTCACAGCGCTCGCTCGCACGTAGCTCTCTGGATCCTCAAGGAGGTTTTCTGTAAGCTTTGGCACCTCTGAAGACAGGAGACACTGCCTGAACTCATCGTGGTCTGTAAGTGAGACAGCAATGCAACAAACAGAGCCTTTATTTTCTCAGAGCATGAACTTGTTTCCAAAGCAAACAGTGATCTGTGTCATACGAGGATGCCCGCTGACTGCAGGGCAGCTGCTGCTCACAGGAGCACGGACGCCTTCTGTCAGGCTCCCCATTTTGCAGCAGCTTGGTGACTTCCAGTCATGCTGTGTTTGACACTAGAGTTTGGAAAAATGCATCTACAGCTGTTTCTATTGGTGAGAAAAAAATTGCTGCAGGTAAATCGGAGTGTGGTTCCAGCCCCATCAAGCAGCTTTTGTTTAAGGGAGGGAAAAAAATTGGTCATCCCTTACTGTTGTCAAGCCATATGACAGTTTAATTTGCTAAAGCTACCATTAAGGAGGACACAGGAATTCAAATTCAACAGAACAGTAGTGCAAGCTTATTAATCTGTTTGACAGCTTTTGACTGTGATCTGAAAGTAAAAATCTCAACTCGTCTTTTCCTTCCTTCCTTCCCTCCCCCTGCAGTTACAGGTCAGAGGATATCCTCCACAGGCCTGGCTGACTTTCATAACATCACAAGAAACAGGCCTCCATTCTGAGCCATTAAATCTCTGCACGTACCTCTCAGGTTTCTAATCAAGTTGGTGAGGAACTCCAGAGAAGAATCTCGTACTTCCCAACAAGGACTGCACAAACGCTTCTGCAGCACCAGAAATACATCTGTGAAAGCCAAGAGAGAGGCAGGAAAGCGAAAGGTAACAAACCTAACCAGACCGCTGTGCAACCTCTGCACTCTTTTACCTGCCGTGATCCCTTTTGTTGATGCTGTGAGCTTCTCTCACAGTTCCTAAAAGCACTGTATGAGCAGACACAACTAAATGCACCGCAACTGCAAACAAACAAATCCTGAGTGCTTTAAGTGGGAAAAGCAGGTGAGAGCACATTTCAGATGTGCCACCGGTTGCTGTCTGTCCTAACTCTGATAGCTTTGTTACCTTGCAAAGTCTTCTCAGTTTGTTGCTGATTTTTGAAGAAGGACGTTCCTGGCAAGCTCACCAACCACCTGGACATAGCTTTAAATGACTTCTTCAGAACCTGAAAACATATCAAGCAGATGTACTTTACTGCAAAGATTTCATTACTTAATGGCAATGTCAAGCTGATTATGCTGGTTCTACAGTTAGACATGGTGGCTCCTATATTGTCAAGAACACCTGATTTACTGGTCAACTACTTGCTGGTAGCATTTTAGCTATCTCCTGCAAGTCTCTCAGAACAAGCCTTCTAGGTATTCTAATGCTAAGTGTGCTAAGAAACAACTGTTACCAGACTGCTTCTCAGAACTATATTCCACTGGGCAAGCCAATAGATTTGGAGCCTTCTTTAGCTCTATACTCACAGTAGGAGCAGTGTTTGGACTGTCCAGGTATGCCAGAAGGACGTCAAACAAACTTCTCACAACTGTGTCAGAGCCTGAAACATTTAAAAACAAAGCAAAACAGAAACTCAAGAGCCGATATTAAGAAAAAGGGAATAATTCAACTCTTCAAATATGGAGTGAAACAGGATTATAAAACTGTTCTACAGAAGGAAGCAAGCACAGCCCTCAAATAAGAACAGTGATTTCCAGAATTAAAACTTAAGTGCAAAGTTGGACTCACATTTCCAGTCAGAAAGAGCTGCAAGGGCATCAAGAGCTGACTTCTGTACTCGGAAGCAACCGACCAAGATTTGGCTAATCTTGCTTCCCAGAGGAGAAGCTGGGATCAGGAGGCCATTACAGAACTGTAATATCGTCACTACAGAACACAGCAAAGATGCATAGGGTAAATTCACGGGCAAAAAAGCCTGTTGGGAGGGAAAAAACACAACAAGCTTCCAGCAAATGTTTCAGGCATACATACGGAGCAAGAGTTTCTGGGAGAGACACAGCAGAAGCTGCAACTTCTGTCCTTACCAAAACATAATGCTAATATACAAACAAGTAACCTTCCTCTCTCCCAGTGAACTATTACATAAATGGAAGGAGATGCTTTTCACTGTTTGGGAAAGCAACTCAATTTATTTTTTTCACTGGATCAATGCTTGTAATGGATATAATGTATGGCAACTAAGCCTGTGAAGGTAGATGTAAAACCAAGTATGGTCCCTCTTTACAAGACTTAATACTCCTTTGTTATCCTGTTGGGAATATATCCTGCTGGATCTTCTAACTTACAGAACTCACTCTTACCACAGAGAGCAGCTCCTCCAGATGAGCAAGTGTCTGACACAGAAGACTAGCACACGATGACTTGGAGGACAGAAGGCTTTCTACAGCAGAGGGATCACTAACCGACTCATCCAGCAAACCTAGGGAACCAAAGAAGGGAGAAGCTCAGGTTGTCAGTGATTACGAAGGACACTGATCTCCAAACTTGATTTTTAAGCTACTATTTTGAGGTGATGCAGTATGAAGATCCCTTCAAATGCAACTGTCAGCAGGATGCTGCACTTCACCACAAACATTGCTCCTGTCCTTGACTTTCTCTGTTTTTCTCCTGTTTTGTCTGAACCAGGCACTTAAAACACTGGCAAACAGACTAGCCTCTAACTTTTCTACTGCAATAGTACCTGCATATTCCAGGGAGGCTGCTCTCAAAATACAGTCCATTGGTTGAAGGAGAACAGTCAGTGCTTTAATCCTCACAACTTGTGGGCTTCAAGGAAGAAACAGCAATTACCAAAACAAGGAAACTTCAACTCCTCCCCAAACATCTATCCCCAGACGCTGAGCAGACCAGTGATTTTCACACAGGCTTGTAAAAAAGCCAGCAACAGGACAGAAATGAAATTACTGTCACAAGTCAAGTGTTCTTCTGATCCCCCCTGGCTAACTGAAAGAGAGAAATGGTTCTGGAATTGATAAGCAGCCTCACCCAGCAGTGAAGAGTGAAAGCTTGTGTAAGAAGAGAGTTTAGACAGGCATTTATTGTCAAAAAAAAATGCCAGTAAGACATACGTGTTAATTAGTCTGAAAGTAAGGATCTGTATGTGCTATAGTCATTTAATATGTGATTATTTCTCCATGCTTTTTCACCTTCTAAAGGGAGATGTCAGTGGATTTCTCTGAGGTGCACAACAAGATGAGGCAACGTCTTAAACTGCAACAAGGCAGAGTCCAACTTGATACATGGAAAATACTTCTCATAGTGAGACTGGTAAAGAACTGCAACTGGTTGCCCAGAGAAGCTGTGGAATCCCCATCAATCCCCATCCTTTGGGATATTTGAAACTGGATTGGTGAAGGCCCTGAGCAACCCAGCTCATCTCTTACTGTAGCCCTGCAATGCGTAAGAAGTCAAATTAGATCACCTACACTGCTTCCTTCTAAATTGTTTTCCTACCATTGACAGAGATGCACGATGCATGCCAGATGCATACTTCTGCTGCACAGCAGCTAAAGTTGTTACACTTCTCAGTGTTTATGTGAAAGAGAAAACTAACCACACACTTCTGAATTTGACAGTCAAAATATCCATCTTGGCCATAAAAAGTTAAAGGAGCTTTGTATTTCTGTCTGAGATAGCTGGTTGTGGGTAAAATGTAAAAGTATATGTGTGAAAATGACACTGGCTCTTTTCAGTTCTGTCTTTGAAACAATTATTCTAATAGCAGTGTCTGAAGTCTGTTAGCTATTTGCATGGTTCTCACCAATCAGTCCCTGTATTAAGCAATACAGTGGAAAATGCAGTGCGGGGAATAAAACAGCTCTCAGAAACACAGCAGAGATGTTGGGAGCATTTGCAGAGTGAAAAAATTTCATAGCAGCAACTCCTACCATCGGTGGAGCCTCAGAATTCCCACTGCCAAAGGACTTGATTGTACTGGGGTTAAGTATTCCAGAGCAGATGTCACTAATGCCCAAAAACTGCCTTCAGTGCCATGAAACACGGGAGACCTGAGAAGAAAGAACTGTAAGTCATATGCCCTACTAACACAGATGTTATTTCTCATCACTGGATCCAAGATCTTCACCTTGCCATGTTTAGAAGAAGATCCGCCAGTATGTGCTGTGCTTCAACAGAATCTTCTGTCAAGAAGGATTCTACTTGCTTTGCTATGCCTAACCAAAGCACTTTAGTCCAAGGAGCTTGACAACTGCCAAACAGACTAGTTAACAGTTTTAATGACTGCTTGACGTGAGAGGCAGAGCTGGATTGAAGAGAATCTTCTATATGCTTTATAATCACGTGGGCACATGCTGGCCAGTCGCAGTCCTTTGCATTGAGAGGTACAGTCAGTTCAGACCCTACAGAGAGGGTGAGCAAGTGCACCAGAAGCCGACGGGCAGCTGAAGCCACAAACAGGCTGGGATCACCTTGCAGAGTGAAGATCACATCGATGCCTCCTGTGTGAAAACAAAACAACAGTCAATGAAGGAAAAAAACACCAGCCTTCCTATTCTGGAGTCTTGCTGCAGTCCAACTGTATATTATTTTAATTTAAGAAACACAGTTTGGTGTTTAACGTTTTATTTTGTAGTCTCTGTTGCCTTTTAAAGTCAGACAGTCCTTAGGTACAAGCAAACAAAAAGAAAGTAAAATTTTTCAGATCTTCACATGTCTTAGTAACTCAGGAACAGAAGATGACTTCAGTGTCATGGTAGTAATATTAGGAGTGTTGAGAGTATACTTAAGGAAGGAGTCTGTACCATCTGCAGACAGCTCCAGTCAGGAAAAAAGGGAATTGCAGCAGCAGTACTCATTTCCATCACATGCTGCATAGGCTACTACCAATCCAGCACTCCTGGCCTCTTTACAGAGGGAATCTAAAGTTGGTGTTAACAGCAGGAGAACTTAAAAACCCATGTAAGGAAAATGAGACTGCAAAATGTAAGCGACAATAAATAAATGAGACCCTGGTTCATTTTTCAGCAGTAAAATCGTAGCAAAATGGATGGGAGGACTTGGGGCATTACCAGCCCTGGAAGCACTCACTGCCACTGCAGATGAAGTGGAGGGCAGAGTGGTGCTGCACCATGCTGTGCACGCCCTCCACCCAGCCACTTCGCACAGACGCATCTTCCCACGCTGCGCTGCTCAGAGGCCCATCCTCACCAAAGAGCCTGGCCAACAGCTCCAGCTGCTGAGGGCAGAGAACACACAGAGTAAACAGCAAGCAGAGGGGCTTCAGAGGAGCAGAGAGGCTGCATGTCAACTATACAAATACTGCAGTCAAACCTTCCAAATAAACACTAAAATAGAGAATTTTCAGATTCTCATGCTTAAACTCAACATATCTCTTTTTTATGGACTAAGCAATGTAAGGGTTCTACTGTTTGTTTCTTAAGATGCTGCGGAAAAGTTACATATATATTAGATCCATTAAGTTGCTTTATGTTGCATGCATCTCTTTCCCGAACCACAGTTTTGCACTACAAATGCAGTCTGTTATATAGAACAGGACTTTAAGAAGTTCCCTTGTTTTTGCAGGAAATCAACCTACTATGGACAGAAAACTACATCTGTAATTGCAGTTTAAATCTAAAGGACCTGTCCAGGGATATACGATATTCTGCAGCTATTGGTGAGACATACTGTTATCCCATATAATGTTCTGAACTGAAACTGAGAAGTATTACATATGAGCACTTATAGTACTGCTTGCTGCAAGACAAGCAATGAGATGACAGCAGCTTGACATGAGAAGTGAGAAGGGTAATTATGATTGCAGGTTTTCATAACCATACCATTGTTTGTTAACGTGTTCCATGTTTGCAAGAAGTCTTACAAGCAGAACCTGTACATTTCCAGGAGTCCTCAGTACAGGAGAAATCAGAAGTGGGTACGTAACTCACCTGCAGGTGCAGGAAGCTGTCTTCCACAGCTGCGACTATCCCAGCTAACCGCAGCGTAAAGGAGAGGACGTTCGGCTCCGGCTCCGGCAGCGCCAGCACGGCGGTGAAGAACTCTGTCAGACAGGGGTTGTCTCGCAGCAGCTTCACGGTGGGCTCTGGTGAACGGGAATTGTCCAAGGACAGAAAACAGTGTCACTGCGGGCAGGGCACGGCTGCAGCTCAGGGAGCGATGGGGCACCGCCAACTCGGGGTATAAGCGATTCTTCGGTTTACTTGAAGCTCGGCCCCCGGCGCAGCCCTCAGGCACCCGGCTGCTCCCCCTCACCCGCTCAGGCCAACCCCGGCCGTCCATCAGCGCGGCGCGCACTCACCGGCCTCCCTCAGCTCCCGGAACCAATCGAGCATTTTCTCCAGGCAGGTGTCATCGGAGCCGGGCTGCCGCGGGTCGGCGAGCGCGGCACAGACGCGGGGCAGCAGCAGGGAGCACGCACGGCTCATGGCGCGGCGGCCCCGGGGTGACATGGCGGCGGGCCCGGCGTTGGGCTCCCTGTAACCAAGGGAGACTGCGTTACCGCCGCCAGCCGTAAAGCGAGTGTCGCAAAAGCCGGGCACGCTCAGCACGTGCTGCTAACGGCGGATTGGCAGATTTTAACGCAAATTAAGCGGTTCAGACTGAGCAGGGCCTGGCCGGGCCCGGTCCTCCGCGATTCCTGCCTTTCATGGCCGCTGGGTGGCACTCGCACCCCGCAGCACGGCCTACGGCCGTTCCGCCAGGCCCCGGGGGGGTGTGAGGGCGCTGCCCCACACCCAGGGCTCACTGCGCAGGCGCACGCTCGGCCCCGGAGCCTCGTTGTCGCGTTGCCTCGTTGCTATGGCTACCACAACCCGGAAGTGCCCCGAGCTGGGCGCCATGGCCTGAGGTCGGTCCCGCCGCCCCCTGAGGCCGCCCGCCCGCTCGCTATGGCCCGCGGGGGCGGCGAGGCGGCCGCGGAGGGGGAGCTGGTAAGGAGCGGGCAGCGAGGGGAGGAGAGCAGCCTGGGTACGGGGCTGCCTGTGGGGCCGCGGCAGAGCATGGAGCCCTCAGAATCGTCAGGCCGATGAGGTAGCGGTTGCTAGAGGAGCAAGGCCTCGGTCCGTAGCATGGGGGATGTAGTGCTCCTTTCTGTGTCCCCCCCCGGCAGTTCGATGGAGGCTTTGAGGCCCTTCGCTGAGACTTGTCGTGTTCTCTTGTTGCCCGCCGTTGTTTTGCAAAAGCAAAGGGACTGTGAATGTTTTCAGGGACTGGAATGCTTTTCTTGTGGCACCTTCCTACCCGGGCTGAGTGCCTTCCTCATTGTGATTCCCCATGCGACAGGCGCAGCTGTGTAGGGAGATCTCATGGAGCGATAAAAAGGCCTTAAAAATAACAAAAATAATATCTCGGTGTGCTGTAGGGAACATTGCCTCAGGAAATTAAAAGCTAACTGGCATAATGTGTGAGTTGCACGCGTGCCTGCTCTCAGCCAGCACAAAAGGCTGCTTTATCTGTGCTGTTGTTGTCAGTCCCATCTCTTTTTCTGTCAGCTGGGAGTCTAAAAAATGCCTCTTCCCCTCCTCGCCTTTCACAGTGAGATAGATCAGCATCTTTCCAAAGAATGGGGCTGCAGCTGGAAGCGCCATGGAGTTGGCAGCAAGTGAAAACATTTTTCTGTGAGGGCAGCGTACGTTTGTGTAATCTGAAAGAGAAGTGGAAATTTTCCTTCTGCTGTGGATGTGCTCACATTTGAGAAGCAGAAGGTTCTGTCAGCTCAGTGTGAGGAAAAATCAAACACTTTTTTGACTCTGTAGTTTGTCCTTTCTTCTCAGCCCCATCACTTCTTCAGTCTATTAAGCGTTCCCACAGCATAGCAGGAGTGGGAAGTAAGGGAGGAAGAGGACCAGGTGTGACTGGGGAGAGGCTCATGCAGAGCCTGCATTTTGGGAAGTGGGGCACCTGAAGGGCCCTGCTGTGTGATGGTGCACTCCAAAGTGCTTGGTCTCTGTGGTTCTTGTCTGAAGTGACTTGCACTGTTAGCTCACAGAATGTAGATCATGCTGTGTTTGCAAAAGTGATGACTTGTTTCCCACTGGAATTTGTTGCTTTCAATTTCTGTTGTGTTAGTAACAAATTATCCTGGCTATGTATTAAAAGCAATTACTTGGAGAGTAGCAAATGTCACAGTTTGTGTTTATTTCCCAGGGAGATGACAGCTTGTCTGCGATAACCTGTGAATCAGATGCAGAAATGGTGAGTTGTATTCATGGCATGCTGCAGATAAATGCCTTAAAAAGGCCTCAGAATGTTCTTGCACACGCTACACCCATGTGATGGCTCCTGATCAATAAGACATCCTTTGGAGAGGAGAGCTTACAATCTTACTGCAGTGTAGTTTGATATGAAAATCTCTTCTAATTCCAGATGTAATTCTGGCTTCTAAATTCTCTGGGAGCTGCAAATGGTATTTGCTTCATTTTGCTTTTTATCAAGTTGAGGGTGTAAGTAGTTATTTTACTGTGTTTTAATGGAGTTGAACAAGCCTTTCCTTTAAAGAAGTGGTCCTACTCTACTCTGGTACAGCCTCTGCTCTGTGATCATCTTGGGCTTGCTGTTGTATGTAGTGGAGACCAGGAAGGTCTTAGTATTCTGAGCATGAATAGACTACTTTATAGCACAAAGCTTCAGTAGGTACCATCCTAATTTTGGTGGCTGTTGCTGTGGCCAGATCTGCATATATTTAATGCTTCTGGTTTTGTTTTATGCACCAAAGGTTTTGAGTTACTAGAACAAGTGCTCTTCACATAAAATGGAGATTGAAGCCAGTTTTGCTGTTCTATGCTGGAGTGTTCAAATAACATGATGTTTTAAGTACACTATTTTCTTTTTTTCTTCCAGAAATTAAAGAAGAAAATTTTTCACAAGCCTCCAAAGTCACCAAGTAAGAGCTCAAAAATCTTCTGCCTCCATTGTGCGTAACAAGATAGATTTTTTTTGTGGCACGGGAGGTAGATTTATTTGGAACAACATCTTTATTCTCACTGGAATTGTTCATTGTGTGTGCAGAGCACCTCTGGTTGAGACTTGTATTCTGGAAGCAGTGAAGGTAGACGTTTATAGGCTGAATGTTGAAGTTTATAGTTTAGTTACAGTTCTTGATTTTCCAGCAAGGGGAAAACAAGTTTTTTTTCATTTTAATAAGTGCTGATATTTGCTCTGTAGAAAGATCCTGGAATCACCAGAGCTGCACATCCTACCATCTAGTAGATATTTATGTTAGTAGATGAAGCACTTCCATTTCACTTTTTTCCCCTGTCACCTTAGAAGTACAATGTAGGATATTCTCCATTAGTACTGCATCTGCAGGCGTCCCATGTCTGTAGCTTATTTTTCTGGGTTTTATGTTTCTGACCATGTTTCTCCATTTACCTTCCTTTTTATGTTTACAGTGAATATTTCAAAGAAAACTTGATCTCAGGTGTTGTTGCTGATTGTTGTTGCTTTGTGTTGTTCATAGTAAAAGAAATCACTTCAAGTTTTTGCTCTAGGTTGAGGAGGAGGCAAACCCTTCTGATAGGAGCACACCTACCTTCTTCCTTTGCCTGGAACCTCTAAACGATGCAATTAAAACAGTTCCTTAATTTCAACCATGATTTTTAGTTTAATTGCTTCTTCCTTTACTTCTCTTCTTAATTTGAAGACTAACTTGCTAGCCAATGTAGTGCACATCTAAACTCAGCTTCAAATCATCAGTAATTTTCAGTATTTATACCTGACTACAGTACCTGAAGTAGTGATAGGAGGGGCTCTCCAGCAGTTGTGTCAGACCCAATTCTGTTCTTTGATTACTGCTAGAAAGTTGCCAGTGGTTTCATAGCTACAGAGTGACTTCTGTTGGTTTATCCATATGTGTTCCACTCATATGAGGGACATTTCTGTGTGTCCAGTGTATGAATATAGATACACAAGCATCTTAAGGATGGGTATCCAAGCTGTGCGTGTAAGTATTTCATCATAGAGTGGCCTGGGTTGAAAAGGACCACAATGATCATCTAGTTTCAACCCCCCTGCTATGTGCAGGGTCACCAACCAGCAGACCAGGCTGCCCAGAGCCACATGCAGCCTGTGTTGAGTGATATTCCTGTTTCTGTGTTACTCTGGGAACCTAGAAACACAGAACAGATTTTTTGTGATCTTGAGCTGTTTAAGGCAATGTGGAGATATTTCCTTTTGTTTCAGAGTCTCCCTACAGCTCCAGCACGCAACTGTATCCTAAGAAAGCTGCAGTTTGGAGATCTCTGCAGGGAACAGGCAACACACATTTTGAGAGTGCAGCTATGAAAAACCCAAAGCAGATGTGGCTGGGATCACTGAAACAAGGTATCAGTATGGAAGTTTTATCTGCAACGTGGTTACAATTCACTCCATGGGTTAAGCTGTCCCCAGAACTCTTGAACAGGAAGTGTGTGTTTGGTTAGAGGGTACATGGGAAGTCATTTCCATAGTATTTATTTGGGTGGTTGGAACTGAGTTTGAGTCATCTGATCTGGAGCATTGGAATTTATAGTAGGAATAATTAACAGCATCTGGAGCTTTCAGTGTTGTATTTGTTCAGAATAAATTCACAAACATAACTCACAATTATGCCTGATTTCTGCATTTTGCTCCATTTTTGTTGGCAGGAATGAGCCATTCCCTGAAATCAGATGTTGACATGGGATATACACGAGCTGGCACTTCCAGTAGCACTCCGGAGTATTTGAAGGAAGCTCTAGGAATGAAGAAGCCCAAACATTCTCGTTCTTCTAGTAACGGTAATCTCTGTATCTGTGTGGTAGATAAAAGTTAGTTGTCTGCTTTTCTTCCTTGTAAACTCATACATTGTTTTTTAAGATCACAGCTTTAGTAAAACAAGACCCATTTCAACTTAACCTACGTTGCAGTACACGTGTCAAAATATGGTCGTTGGAATGCTTTTGAGATTTACACATTGGTTGAGGCAGCTCCCAGATTTTTTGAGCAATGAATCACTATTAGCTGTCAGGACTTCTTGCAAATTGCCATGCATTTTCAGCTGGAAAAGTTGCAAATATAATATGGTTCAGTGGGCCAGCTGTAGACAATTTATTGTGACTTTGCAAAGCATAGTTTAGGAACCATTGATAGAAACCATCTGCTTGCCTGAAACTCTGTGTAAATGACTCCTTTTACTTCTCCTCTGGAAAGTGTTCTGTCATGTGGCTGTGATATAAAATCAACTGGGTGTTGTAAGAAAAGCAAAAGTTGGAACTTTGGTCCTCTTCTTTTTCTTAAACGAGAACTGAGAAGTTAAAAATCCCAGTATGAACTTCCATTTCAAATGCCACCTGTGCTGTTACTGCTAACAGAGCTTGTGGTGACTCTAAAAGGCAATAAACTCTCACCCATTAAGTATAGTAAAACACCATTTTGGACATCTTTAATGTGTTTTGTAAATAATTGTTGGGAAAGGAGTTCAGGCCTCTGTGAAGTGTATTTTCCTTCAGATGCATGTTTTAATTTAGCAGAATGGAGAAAAGAAATATTTAGGAGAAGTTTGCCATGAGATGTAGCAGAAGGTTCACATGGTAACACCTCAATTTCATTTCCATTTCTAACATTAATTTCTTTGCTAATTTAGTTTCTTTTTTTTTTTTACAGCCTAGTTTCCAATTTGGTGATGCTGTAAATTTTTCCCTTCAAGGTTTTCATTTAGGAAAAAATATTTCTTTCAGTTCTGCTTATTTTATGTACCTTTTTTTGTAGGCTACATTCCTGGAACTCCTGACTACAAGGAAAAAGAGGACATGTATGATGAAATCATAGAACTGAAAAAGGTACTGTCTCTCTGGTGCTGACCTAGTAGAAGCCATAGGGGCTCTGTCTGTCTGCACATATCAGGACAGAATTCTGTGGTACAACTGAGATATCCACCCAACATTTTTGCATTTGTAATGCAAGGTCTAAACTATCTATGTAAGGCAATTCATTGTTCTTATGGTTTTATAGTATAGATACTTCTGAGTACTGGATGTAGAAGCCTTGAAGTGTATCCAGTCCTGAACCTCAGCCACGGCCCTAGCTGGACACAGAAGAGGTTCATTGCATTGGTTTCTTTGCCCTTCAACCCAACCTCTTTGTTTTCTTGTTTTTGTTTGCTATTCTCAGCTGTTGCTCGTCATGTTTTAACAATGTGATGAGACCAGATGTCCCTGTTCATTGCAGGGGAGTTGGAGTAGGACATCTTTAAAGGTCTCTTCCAACTCAAACGGTTCTTGTGCAGTGTATGAAAGATAAGGACAAGCTGAATGCTAGGGATACGTATTAAAAATAAGTCTTGGCTGTTGTAGATCATTTGTGTAAGGTGGCCTTTCTGTTAAAACTTCTATTTATCTTCATAAATAACTTTGTCTTTGTCCTGTCATCTCCCTTACCTGTCAGCCCTGGTCTATTGTGATGGTCTTTGTTTTGTTTTTTTATTTATTGTCTGCTTTGTTCCGGCCATCATAACTGGAAATGTTGTGATGCCAGTAACAATTCATGTGAGAACTCAGCGTTTCTGAAATGAGCTTTGGGTTTTTTTCTCCTTTGTTAGACAATACAAGCTCAGAAAAACGAAGGCAATCGTATGAAAACTAAGCTCCGCCGACTAGAAGAAGAGAATAACAGAAAGGATAGACAGATTGAACAGCTGCTGGATCCTTCCAGGGTGAGTGCTTCTTTAGGGCAGGGGGTAAAAACTGACAGAACAGTGCTGATCAGTGTGACCCTCATTTCCTTATCTCCCTTTGATTGGCAGTGAGTCCCTTCTGGAGCCATTTGGAACTGGCTCTTACCTAACATTGGGCAGCTCCCAGAAACTTCTCACAGTGTTCTGGACACTTCTTCACCTCTGTAGCCCCCTTGCATGTAAACCAAATACGATTCCTTGTGCCTGTTGCTTTATGTATGCTCATTTACGCCTTGGTAGTGGTGTGCTAATACAAAATGGTGAGCATAGGGACTTCAGAATTTAAGCTGTTGGGCTGTGAAATGACTGGGAAGATGAGTAGATAGAAAGTCCTGTGGAAATTGCTAGAAGAAGAAGTAGCCAAGTTTGTCACTTGCTTTGTTCGTCTTCTCTTGCAGGGCTCTGAGCTGTCACGATCTCTGTCAGCAAAGAAGGCTGATAACGGATGGGTAATAGTTTCTTTGCTGCCTTTTGCTTTCTTTTATCCTTTCTTCCTCTTGCCTAGTTGAACCACTACTGATTTAAAAAGAAAAGATCATAAACATTTAGGGAATCATGTAACAATTATTTTCATAGTCAGGTAAGTAACTGACAACAAGGATCTGGAATTAACCATATTGCAGGTAGCTTTCTTTGTCTCTTCCTTGCATCTGTTTGCATCCGTGTTTCCCCTTTTACTTCCTGCTTTTAATTTAACAAGGTAATGGGTGCAGTTGGTTTCTTTTAAAGATTATTTGTGAAAATTATTAAGCTGGTTATGTTACCATAGATATAATTCAGGGTCACAGGATGGCAAACATGTTTATGATTTACTGAAGTATGTAGGAATAAGCATGTCTGATTAAGTACAATTTACAGAGAGGGCAAGATTGTGGAGAAATTGAAGTTCTGTGAAGATATGGAATATTCTAGCTCTCTGTTCTTTCTGTAGGTGGTTAGTGGATTAAAACAGAAGATTTTCAAGCTAGAACAACAGTGCAAGGAGAAAGACAACACTATCAAGTATGACTTTGGAGGGGTAGGGACTTGTGTTGGATAAGATAATAAAGGGAATTGGAAATCCGTGTTATTTTTTCACCCATGTCTTCTGTTTTTTTTAACACAGATTAATAAACTTCGAGAGTGTCTTAGAAATTATAAACCACCCCCCAGAATCTGTACATCAACAAGCACTGCAGTGTCGTTGCCAGCATTGCTGGGTTAACTTCTGTATTCCTCTGTTTTCAGCAATTTCCAGTCAGACATGAAGACCACTGATTGGGAAGAAATGAGGATAGCTATGGAGACCTACTGTGAGGAGGTACATCTGACAAGGCTCTCAGCATGCATGCTGGAAGGGAAGTTTGTTGAGCTGAACTATAAATCAAAGGTTTTAGATTTCCTACAGCTTAGGTACACGTGTAATTAGAGTAGATTCATTGGTATTCTTATAACTCCAACTATATGTACCAAAAAAGCTTTTCTTCATTAAGTTGAGTGTGTTTGCCAAGAATGGGGAATAATGAAACTAATATACAGCCTTAAGTGTATTGTACCCATGAAAGCCAACATAAGGATAGCCTGATTTTTTCAGTGGTGGCATCACTGAATTTATGACTACCCAAAGGGTCTTCCTCTGATTTTCTTGTAATGAACAAATGTGTTGTATGAACTGTCAGCTTATCTCAGCTAGCTTATTAATAGAACCTATATTTCACACTTACAGGTTCATCGTCTCCAAATCCTCCTGGCAAAATCTGAGACCATTAAGAAAAAGTATGTCATCTCTTTTGAGGCACATATTTGTGTATATGTATCTTGTATCACTTGTATACTTTTGATGGAAAACAACTACATTTGTCATTTTTCTTTAGTCACTTTTTTCTTTCTCATAGACAGATCATTTAGTGGAAGTGGAAAAAGTGCTAGAGAGATTTAAAAAGCCCATAAAAGCTCTGGAAGTTTCTCAGTTAAATAGAATCCATCTTCCCTCATGATCACACTTTTGTTCTTTTGCTACTGACACTTGGAACAAACTCAAAAGATGCTTAGTGTTGTACAGTTGAGTCAGTTCTGCACCTTGCTCTAGGGAGTGTGGTGCAAAGAAGTTATTTTGGAGTAAACTTGATTTTCCCATGGCACAGAGATACAGATCCAAAGCTCAGGGTTGCTTTTGAGAGATATCCATGAGTGGCACTAGTAAGATACTGTTAAAGAGGCTTGTACTGATGCTTGTCACTAGTGCACAGGGGTATATAGATGGTAATAAAGGGAAACGTGCTGTGAGAAACAATCTCTGGAGGAAATAAAAGTCAGAGCACAAAGCCAAAAGACAAAGCTAGACCAAAGTAAGAGCATGTGTGCAAGTAAGTGTTGGTCAAGCTGAGAAGAGGGTAATAGTCTCGTGGGGTAGGAAGACATGCCAGCACTCCACATCAAAACTCTCTTGCCCTCCTAGCGTTTTAAGCTGAGGCAGCAGTCTTAATTTCTGGGTGTCATCGGTCTTTGGACTGACAGAAACACGAGAGCCCTTTATGGGTCGTTATGTGCACTGGTTGTGTTTCCCTGATTCCTATCGACTCCTGTGGATTGGAAGCTGGAATGTGATTTGTCACTGCTTTTAAAAAGTGTTCATCTCTCGGCTCAGACGCTCAGTGACCAGCTTCTCAAGGCTGTAACCATCACACTTAATTTAGTCACAGGTGAAAATGAGGCATCGGGGCTCTTCCTTGTCCTCATTTATTTCTATCTGTGAAAAGCAGTGGTCAGGGCCGTCTCTCTTGATTATTTGACTGTCAGTCTCTATGTGAGAGGCCGAGCTCTGAAGTAATAGTTGAAGTTTAAGGTCAAGACTCTGGCACACAGAAGGAGTGTTTCTTTCATGAGGTTTGCCCGCATTATTTCTGGCTGAAGTGAATGCCATTTAACTCCTCTTTTCACTGTTAACTATAGTATTTCTGTGTGGAGCTGTGGCTTCCAGTCGTAACCACAAAATTAGACAAGCTTTCAAATCCTCAGGATGGTCAGCAGGTGTTTCATTTTGCTTTTGATGAGCCTGAAAGGATGACGTCCAGTAATGGTTATGATTTCTGTCGCCTCACAGTTTTGTTGATTTGGTGCTTTTGGTTTTTTTCCCTCCTGTCTGGGACAGCTTTATAAATAGTCTTCTGTGATATCTGGACAGCTCTGTTTGTTTTTCCTGATGTCAATTTCCAAACTATAAATTAGGTTCAATTTTTCACTCTGATAGCATAATGGTAGACCATCTTCCCCTTTACGTTACAGTTATTTCAGTGAATAAGTGATCTAAGATTCCTTTACAGTGGCACTTGTCCAAAACTAGGTCTGTCCTTTGATTTCAGAAGTAAGTTTGCAAGAACTTTCTCATTTAAGTATTAAATGCTTCATTTAAGTGGTAAGTGCTTCATCTCACTAGAAATCTGTTTTGCTAACAGGCTTTACAACTTTGTGCATCTGGAAGCTGAGATTTCTTCCTCCTTTTATTAGAAGAATTAGAAAGGCAGAATCATTGTAACACTTAAAGTATTTCTAACACAGAGTAGGCTTTCCCTATTCTGGTGCTTCTCATTTCACCACATCAATGTAAGTAGCATCCACCAAATCTGTTTCAGATATCTCATTGATTCAAATGTATCTTAAAGAAAGAAGGAGATTTCTCAGGAGTTTACTCTCACAGGATCAGGTCTTTCACGTTAGGGCAGCATTCACAGTTATCTCAGAATACATTTCTGTGTAGGATCCTTCTGTGTATCCAATCTTAATCTGCTTATTGAGTGAAAGATTGCTATTTGGAGCACACAGGTTAGCTTTCTGTGTTGAATGGTTTTTCAGAGAAGTCTCTGCATTGGCTGAAGTGTTTTTTGTTCTGTGGTCCATAGGTTACTGGTAAGGCACTGTATGATTTGTTAAGAAAAGAAGTAGAAAAATAAGTAAAACTCAGACAAACACTCCTGTTTATGCACTGAGGAAACGAGCATATGGGTAATCAATGACTTTCAAAGTTTAACTTCTTATACTGATGTTAATTAAAATAATTGTGGAAGTGTTGAGCAAGATGATCTTTGTTCTGCTAGGAAAACAAATTCAGCTTCTCTAATCAAAAATGCTGGGAAATGTTATCAGGAAGGAAGCAGAGACAATTAACTTAGCCAGCTAGATAGAGAGGCTGTTTTATTTCTTCTGATGCTGCTTTTTTGTTCTCTGCTTTAAAGTTAACTTCCTGGTTTTGATCCTTTTTCAAGTGCAGAGGGCAGAGATACCCAAAACCGACTGAAGGCGCTGAGCGCTGCTGTGCTGAGGTTGTCCCGGAGTGTCAAGGAATTGCAGAATGAGAATCGGTGTCTGAAAGAAGATCTGGATCACATACTGAGCTGTTCTCCTGCCTCCAGTAAAACGAAAAGTAGGCACTGAGAAGTTGGTGAATGTGGGGCAAGGGATTTAGGTACATTTGAAAGGTGTTTGAGAGGGAGGGCAGGACCCTGGAGTGGCAGAAATAAGAGAGGTAAAACAAAAATGGAGATTTGGGGTGGGCAAAGATTGTAACAGGATGTTTGTTAGAGGGGTCTGTCTCTAAATAGCAGGGATGCTGCTCCAGGATGACCTGGGCTTTCTTTATTATTATCCCTGAGAATTCTGGGCTGCAATCACTTAAAGATTAAAATTTGCTGACAGATTTTTTCAGTTGTTGAAAACGGACAAATACCAATGGCTTCTATTGATTTCTGAGCTCACTGATGTAGGGTCACATCCGTCAGTGTCATCTTCTGATTGCTGCCTCTTTAAAGCTGAGGCTCAGTGATCTTAAAGCGATTGTATGGGCAGAAAAATATTAATTCACTAATGCAGTTTCCTGCTTAAAGTTTTGTTATTGCATTTAGATTATAGTGAATGGAGCAGGCAGAGCCTTACGAGGCGGATTTTGGAACTAGAAAAGGTGAGTGTTAATATTCATGTGGCCATCTTGACTGTCTCTAAACAGAAAGTATAGAAACACTGGCTTGTGCTCATGGCAGTGTGTGTTCTGTCTCACACATGTGAACTGATGTCTATTCCATGTCTCTCTTCTCCTCTCTTCTCCTCTCATAGATGCATATTTTAGAAGCAATTTTAGTTTCACCTATTCTCATGGCCTAAGTGAAATTGTTTTATGCTGAATTTAATTTTCTTCTCTTTGTGTTTTCTTTTGTGTAAATTTATCTTGCTCAGAAAGTAGGTGACATGGAGAGCACCAGAGTGTTGTCAGCAGATAGTGAGTCAGCACAGTTACTTGGTGTGCCATCTTCATCTTCTACAGACCCAAATCATGCAGCCTCTCAACAGGTAGATCACGTTGAGGAATGCCATCGTCTCCGAGGGCTGGTGAAGAAACTGAAGAGTGATAGGAGAGCTCTTCAAAGTCTCCTACTTAGTAAAGAGTAAGTGCAGTAGTTTTTTGGGTTTTTTAGCAGAAGTTTTGTTCTGATCTGCCACTTTCTCCACTTAAACCTTCCTTCTGCTAGGCTATACGCTGTCTTTCTCTCCTGTTAGCAATTGATTTGTAATTTAAATTGCTTAGACTGGTTTCATATGTCACTGCATAAGGGCTGGCAGGTTATTCTGATCATGAGCAGAGGTGTGCACACAGCTGTGTATTGCTAATAAAACATTTTGCCTTGCTTCACAAATGTTGCTGTATTTAAAAGGGTAAATTAAATGTTCAGATCCTTTCCAAATTTAAGAAAACCCATCTTGTTTAGAAGATTAAATAAAAAAGAATTACTTTATTGAAATATGAATGTTGAAAGTATTGCTTAGGTTTCCTTATACCTGTGTAGGTTAGACATCAAGCAGTTACTTCAGGCCAAGGCTGAAGCAGAGCTGGAGCTGCAGAAGTACCAGAATAACAAGGAAGAAAGCATTAAGGAAGAGCAGACTTTAAGGTATCATATCTTGTTTTAGTAGATCTTTAAAATACGTAAATAAATAACGCCAAGAAAAGAAACTCAGTCAAAACCCATTAAAGAAAATTCTCTTTTGAGGTGACACAATTCATAGATCATATGGACTGCAGGAAGCTGGGAATTCAGTGAGGCAAAACTCTGGTGGATGGATGGAGTAAGTTACAGGGGAGGAAATCTACAGAGTTCTTAGAGAAAGTGAAAGGCTGAGATACACAATAGGAAAAAGAATGAGATTGTAAGAGAAGGAGGTGAATGGAAAAAAAGCTGCCATGTTGTACTTGAGAAATTTTTAATCTACAAGAAAAAACTGTAGTATCTTTACTTTATCTAGAAGCTTCTGCCTTTAGACCATTGCCAATACATTGGTAATAATCCTGTGCAAATGTAGGGGAGAAAAATAGTGATTTCCTTATTGCTTTGTAAGATGGGACTTGGTTGCAGTTTCATATTTGTCAGTCATCATTTCAAATCTACTTGTATTATGAATAGCATCAATTGTACCATTCTAACCTTGGGCCACTTTCTTTATAATTTTAACCTAAGGCTTTGCTACTGTTACAGTGAGAGCATGTCTAATGTTATCCTGAGCACCATTTCCCACTTTGACATTTAAAAAAGCCAAAGTAACCCAATTTTATGAAATGCCTGGCTATTAATATATTTGCCTTTCCAACCACAGTGAGGAAATTCAGAACCTTACACAGAAAGCAAGGAAATCACAGTCAAAATTGGAGGAAGAGGAGAGATAGATGACAGAAGATGCATTAGAGAAACTTAATAAGGTACAGAGAAATGTTTTGTGGCTGTTTTTCCTTGCATCTGATATCCTGTGAGTTGATCAGATAGTCCACGTAGCTAAATGGTTCTTCTCTTTTCTGATAAAAGACACACACAGAAGGAAAGGAGGGGGGGAAGCCAGAGGAAGAACAGCCCTTTCCAGTGTTTTGTTGCTTTTTTAGTTCCACTGCTGTTGGGACGTGATATTTAAGTAAAAATGGAAGAAAATGCCAGTACAATGCAATACGCACTTAACCCCCTTGAACTGAAGTGTTAATAGAGTTCAAGTATTCATAGCATCTCCATTCTGGATATTTGGGTGTCTAATAACTGTGTTTGTGCAGCCATTTGGCCTGGACAGTCTTAAATGGACTTATGTGCTCAATTTGTTTGATTCATGGACTAGGAGTGAACTCGGTACCTCAGTAATCTTCCACCCCTTTGCTGGATGTCGTTGTGGCTGCTCTGTAGGGATGAACGGGCGCTGACAGAAACGCTTTCAGATACAGGGAGGTCAGGTTAATCTCATTCCACTAAAAACCATCTGGCAATTATAACAGGAAGTTTTGATCTTTTGAACTTTAAAAATGAAGTACCCTGAAATACAGGTAGTACAGAAATGTAAATAAAAGTGTCCATGAGCTTAAGAGGGATGCTGTTTTTGATATACAGTGCAGTTGTGTGGGAATTTAAGTTAGATTTTTTGTTACAGGGTGATGGATGTTAAATGATGTTTTGAATACCAAATAACTTGTGTTTCTATTTAGAAACAGCCAATGAGCAGTCCCTTCTTTCCTCTGCAGACTATGTATATTCTTGGCCAGTAACCATCTATTTATTGAAATGTTCCCATTATTTGTAATTATCATTAAGTTCCTACCAATTTTTCATTTTAATGGTAGGTTGTCACTTTTAATATAACATGATCCATTTGCTAAACGTAGGCCTTTAACTCAGCATTTCAAAGGTTATAAATAAATCCTTTTCAAGGAATCAAGCAGCTTTTTTCAGGCTCTATAAAATCTCTCATTCCTTTACTAGGAGTTTTGTACCAACAGATTAGATTAGTGTTTTAAAATTGTTGTTGTAAGTTTAGTTTGGCAAGTGAGGCAAGATGATTGGTATAGGTTTGATGTTTAGGGATCAAAAGGATCAGATGGCCAGAGGCTCAATGTGCAGCCACGTCTCAGGAGAAATATCTGGAAGAAAATCTTGTTTTGCTCTGTTTCTTTGTCTTTTTCCTCTAATTAACTAATTTCTTCAAGACAGAAGAGTAGGGTTGTACTGATTTACACAAGCGCTCTGTCTTGCATGTGTCATATGATGGCCAACACATCAGTAAGGTTAAATACAATTCTGGGGTCCCGCCTGCCAGAAAGAGACACGAGAGAGCTGCCAGGTTAATTAATATTTGTGTTCCTTGGAGGAGAATTGCAAAATTAGGTACCCTGACATTTGTTCTCAGTCTGTCAATAATACAAAGATTTTCTTATCAGCAAAGCATTGGTTTCCTCTGTGGGAGTTCCTGCTGCTTTAGCAATGCATAGAAACATAGAAGTACGTGTAGATGAAAACCTTTCCATTCCCATGTTCAGCAGCTGAAGCAAAGACAGGAATGTGTTCTACAGTAACTCTCAGCTGGATTATAGGTTTGAACAGGAGCAGTATTCAGAACCAAGATTTTCCTCCTTACCCTCCTTCCACCCTATAGGCAGGCAGAACACTTGAGTTTGGCGTTGATTTGTTCAGTCAGTAGTAACCCATATCCCCTCACAGGATTCTGATTTGCATCAGTGTAATAAGTTAAAGATTCTCCTTCTCAGTGTTCACCAGTCTGCACAGTTAAAGATGAAGAAGATTGCAAGAAGGAACAAGCAGCCAAATGTATCCAGAGGTGGTGGAGGTTGTACCGAAACAAGGTGAGAGTCTCCGGTTGGGAAGCAGTGAGGTCGTCCTCCTCTGAATCTTAGCCTGTTTCAGAGTCTGGATAACCTGCCGCAGGGCTCCAGGACCTGCAGCAGTGATTCCTTACCATCGTCTTCTCTTGCACCACTCTTTTCAAGTCCTTCCTGATGTTTCTTTGGCCTTTGCTTCCTAGAAGCTTGTTTCTGTTCTGAGAAGTGCAGTTTCTACGTGGGGGAATCTGGGTGAGCAGGTAAACTAAAGGAGCTGAAGCAGTGCTCCCTTAGTAACGTTGCCTCCTTGGATACTCTTCTCATGGCTCCTGCCTGCTGCACCTAGCATTAGCACTGGAGTAAAGCCCAAGCTAAAAAGCCCAACGTGCAGCTGATGTGACCTGCCCCTCTAATGTGCCACGTCAGAGAAGTCTCTTGTAGGAACTAATGCCTGTAGCACCAAGGCAAGCTTTCATGAGAATTGTTTTGTTTTTTCTTCTTCCTGGATACTGTTGTGAAGCACAGACTTCTCAGTGCTTTGGACCTGTGCTTAGGGAAGCTGCCTACCTTTCCATTTGAGGCTACAGATGAATGACACAATAGCTAAAGCTGCAGTAGGTGATGCTGAGTCCTGAAATCATTGCATTTTTTCTTATTATTTCAACTCTTTTCCTTTTTTTTCCCCCAGCAAGCTTTCAAACAAGAGCGAAGTTTGCGAGGCAGTGAAAATAATGAAATGATGAAATACAAGGTGGGATTCAATTCTTTTAAAAGATGACATTATTATTTGTTATGTTAAACTTTGAGATGTAACCATCTATGACTTCATGCATTTTCCATTTCAGAAGGAAGGAGTTGCTCTGGATGAGGTATGTTTATGATACCCAACAGAACAGTGAATCACATCCAACTTGTATAAAAGCATAACCCAGTATTTTTTTAAATGATTTTTCAAGAGGTTTTATTGTGATGAGCTGTTGATCAAAGGCCATCTTTGTAATTCAGGCTGGCTCATGATCCACCTCGTGACATCCTGATTCTGTTTGATATATCTTGTCAAAGCATTCACCATTCAATCTCAAGTTTTCTGTATGTTTTTCATTTTGTGTGATGAATCTTCAGAAGAATTTCAAGTAGGATTTTGAAGCCTTTCCTAAAGAGAAACATTGCTGAGTGTTCTTCAGAAATGGAGTTTGTTTGACAATTTTGTCACTTCCTAATAAATGCTTTGCATACAGGATTTGATTAAACTTATTTCAAATCACACAGCATAGCATCTTACACTTGTTTCTTACAGAAAACAAAGTCCTGCTTTCAGAAGTTGGAACAAATTCTAGCTATGTGACACAAGCATGTGTTATATCTAGATTAGAATCTAGTGAAATATTTGAGCAGAGAGGAAAGACTGCTGCATTCAGCACAATCACTGCAATGGTTTGCCAGGCTTTACTTGATTTCTGATCATACCAGAGCATCAGAGAGCCTGCTGGCTAGCCAGAATCTAATAGGAGAGTGGGATAATTTTTCTCTACATGTGAAATATAGGCTAGCACTGGCAGCTGGAATGTAATTGCAGTTGATAGGATCGGTGACGAACAGCTCTTAGTCTGAGTTTAAACCATGGGTTGTTTTATCCCTCACGTGCTGGGTGTTCTCTGGATTGTATCAGAGTATCTGTGAAGGAGATGCGTGAGATCCCTTCAGCATACAAAAATGTGAGGACATCACTGTCCAATGCAAAGGGAAAAGCTATTTTGCATGTGTGCCTCTATGCTTGGGACTCTTGCTTTAACTTATAGCTGCCATCTTTCAGGGGAGTTACCATTTCTTTTTCTTCTCAATGCTAGGCAGTTGTTGTGCTTCAGGCAGCTTTCAGAGGACATCTGGCTCGACAGAAGCTGCTGCTGGGTAGTGGGCTGCATGGTGCCCAATCTTACACCAGGCAAAGCCTTGGAGGAAAGGTAACTTCAGGGGCAGATGGTTATCCAGATACACCATTATTTTCACTTCACTTTGTAGAGTACTGTACTTCCACACTTAATGCTCTGTGTCGCCCAGCAGAGCCATCTCAATGCCCTGGTTGACAGCACTGCTGTGTTTCCAGAAAGATAGCAAGTTCATTCCCTGGCATTCCTTTCTGACTTCTTTAGTCCACAGTTTTCTTAGAAGTAAAGCTGTAATTCCTCTGCATTGTTGACTGTAACCGTGTCCTCTTTTTTTACTTCTTCTGGTTCTTCCATCAGCCAGTAACATAATCTTTATCTCATTAACTTGGAGTGTTACTGAAAACTCTTAATTATACTTAAGTGTTCGTTGAATCTTTGTAACAGGCAAACCTTTGTCACTGAACTTCAGAAATAAGAATTTAGAAATCCTCTTTGATGGCCTTGAACAGTAAAGGAATCTCCTATGTGGTTTGCTCAACCAAAGACTTGCAGTTTCTTCAGATAGCCCAATTCTGAATGTGGAAAAGAAATTCCTTACCAATTAAGCATTTTTTTTCTGTAAATCGTTTGCCAGCTTATGTGAGCATCCTTTGCACCTTCAGCAGGCTACAGTTAACTTGTAATTCTCCATTCATGTTGTCCATCTGGTTGCACTTGACAGTTTTAAGCAAAGAGGCCAGTTGTAGCAGGACTGAATAGTTCAGGGAGGTTGCCTTACCTCTTTTGTCTTCTGGATGGTTTCATGCCTGAGATATAAATGAACTTTAGAACTCTATGAACCTTACCTTGCAACATTTCATTAATTGAACATGAATACTTCAAAGCTTGTAGGGCGATCAGGTTTGCATTCCTGCTGATTTAGTCTTATAGAACCTTTAAGACTGCAGACTGAAGATGGAAGTGTTTGCTCCACTGCCGTTTTCACAATCAGGAGTAAAATTGAGAAAGCCTGTCCCGTTTCTGTGCAGTTTGTAAAAGGTCAGTTCTCTTTGATCTGATTGCTCTGCAGAACCCCTGTGTGCCTCATGTGTCAAACTCCTTGAGCCCATCTTCCCTCTGCAAGGAGAAAGAGAAGATTGTGACATTCATCCAGTCCGTTTTCAGGGCTCATTTAACACGTACAGCACTGCTTGAGGAGAGGTAAGTGATGAATAGATTTTCCTGCAATGTAGTAGCAAAATGGTTTTTATTACAGAGGAGGGTAGTTTTTTTGTGTAGGATTTTAGTGTGGGTTCCTTGGCACAGAAGGAGAAAGAGAGTTGTTCAAACACACACACAAGATAGCTTTCTTCATGCAACTGAAGAGTGTCTTGTTGCAGTCTTCCTACATCCTGCTGCATGTTCTCTTCCATAGGGATGGGGAAAAATAGAAGAAAATAATTACTCTCTGGGGAAAAAAAAAACAGTTGCTATCAAACTCATTGCTGCTACACTAGCTTAAAATTGAGTGAACCCTGACTTGTAAAAGTTAAATGTTATGTGGAAGAAGAACAGGAAGGAGCTGGAACATGATCTTGCATGGAGTCTTCTCAGCTAAGGAAGAGCTCAGTGATGTGCTTACTACATGGGTTTGTGGTGGCTCTGGCTTGAAAAAATGCTTCCTTTTTCTCCAGGGTTTACTGCACCAGAAGCCATTAGTGCTGACTGCTATGGTTACAGTGAGAGTTACTTAACTGTAAAAGAAACTGTCCTGTATGCATTCTGACAACAGATTGGTGTTCCTGTTCTGTACCTCATGCTATGCATTGTGTCTTTTTGCAGGCCCTCTGTGTCTAGCGCAACAAGTGAGAAAGCAGATTCTGCTTTCTGCATTACAGAGAGCAAACCAGGCTCAGCAGCACTCCAGAGAACTTCAACCAGCATTTCATCTCTTCCTGGTAATCTCATGTCCCTCTGTGCTCAAAAGTATGTGGAGTTTGAGCAAATGTGGGCTTAATTTTACAGAGAACTTCTGCACATGCATACTCGTGTTCATTTGCATCCTTGCATTCTGTATGCATGTATTCTTTTCTACAAGCAAGTGCAGTCCCTCAAGTAAAGGCTGTAAGTTATGACAATACCACTTCCAGCTTCTCTGTGGTACTTCACCTGCTTGCTGCCACTTCAGATTGGAAGGTCTCTCTGGGGTGAATGGTAATTATTTAAGAAGCATGATGTTCCCCTGTATTGCCTCACTACTTCCTCTTCAATCCTCCCCACCACTGTAGCTGTTGTATGGTATTTTCCACCGTGTTTTGGACCTGAAGCCGTAGACAAGTCAGCTGTGTCTATTTAGTCATGTTTCCCCACAGTCTTCCTTTGCTGCAGTAAGGAAAAGGAATGAAGTTGTGGATAACCTTTCCAGCTGGTACCACAGTGGTGCAAACTGGGAATATGTCTTCTCTTTTTTCATGGCTGATCTACAATTTGGTTTCCTTCTTGAATTCTACTTGCTGCTTCTGAGAACACAGAGCTAAAGCCGAAGGTGCTTCTAAGAGGATGTTAGAAGTGTGAGCAAGAAAGGCAAAACAATGATGCAGAAAAAAACAGCCTTAGACATACAGCTTCAAAGGAGTTAACAACAAACAGAAAAGCTAGCTCTATCCTGAACAGGAGATTTTATGGACCCCAGTTGGAGGAAAAAAAGAGCAGCTTTGAGGGTGACCTGAGAAACACTGACTTATTTTTGTTGGTGAAAAGCTGACACTCCCTGCAGGCTTCCTGAGAAACAGAGCGTGGTTTAAGCAGCTCGGGCTGTTTCTCTAAGATATGAGATGGGGAATAAGCCAGATTTGCTAGGGCTGTGAATACAAAGATTACCCTTCAGTGAAGGAGAACGCATATAAGAAACTTCAGTGTATACCATATTCAGAAGCACATTCTGCTACTTCTGAAGGGGTCAGTGATACTTGGTTCTGAAGATAATTTATTTTGAGTGATTTTAGTTATGTCTAGTGACAATATCCAGAAAAGAAACCCCACAGCCTCCTGTTTTGCCTGGGCTGTACTGCTTTGGCAACTTCAGGTTTACTAGAAGTCTGGTATCCATCCTTCCAAGCTGTGACTGATGTGAAAATGTGCTGGTGAAATTGGCTTTTGGAGTAATGCACTTTGCTGGTCATTCTGTATTTTGGAAAGCAGAGGAGACAAGGAGCTTGTTTAACAGCTGAGTGATTTAAAGCAATCAAATTCCTTTGGCTTTAAATCATGCAGCTGTTGAACAAGCTCTCGCTTCATTCGTTCCAAGGTCAAACTCTTGTTTTGTGACCTTTCAAGCTTTCAAAGATCTTAAACTTTCTATGAAAATACACATTGCAAGAAGCCATTTAATTTCACAAGCCTTTTGGCGTTATTTTGGGAGGAATGGGAAAGATGAAAGTGTGTTTTAAAGAGGCTTATATATGGGCTAGAATAAATTACATTGTTTTCATCAGGTTAGGTGTGTCCGTTTTCTGTAGAGAAATAAAACCTACCACAAGTGTTGCAGCATTCAGCTCTGCTTTGCTTACAGACGTGGGTACTACTTGAAGGTTTGTAGCCGTTTCTTTGCTTCCCATGAAGTGGAACAGATGATAACAATTCACTCTAAAACTCAGCTTTTTGTTTCTTTCTGTCAGGGGAGTGATAGGAAGGAAGAGAACGTTCTGAATGCGCGTAGCAGTCTTGAGTAAGCATTGCTCTCCATGTATTAGCAGTCTTGAGTAAGCATTGCTCTCCATGTATTAGCAGTCTTGAGTAAGCATTGCTCTCCACGTATTAGCAGTCTTGAGTAAGCATTGCTCTCCACGTATTAGCAGTCTTGAGTAAGCATTGCTCTCCATGTATTGCTCGCTGCTGTGGATACAACTGTTAACTTATCTGAAGCATTTCTCAAATCATGAATTGACGTATAGCTGTGCTTAGCCATTCACAAGCACAGAGATACTGTTGTCATTTTGAAGTGTATTCAGCTGAAGATGGGGGCAATAAAATCTCAGTCTTCAAGAACAGGATGTAATCACGAATGATTTGGTCAGTATTAAGCCATTTCATATATGATATCTGTTTGTTGGTGGAGTTGCATCTTCTAGTTCCTGTGCTTGCTTCCAGAAGTTCTCTTTGCTTATCCCAGCTTATCACTTCTTATCACCAGCACTCAAATCTTTCTGAAAAATTCTCCTGTTCTTTGCTGACTGATACGGAGGGGAATTTCACTTAACCAGAAAGTCATGCATTTCTTTGCTCCTGTAGGCTGAGGTTGGTGTGATGCCTCCTGCATTCCTTGTCTTCATTCACAGGCTCTTTGTCTGTCACCCTCTTTCTATTTTGGGGCTTGCTGCAGTCCCCTTTGCTTTATTCCACGTTCCAATTGCTGCGTACGCCTCTTCCATACCAGCAGTTTTCTTTGTTAGGAACCTCTCATCTCACCATGGAACATCAGCTCTTCTCCCTGAGGAAGGTTCCCTGTATGCCCTCTGCTTTCTGTTCCGGTGTCAAACTCTCAGTGCATAGCCTCTTACTTGTGTGTTTCCTTCTTCTACCTCAGGTCATCTCGATTTCTTTCTTTTTCTCTAGGAGATTCTCTTTTTTCAGAGAACCAATACATGAAGCTGAAAAAGAAGTGGAGCTGAGGGCAGGATATTGAGCTAGAAGATCTTAACAGCTGTCATCATTAAGCTAATACGTTTCTTGCACAGGGGTTAGAATCTGCTGGTTCTGCTTGTCAGATGTGGAGGACCTCACCTATCAGTTTTCTCCTTCCAATCCTTACTGGAATCATGAGGGTTCTACCTGTTCATGCCCTGAACATTCCTTTAAATTGCAGCTGCTGAGATGCATAGAACCAATAGAACTTTGTGTCTTTAAGGTATAACAACATGTGAGTATGTGTGGTGGTTTGTAGATAGATGAATGAAGAACATCATCACTGACAGCTTCTATCCTATTTCTCACCCGTTTCCCTTCTCTCTATTTATATCTGACTGAAGTTCTCATTATGACCTTTCTGCTTAGCTTAAGCTTGCTTGGATCATTTTTTCCTTTTCTGTCCATCTAATAAATATTTATTTTTATGACCTGGGATGGTTTCAGTATCACATTGCTTTACTCTGTGGTGTGTAACCACTTGCAAAGATTGAAAGTCAGTAAGACAAATCATGCGTGGTCAGTGTGTCAACTTAATGCTTGGCATGCACGTTCTGCCATTAAAGCAGAGCAGGAATAGTTACACGCAGGAAAAGATAGATGAGAGTTATTCATAACTGCAGGTAATTCTGGAAACTCAGTGGCTCAGAGAATATTACTCTTCCCACAAGGGCTTGTTTTTGTCACTGCTCTTTATTGATGCCCTTGTTTCCTTTTGCAGCTATTTCTGCCGGGTCTTGTGAGAAGCCAGCTCAGCCCGCTCTGCCTCTGGCTGTGGATGAAGCTCACTCAGACGACTCAGATGATGTTGTGATTGTCTCCCCATCGTTGAGGATGAAGAAAGCCTCCACCCACTTCTTTAATGGGCTCTGATCTTGAATTATTCGATTCACAAACAAAGGTATTTCCACTAAGGTAAAGAGTATCAACGTTGAACAAAGGGGGAATATCAGCCTGCAGTTGTCTGCTTTTTTTCAGCTGTGGATGAATACTTGTTTGATGTGTCATCTCTGCAGATATATGGCCACGAGCTGCTGGCTGTTTGTGACCCTTAGCCCTGTGGTACAAAGAGAGAGCTTGGAATTTAGAAATACTGCACCAAAACAGTTGAATTTGTGGGACAGATCTTGGAATGGACAGATTTCAATGAAAGCAGCAAAGACTTGGGATGTTCCATAGAATCATAGATTTGTTTGGTTTGGAAGGGAGCTTTAAAGGCCATCTAGTCCAATTGCCTTGCAAAGAACAGGGACAGCTACAGCTCCATCAGGTGCTCAGAGCATTTTGTGTCAAACCAAGTCTTTCAAGTTGACTAAGATGCTTTTTTTAATCGGAAAGTGAGAAGTGACTTAGCCCCAGTTTTCAGCCTGTGTGTGCAAAGGGGAGCAGCTTCTATTTGCTATGAGGCTCTCTGTTTAAAATTGCTATTGTCACATTTTTAATTTGTATTTTATACACTAAACATTTACAGTCTATGCAGATGTGTAAAGTCCTCTGAGAAAATCACTTCTGCCATAGCCCTGCTCCAGCCTGCTGCCTCTGCACAGTTTTCTTATGTATTGCTTTTCCCCAGTGTTTGCTGTAGTATGTATTGTACTACTTTGTGTGTGATCATGTGAATGCTTCTATTTATGCTTGTCAGAGAAGGGGTGTAATAGCAGGAGTGTCCTTGTGACTGCTTTTTCTGCTTACATATCACAAATGCAAGTGGATTATGCACCCATTAGAGATGACACTGCAAACGTTGGACGTAGAAGATGTGATGCTGTACGTCCTGGTTCAGCTTACATCACTGGATTGCCTGAAACCCCCATCTAGCTGGATTGCTCATACACTGAGCACTAAGGGGTTTTAAGCTTGGTGTTTCTTTGCTGTTGATCTCTCCTCTCAGCACTACCTTTGTGTGCAGTATGTACTGCAAATGCACCCTCAGTCCAATCGCAGGCAGGGAGAAGGGTCACAGCCATCTTCTGCCATTAGCTGTGAGGCTTATGCTGGGAAGCATGGCACTGTGCACTCTGTTCTGAGGGGTGTGCTTGGGGATGGGTAAAATATCTCTTGTAGGCTGGACAGAAGCAGGATAAGCAGTTGGCTTATAGATGTCCAGACACCCATAAATAATAACACCAATAGGCAACATCTTGACCAGACTTCATGAAGGGCTCAGTGACA
The DNA here is from genome assembly GCA_016647715.1 of Pavo muticus. Lineage (NCBI taxonomy): Eukaryota > Metazoa > Chordata > Aves > Galliformes > Phasianidae > Pavo > Pavo muticus. Next base: position 3,169,108 of record JACDJE010000022.1, on the reverse strand, counting down.
TAATGGGCTGTGGAGGATGTGGTCAGGGGAGTCTTTCTAGAACTTTTACACAAGCTGTACCTCTTCTTGACTGGAAGGAGAACCTTACATTCCAGGCTATCATTACAACATCCTCCAAAGGCATTAAAATGCATTTTGTTTTGTTTTGTAAAAGGTGAATCAGGTGAATTGTGTGATACTTACTGGAAGGAGAATTTATTTTACAAACACACAGCAAAGTCTTTCTGGAGACCCCAGTGGTTTCTTTGTCATCAAGGAGTAATAAAGTCTCCTGTAAACAGAAAGCACACTCTTAATAGAAGATTTTTATCACCTTTTCCCTCTTTTTTAAATTAAAAATCAGTTGCTGCTGCTTTGCAGAATTCCAATAACTCGGAGCTGTCTCAGTTCTCTGATTTCAATGAAGCCCTATCTGAGCTTATCAGAGTTCATGCCAGTACTTGCAGCCAAAGAGGAAACTGGATGGCTGCAGCACAATGCAGCTGATTTCATTTAATCCCAGCAGTAGAAACGCTGCCTTTGCTTTTTCCAAAGGCAGTTTTGAGAGCTCTCCATACCCAAAGCAAACTGAAGGATGTCATTTATACTCAAGTTGGGTAAATTTTTCCTGCTGATGCTTCGGTCACATGGCTGCTATCTGCAGAAAGGGGGAGAAAAGGCATCTAAAATAGAAGAATAAAGGGGCTCGAATCCTCTTGGCAGAAGCTGAGGCCCATTTCCCACCATTGCTGTAAGTCTTGTTATTAAAAAAAAGTCATTTTGTCATTTTGCTAAACAGAAGCAGATCTGTATTGAGCTTCTTATGTATAATGTTTCAAGTCTGTAACTGTGCCTGTCATGGATACCTCCAGAGAGAGTAACTGGAGCTGAGGACTGACACATTAGGGAGGGAATACGTAGAGTGCATCAGGACCAAGTCTGCTATAGAGTACCCACCTGTTGCCCTACAGGGAAATACTTGGGCAGCAAATTTAATGAAGTTCACATTCAATTTACTGTGCCGTAATAAAGCACCAATATGAAAGTCTCAGGAAACAGACACAGAGTAGAAAGACTCCTGTCTCTGCTGAGCGTGTGACCAGCAGCAGCGCTGCCCACAGCTGAGCTCCAGGGCAAAGGGGAGGCGGTCGCTTCGTGTGACCCCAAGGCACCACCAGAAGTGTGAAAAGGAGCAAGTGTGTGCTGGGGTGAATGGGCTTCATAGATACAGGTCTGCTGCCTGATAGCCGTAACAAATCTGGTGCTTCCTTTGAGCACGCTTCAAACTCGTGACTCTGAAAGATAGCAGCACGGTCACGGCATGTGAACGTCTGGTATATGCTGGAAACCTCCACGGTGTGAACAGTGTGTAGACCTGGGAAGAGGCGTGGAGCAGTAAAGGAGGAAAATGTGAATTTCAGAGGAAATGGCATTTTTCCTTTCCTCAACTCAGCAGGGAGCTGAGGACAGTAAACATCTGCGTGGCTCAAACCTCCCAAGGTAGGGCCGATGCAGGCATTTCATGCCTGAGAAACGTTCTCTGCAGAGAGCATTGGGAACCTCACAGGGCATCGAGGTCCTGAATTAAAGTTAAGCTCCACTGTAACCTCCCTCACAGCACACTTTCCTTTCTGATGATATGCAAGTTCTGCATGGGATAATGTTGCCTACTTAAAACCCTGTTTGCTGTACTCTGCAGGTAGTGATCATGTGTGAATATAGAGATTTCCACATGGTTTGACCTCTTTCTGTCCTTAAGTGCCTGTGCCTGCAAATATTTTACTGGGGCATCAAAACTGAAGGATGTAATTTTTCCTACATAGCTATGCAAATAATCCCTGGACAGGCAGCTTTTTATATAGATGAAATGGAAAGTCTTGGCATATCAGAAAGCCATCATCTGTACGATTGTTTTAATAATTACAACTGTGCAGGTTATCTTCAGATCTTGTTAAAGGCTCAAACAGTTGCAGTGTATTTTCTCCTGACTGTTGAACTTTCCAATAAAGCCCAAGTTTGTAAATTAATTGTTCGTGCTTCCCTGCTTCAGCTGCTGTATTTGCGTTGCCTCTGTGACCTCTTCAGCTTGCTCCTGTTGTTTTCACTTCACACCTGGGCTGACCTTTTACTTCGGGCTCTTTTGCTGAGCCTGGTCTCCTTCATTCTGCAAGCCAAGCAACGAGACCAGTAAAAAATTAACCCTTAAACATGTGGGGTGTGAGTTTCTTCATTAGGATAAATTCCAGATCCTGCTGTCAGTAGGGTGAACCAAAGCCTGGCACTACTGGCAGCAGCGCTGGGCTTCTGCTTTCAGTCTTGGTTTCTGGTGCTCTGTTCAAGAGAGGAACCCTATCAAGTAGTTCTGCTGTGCCATTCCTTCAAATACGTGGCTTTGAGCAGAGTACAGCAAGTCTCATGTATGCCTGTTCATCTACTGTGCTGCTTGCTTGTTAGTTGCAGCAGTCACAGGGTGAAAGCTGGATAAATAATTTGCCAGTAAGAAAAAAAGACAAAACCAGATGTGCGTAAAGCACATTTGTTCTTACTTACGTGGCCTTTAGCATTCATTCTGCCCTCATTGTGCTTGAAGGAGTAGCCTTGAACAGCAAATGTTGCTGTGTTCTCGTTAACGATGCTCTGCTGCGTTCTGCTGATTAAGCTGTGCCCTGCTCCTCTTGCCCTTTCCTCTCTGGCTGTCCTATTGACTTAAAACCTGAGGGCACGTCTTCGTGCATCTTTTCTCATCCCCAGGAAATGTTCCTCTTGTTCCCCTTACAAACAAAACTTCCCTCTCCAGGTGATGCTCGGGCTGTAACAGCTC
>JACDJE010000022.1:3091467-3166109 GCA_016647715.1 Pavo muticus | reverse complement strand
CCCACCACGACCCCATATCCCCCCCCATGCAGATGGACTCGAGGCTCTCGGTGTATTTCTCCCCCGTCTGCCTCAGCTCCTGGAGGCAGCAGTGCCTCCGATTCACCTCCACCCTCTGTAGGGGACACCCATGTCCTCGGGGGGCAGTGACCCCACAGATGGGGAACCCATCAGATGTGTCATGAAATCCTGTTGCTCAAAGTGATGGGGAGGGAACCAGGAGGGCCGTGGTGCTCGCTGTGACACACTGCCTTCCCTCCTTGCTGTCAGCCATGCAGTGCCACGCCTGCACCTCGCTCCTCTGCCCCTCTGGCTCTGTCAGCTCAGCAGAACGATGCTCTGCTTTGGTGGTGTAGCACAGCTTGGAAGTCTTTCCTGCAATACGAATCTAGAAATGAAATATTGTAAGATCTGTCAGTAATAGCACAGCTATAAAAGAAGCTATGCTTAAACGGCCTCTAGTTGCATGCACAGAAAATTAAAGCAGCGTTACATAAACTTGGGGGTTGCTCACGAATGCCTGCAATACAGGTTAGAACATGCTGCCCAAACATCAGCTTAGTTGTCACTGCGAAGCAGTCATCCTTACTGGTGTCTTACACAAGGGATGGCAGAGCATATCTGTCCAACCTGGACTTTTTTCCTTAGCAGACACTCCAGCCTTCTTGCACGGACTCGGCAGTTCTCTTCCTCCTCTCAGCAGACATTCGATAGCCGAGCACAGCTTTTCTGTGCTCGCAAACCTTTATTATTATACAAGATGTACCAGAATGTTATGTAGAAGTATCTTAAATAATTAAACAGAAACGACGACTGACAAAACAAACGAACAAAGTGCGATTTGAGCTGTGTTGTTCTTTCCTTTTTATATTCACTTATTTGCTCATTTGCTGAACTTACTGAACTGCGCCGGGCCTCGCTGTGATTAGAGGGAATTTGCCAAGTTCCTTTGTAATTGTTTCTTTGCAATTAACTAAATAATAGAATGTTCTGCGTGCAGCTCTCTGGGGAAAGGAAAGGAGCGGGGCAGGTGCTTTTGCAATAGGATTTCCATATCTCCCACCCATTTCCCTGGATCTCACACTGGTAGAAGATGAGAGAAGGAGAGCGCTGCCTCAGGGCTGGAAATGGCAGAATTAACCTTTTCCTGCCGTTTCTTTTGTTTGTTGCATGTTTTATGTTGGGCCCTGTTGTGGCTATTTGTTAGCACCCACAAGGCCTACCCATCCACCCGCTGGCTCTGGCTCTTTTAAATCCATACTGTTGGCTAAAACCTTTCCTAACACGTTTCAGGCTGACAGTCAGGATGTTCCTAGCTTCATGGTGTATTAAAATCGGAATTACTTCATCACAGAGTGAATAAAAAGAGCCACGGGTGTGGGGTGACTGTTAGTAAAGGCGCTCTGGTTGCACAGGGAGGAGCATCTGGGAATGGTTTTAAGCTGAGACAGGGGAGGTTTAGGTTGGATTTAGGAGGAAGTTTTTCACCCAGAGGGTGGTGAGGCACTGGAGCAGGTTGCCCAAGGAGGCTGTGGATGCCCCATCCCTGGAGGCACTCAAGGCCAGGCTGGATGTGGCTCTGGGCAGCCTGGGCTGGTGGTTGGCGACCCTGCACATAGTGGGGGGTTGGAACTGATGGTCATTGTGGTCCTTTTCAACCCAGGCCATTCTATGATTCCAAAGCAGTATTTTCTAGGAGTATTTTCTCAGACTGATGGCCAGGGGCAGTGCTGGGGGCCGTATTGCTGGGTTTGTCCATCCTTCTATCTTCATTGCCTTTAATTTCAAACACATCTGTGATTTTATAGCAAGTTAGCAAACACTAACGTGGCTCTTCAGGTTACTTTGCAGCAGGATTACCGTTCAGCACGCTGACATTTGCAGTTTGGTTGATCATAGAACTGCTCTCTGTGCAAGGGCGACTCGCTGTTGGCTCTTGTTTCTGCTCTGTCACCGCGGTGCCTTGTTTTCATTGTTCATTTTGCTTTGGCAAAACAAGAGAGTACCTATTTGTGCTTGGGGGGGAAAAGGCTGCTGGAATCGTGGAAGCCTTGCTAGGTGGCGTGTTGTCATGTAATCAAGGATTACCTGAACGGAATCAAATGAGAGATGGGAGACATCTAAGAAAGGCAGGCAGTGCGTCCTGACGTGGCACAGCAGGACTTTGTCTTTTACTCCCAGTTTGCTCAATTTATTTTCAGATTTTCCCACATCATTATCAATAATTGTGGGATAGAAATTAAAACTGTTGATGCTTCTGTTTCTCTCTAATCCCCAATCCTCATTCTGCTCTAATGTAATCCAGCTGTCTCTGCATTGAGTGGCCATGAGGGGCATGCACGGGGTGCTGCGAGGCGGCTCCCTTCCCTGCTTACCCCCACCCCGTGCAGGGCCTCATCCTGCCGCTGCTGCTGACACCCCTGTTAATGGCATCCAGCTTTCCCTGCGATTCGGCCCGAAACCTTTCGTTCAGTTTTATTTACATCAGCGCTGTCAAACGAGAGCTCCACGCTGAGTGGCTGCTGCATCTGCTTTTATTCCGTGTCCATCACATGGCTCACAAAGGCACTTGGGCACACGGCCTGACGGGGAGTTTCCATCCAGAGCCCCGTGGCAGCAGCAACATCTGCAGCACAGATTCCACCCCGGAGCACTTTAGCACCGAACTGCTTAAACTGTGGCATCGGTGGCTGACGCAGAGATCTCTTGGTGTGAGCGAGGTCTCAGCTCCTTGTCTTAAGGTCGTTCGAACTGGAGGTGAGATATTGCAGACCATAAAATAATTCCCTCATCCTGGCAGGAGCTGTGAAAAGGAAAAGAAGAACAGAAAATGTGCTGTTGTTCTGCTGTCCTGCTGCCCAAGGCCGGAGGAGTGCAGGTGTTGTTCTGTCTTGTACCCCTGTATATCTCCTACTTGTGCGCACAGCGCTGTGAGCTCTGATGTGGGACCTGGTGTTCTTTGTGAGCGATAAGATTTCATTGTAGCTGTTAGTAACACCCATTTGAAAATCCTGCCCTGGACAAAAACTGTTACAGTGGTGGCAATGCCTCACTGTGGGGCTCGGAGCTGTCAGATTGGTGTCCCACAGGTCCACATCTGTGGAGTTACTGAAGCAGTGCCACTTTTGGGTTGGGGGCTGTGAGAGGCCAAACCTGTGTCTGAATGGTGCATCGCGGTGACCTCGGTGTGATGGGGCGTGCTAGGAAACCTTATGAGGAGCCTCTGGACACCTCGGTACTGAAAATTCCCCCCTCGTTTTTGGAAGAAGCAAGAACACACTCGTTTACGGATGCTCAGGATGCCAACATTGAAGCACGCTGCACGAACGCCCGGTGTGGGGGCACGCCGAGCCCTCAGCTCAGCACCTCCCCGCTCGGCGGAGCCCGAAGGCCCGAACCCGCGTGTCCCTCTGCTGCGGGACCGCAGCTGCGCGGGGTCAGCTCCGCGGTGGAGCATCCCTGCACAGCCGGGCCTGGCAGGTGGGCCCGCCCCGCGCCCGCAGCCCGCACGGGGGGGCCGCTCCCCTCCGCCGGCGGTTGGGCGGAGCGCGGCGGCGCCAATGGGAGCGGGCGGGCGGCGCCAGGCGCGGGGGTGGCGGAGCCTCTCGGCGAACAAAGAGGGAGCGAGCGGCGCGGCGGGAGGGGGAGAGGGAGGCGGGGGAGCCGGCCATGCGGGGCCGCAGGTGAGGCGCGGAGCCGGCAGCCCGGAGCGCTCCATGGCCGGCGGCTCGGGGTGAATGAGGCAGCCGAGGCGGGCATGGCGGGCGTCAGCTACTCGCCGCCCTGGTGGGTGAGCCTGCTGCACCGCCTGCCGCACCTCAGCCTGCGCTGGGAGCTCACCGCCGCCGACTTCCGCCCGGACGACGCCGAGTACCAGCAGGTGAGCGCGGCGGTCCGAGCGCGGTGCCGAGGAGGGGCCGCCCCGGCGGAGGCTGCGGGGCTGCGTCCCCTCCGTCCGCGTGGTGGTGGGAGGCCGTCCGCTCCCCGCCCGGGTGCGCTCCGTGCCCCGGGGCCGCCGGGTCGGGGTCGCCCGGGGGTTCGGTTCCGCTCTGTTGGCCGTGTGGTTGCGATGATCGCGGAGCCGCTCGCTGCGTGCTCGGCTGTCATTTCGGAGCGGGGCTGCGGTGGCCCCGCGCCGCCTCTCTGTGCCGCGGCCGCCGGGGTTGGTTGGCTGCACCATTTTGCTTTTGGGAGCGGACTCGCGCTGTCCTGGAGCCGCAGCCGCTGCTGCGGGAAAAAGGCTCCGGCAGCGAAGGTGCGGGCGGTGCTGCGGCAAGCACGGCGGTCGGTTCGAGGCAGAAGCGCGGCTTTGCGGGATGCTGCCGGTGCAGAATGTGAGCGGGATGTGCTGAGGGTAATGCGTGGGTGCTGAGAAACGTCTTTACGCCGCTAACCGGAGCGGGCTGCAGACCCAGCTGGAGTATTTGGGGCTTCGGTGTGTGAACTTGCTGTGCTTCCCGTGGCCGAGGGGGCTCAATATGGCCACGCAGGGCTGTGGGCCGCGGGCAGCCCGCTGTGCCCCATCACCTGGGGGGCGGCTGCCCCTGGGCCGGAGGGCTGCATGTGCTGCATGAGCTCAGAGTTGACAGACAGCTGTGCTCTGAGCACTGTGTGACCTTTGGGCTCACTGCAGGTGTGTGCATTTCACCTGGATGGCCCGAAGCGCTCCTCGCAGCGCTCTGTGGTTGTGTTCATTGCTCAGATAATCTTTCTACTGTAATCACATTCGGACTTCTGCTCTCTCCTCCTCCTCTGTGTAGTGCAGTGCTGCCCTTCCTGCGATGCTGTTCAGGACTTCTCACGTAGCAGCCAATGGCCTTTTCAGCCTGAACATCAGCTCGAAAGAAAATGTCTTATCAAATCCCAACCCGAACGTCTGGATTACTGCAGGGTCTCTTTGGGAGCACTTTGTGAATAGCAGCTTTGCTGATTTCAGTGCTGGGGGGATGGCTGACAGCTCCAGCAATGCAGGCAGTGTTATCAGTGCTGTGCTTATATAACCGTGCTGCTGCGAGTTGGCACTGGAGTTTGTAGCCACATAGATTAATTCTAAGGCAGTGAAACAGGGCAGCTTAATCCGGGAGTGGGAACTGTAATGCTGAGTGCTCTCTCATGCTTCAAATTGTTCTGAATTCTGGCTTTTTCCATTTGCTTTATTATGAATTTGCATCCCCTGCTCTGCTCGCAGCCGGTGCTGGCTGTTTCCCCTTCTCTTTAGGAACCTGTCTTGTTATGGAGGCGGAACCATATAAAATCCTGAAAATAAGGCAGTCCACTTCTTGATTTAAATCCTGTTTATAGCTCTCTTCTTTAGAGGTCTCATGAGTTGGCCCAGTTTGTGCTTGTGTTTGTTTTCTGCTCTGTTTGTGGCTGATGCCCTCGTCCTGCGATGTGAGCTGTCAGTACCCATGGTGTGTGAGGTCACTGGGGGATGCTCACTGGGAACGTATGGGAATGGGGAAGGACAGAGCGTCCCTGGCTGCAGTAAGGAAGGATTACCTCTGCTAAACTGAAAATACCTTCAAGTTTCCATGACTTCAAGCCATAGAGTAGTTGGACTGCTGTCATTAAATAGGCATACAGCGGGTCACCGTATCCGTTCTCCTTCTGATTCCACGTGAGGAAGGAAGCAGTGTGTCCTTTCTGGTTCTCAGGAGAAGATTTCCCAGCTCGTGAGAGAGGGAAAACATTGCTTCCTTAATAAAGCACTGTTTTCTTTAGTAACTTCTTAGTGGAAGCCCGCCTTCTTTGTGCTCGTGTTGTGATGACAGTCCTTAATTTTGCCATCACAGTCCCCATTTGAACAAAACACGAGATCCAGTGGCTCGGATGTGGGTGCTGTCCTGTCACCTGTTGGAGTGCCACGTGCCGTGCGTGAGGAGCATACAGATGTACCGGGATGTAACCTCTACCTGTCAGGGATTACTGTAATGCCTGAGCCTCTGTTCCACTGAAGCAGCAGACACGCTGTTGTCCCCTGAAACCTCTCTGAAGTGCATGTAGTTCTTAGATAAACACGCACTGTCTGTGTTTGAAATCCAGGTCTTTGTGTCTCCTGGGGCTCTGGGTGGTGAGCACATCTGTGAGGACCCAGACCTAACAGCAGTTCTGCTGCTCTGTCCCACACAGCCCCATTCTACAGAGCAGGACCTTGCTGTGCACTGGCCCATCTGGGGTCAGCTGTGTGTGTTGTACCCCAACCAGGGGACTTCTTTCCTCTGAGAGCTTGAGGAGTGCTTATGGTGATGCTGCCCCAAGGGCTGGGGTTGGCGCAGCTGGGGGCTTTGACCGTGTGCCTCCTTCACCTTGAGTTGCTCTCTGAAATGCCTGGTATTATTTACTTCTTATCTTCTCCCACTGCATATCATGTTGCGCTAGGTTAGAACACTGCGTGCAGCAGCAGAACAAATCCTCCCACCAGGACTGGATTGTTTCAGTATATGTATATGCATGGCCTTCAGGTGGTTGGCTTCCCTCTCAACAGTCTGAGGGCATCTTCCCTACCAGGGGGAAGGGAGGTGAGCTTCAGCCCAGGGTGAGCTGCAGTCCCTCACATCTGGGGTTGATGTGCTGGGCGATCCCATCAGAGCTGCCTCCATGTGCTGCTCCAGAGAGCCATCCCTACAGAGCAGCTCATCTCTCCAGTGCTTTTCCCTGCCCTCCCGTGAGTCACTGGGATTGAAGATATCTCGATATGAACAGTTTTGTTCTGGCTGTATTCTCATCTGAGTCATACTGCAGTGCTCTGCAAAGCCTTTTCATTGTGTAGTGAGTCACAAACTCTGGAGTGAAGGGAATGTAAAAATGGAGCACAGCCTGTGTTCCCTCTGACAGTTCTGGTTTCTGTGCCTTTTGCTGCTGAACAGATAATGGCCATTGCAGCAGTGCTGTCCACTTTCCAATTAACTCGATTGGAAAGTTAAGATGTTCCTTAGGCTGCTGGTGTCACTAACTTAATCTGTTATTTGTGATTTATTGCACGGCACTGAATTCACTTTATTTCTGAGAGTTGGCTAAGGAGGTCACGTGCTGGAAGGTGCACAATGGGTATAGGGATAGTTGTTTGAGATGGGGCCTCTGGTACCAGCAGAAAAGGAACCTGAGATGCTTCTCTGTAGCTCTTATGTCTCGCTGTGAGCTGAGAAGTGCTCTATAAACAGTGAAGAGGGAAAGAGGCTGCAAGAAGATGAGCTGTGGAGTACCTGGACTTAAACTTCAGCTCTTCTTAACTGCTGCAAAATGACAGAGTTGACCTGAATCTGTGTAGATGTGGGCTCTGTGTGAAGCAGGCTAGAGGAGAGCAAAACTCTCCAGCATCTTTGAAGTTCTTTCCTTGCATCCCAACAGTGCTGCTTCTGTTGCATACAGACAGTAGGTGCAGAGGCAGTATGTGCATGGAGAAAAGCCTGGATGGCAGATTCCCACCAGTTCAGAAGCACAGCCGTGCTGAAGGTAGCAAAGATGAGAACAGGGCTGTGCTCCAGTCTGTGGTTTTGAGATGGTCTATCTGGTGTTGTCACCCAGGAGGTTCTTTGCATGCATTGCTTGGTGCTATTATGTAGTACTGTGTTTTTCTCCCCTGATGTAAGTGCTGGGGCACCCAGCAGTGCAAGGGGCTGTGTAAGTCCAAGGGTGCTGCCTTTTGTTGGCTTGCAGACTCTCATCCATGACGTGTGTTTGAATGTGTAGGCAAGGGTTCAGCACGGAATTAATTCTGTCAGGTACTTGCTGGCTCTGTGAGGCTCTTTCCCTGCACATAACAGCTAATGTCGTCTTTGGAAGTATTTCTTGGCTAGGGAACCACGGTGAAGCCTGAACTGCCAGAAAACTTGGATTAGAGAGATTGTTTTAGAACTTCCTCTACTGTACTGGCGTCTTATTTCAATGCTGAAACCAAGAGTCTTTCTGTAAATTGGGAACATGTGTCTTAGTCAAACTGGATGACGTGTTCTTGTCTAGTTGGCTCCCAGTCAGCGGGTAATGGGCCTTTCTGAAAGGGGGTCAGGCTGAAGGCTGCATTTGGGAACAGCTGGACCTCTTCCAAAGCCTGATCAGCATCCCACTGCAGCATTCGTTTCTTCACACTTTCAGAAAGGTTCGGTGACCCTGCTTAGCAGAATCCAATGTTTTCTAATTGCATTGAAGTTGCTTTCAGATATTGAAGAACTAATGGTAAATCCCTGCTTCCCTTTTCTCATCAGTGTTGGTTGCATGAGTAACCGTGTGCTCATAGCTCACATCAGCCCCACTCCGGTCTGTTTGATCCGAGGGAACTGCAGCACAATGGCTGACCAAGAAATGTGGAACTGAGACGGTTTTTGATGGTTGATTTACTGAAGTAAGGCACAGAAGGGTTTCTGTATACCATACATCCAGTTGCGCGGCAGCATATGGTATACAGACAGGGAAAGAAGTCAACCTCTGCCAGCTTTCTGTCTGCAGCCGTACTTTTTTGCTGACCCATGCTGTGCTGCTACGTTTTCAGATGGTCTCCTGAGGGCTCACAGTTTCTGGAAACCCTGACTGCGGATCGCTGCACTCTGGTCAGAGAGCAACGTTTCTGAATGTATGGTTTTAGCTAACCTAAGTATGCACAGAGGTAAAAGATGGCTCGGAGAAATGTGGAACGCATTGTGTGGGAAGGAGATGAGGGCGTGCAGGGGTGGAAACTGTGTTTGCTTTGTGTGTGTAGAATCCTGAAAGTATTAATCCCGTGCAGAGATGATGTTGCCAGCCCTGCTGAACTTCCCAGTGCTAGGAGACCTTCATGCTGTGCCTGGCTTGGGCAGCATCACGCTGCTCTCAGCTGCACCAGTGGAGCCAGTACTAAAACCATTGCTCTGCTCACGCAGTGGGCAGCTGCTGGCACCTTGGCACTGAAACCGCTTGTCCTGTTGAAAGTCCTGTTTTATTTTTCTGTGAGACCTGTGTCTCCTGATCCTGATGTAAACAGACCTGAACAATGTAAATCTTAAGTGCTGCATCCGCCGCCTCTGTGTGCTGCGGGTGCGTTACACTTGTGTGCACACAGGTGTCTGTTGGCTTGCAGCAAATGCTGCTCAAGAACTTTGAGTTTTCCCTTTGCTTTCAAAACTAAGTAAACAGGAACAGGAAATGCAGATGAGCTTCTCTGAAATAGTTTGCCACCAAAATGATGCAGCTGCTTAGGAAGCTTCTCTTTGGTGTCCAGATATGAAGCCCAATCACTGGTGCTCTGCAGGAAGGACCATGGAAATCAAACAGTTCACTTCATCTTTTTTTTTTCTCCTTGATTCTTAATGCCTTTTTTTTGAGGGGAGGGGAATCCATGCTCTTCCAGTTAACAAAAAGCCTTTGTTGAAAAGTTCATCCAGTAAAACAAGCAATGCTTCAAGCAGATGTTGGTGTGGAATTTATTGCTGCTTATTTTTCATTATTAGGGAAAGTGAGAAGTTCTCACCCAGAACATCTCATTAGGCATGGCTGGAGATTAAGGGTGGAAGTCAGGTGCTTTCCTCTGTCTTAATCCCAAGGCTTTGAGTGTGGATTAAGGGAGCTGTGCACAACTCGTCTTTATCTCTCTCACCTGTATTTTGGATTAGACTTATTTTTGAACCTGTAAACAAAAATCTGTCTATTGAGAAGAGACAGACAAAGGTTTGGTGCCTTTGTCACGTTGTGTTTTTTGATGCAGCATCTTTGGACAGCTGAAGGATGGGCACCTCCACACCTCTGGCACCTTTATTTCCTTTTTTTCTTCTTTCTTTTCTTTCCTATTTCCCTTTTCCTGCTCTTTCTTCCAGGACAAGGCTAATTTTACACCTCTTTCCTGCTAGTTCCCACCCACCCGTACACTTAGTGGTGCGAAGCTCTTATAACTAAGCTCCTGACTACTGTCAGCTCTCCTCTGGTCTCTGTTTTGTCTTTTAGCAGTAAGCTTTCTACCAGCTACACTGAGATTTCCCATTCCCCTTGAGTGGGTAGGAGAACTTGGCTTGGTTTCAGCTGAGCGAGGTTCCCATCGCTGGGGGAAGGGCCGTGGTGTCTGGGAATTTCTTTGCTCTGAGATTCAGACAGGGCTTGAGTAACTTTGGAACGTACCAGGATCGCCTTCTGGACTGAACTTTTTAAACCAGCTTGCACTCTTGATGTGAATAAGGCTTAAAATAGTCGGGGACGTACTGATGTGCTGGAGAGTTGTCTCAAGTAATTAAATAACACCCCATAACTGCTGCCCTCTGAGCAAGGCTGTCTGCTGCTCGCCGTGCCATCCTGCTGCCTGCTCGCTGGAGATGATGATTAACCAGACAGGTGAACGAATGTCAAAGGAAGATTGAGGTCATGCAAGACTTGCTGTCCTGGGGATGCACTCCCATAGCAGCCTAAAAAAAGTAGCTGAGGAAACTTGTTGCAGTACTGGAGTGAGAAACCAGGAATTGGTTACATGTATCCCCACATGAGAGAGGGCCTTAGCTGCACCCTCAAGGGGTCAGCGGGTACCCAGCAAATGGTCACTGTGAGGGCAGGGTCCTGCTGATGCTTTCTCCTCTTTCCTTATCTTATATAAAAAAAGCCAAACTCAGCACACTTTCATGCTGTGAAGTCTTTAATCTCAAGCTTTTTTTCTTTAGATTTCTGGTGGTGATCAATTTGTAGATTTTTCAAGTCTGTTCTCATAGCTGTGAGCTTTGTTAAGCCACAAATGTGTGTGCTCCTGTAAGGCAGTCATCTGTGTGTGCTTAGGGCTGCAGGGCTGTTATTCTCTTGCTGAAAGAGTGGGGGGGGGTGGGGGGGGGAAGGTTAGCATGCAATGCGTGGGTAGGGAGGTCAATGTAACTCAGTCCTGATACTGGTATTGCTTCCCTTCTCTGTGCGCTTGGAGATGATGGTAACATTTAGAACAACTTTTGCTTTTCCATGGCCCTGGGCTCGTTAGCTCTGGCAGATGTAGCTGTGCCAGGCTTCTTTGGAGTTATCGTTTGAACAAGTAAGCACATTTTACTTCAGTGGTGAGAGCAGCACTGCAACCAACCAGGGGAAGCAGCTTTCCCCTCACCCCCGTCCCTGGAGCTGCAGCTCAGGTTGGGGTTTCCTTGCTTAGTGCTATGGGCTGGCTCTGCCTGGTCGATCCCAGAGCAGTGCAGCACGTGCATATGCACCAAAGTCCTTTGCAGTGTGAAATCAGGGATGAAAGATAGTACTGATCAGTCCTAACAATGCCGGGCTTATTCCTGGATGGGGAGAACCTGGCATGTGGAGAATGGATGTTTCACAAATGTGCACCACATTCAGATGTGTTGTTATGCCAGTGCTGGTGTCTGTGCATGGGCACCCTTTTCAGTCTATAAAACGCTGCTGTTCATGCGGTGAATTTAAACAAGCCTGCTATTCAACTCTGAAATTCAAAATAACTCCAAAACCCAAATGGAGGCACTTGAGTTGCATAATGGTGTCTGTTACAAGAGGGCTCTGGCAGATGATGTAATGCCCCTCAGATAAGGGCAGGCTGTGGGAGAGGAAGGGGGTCTGGGTGTGGGTAATGGCAGCAGAGCTATCTGTCGGGTGTTAATTAGCAAACTTGAATAATCCTAAGGTCGATTGGGTTATAGTTGTGCATGTGAAAATAACAACTTGTTGCTCAGTGCTGCCTGTTGTTTCTGGCAGTTATAATTGCTTTAGTGTCCATTGGCATATTGATGGGCAGAGCAGGACCTCGCTGTGCATTAGGCTTGCTGCTTGGGATGGGTTCTCCTGCAGCCTCACAGTGCTCCCAAGCTTCCAGTGGGGCTGGCTGTGGCTGCTGGGGGCACTGGGACCACAATGTGCCTTCCTTTCTCGTTGCTGCAATTGTCTTTCTTTGCATCTGGACTCAGCCTGCAGCTCTGTTGTTTGAGCACTCTTAACAGATGACTTTTGCTGTTCCCTAGGCCTCCGGCAGTTCTGTGGTGTGTTGCTTTCCTTCCTCTACACTTATGTTGAGCCATCCCTTCCTTGTGTCCTTCACCCTAGGAGCAGCCCTTCCTCCTGTTGCTGTGTGCCTGCAGTGCCCCACACCCCTCTCTGGCTGCTGTAGGGGGGTGGGATGGGGCTGCTTCCCTGCCTGCTCCTCCAGCCCTTTCTCCCCTGTTTTACAGTATTCACTCCAGGAAATGCTGAGAAAGTTGAGAGTAATGGAATTCATGAAATTCAAGCTGTGCTTCAATGGAAACATGTTTTCAATTTCTGCCTCCTTGGGAGCCCGGCACTGAACTGCAATTGTTAGAGCTGGGGGTTGGGGCTGGGATGAATGGAAGTGGTGGAGGCAGCGCTCGGTGCATCCTGCACTGGGCCTGGCTGCTCTCTAGCACTGCTGTGTGATTTGTGATGGCTGCACTCAGCTGTCCAAAAGGCCCAGGCCTCTTCCTGTGGGGTTTGCTCTGGCTGCAAGGCCTGAGTGGCAGCGAGGTGCTGCAGTGGGATGTGACAGAGGGCCCAGGAGCAGTGAAGGCCCCTTTGAGTGTCCTGCTGCTGACTGAGGGTGCAAATTAGAATGGTTATTTGAAAGCCTTTGGTAAAACTCATTAATTCATTCCTTCTTTAATTAGATGCCCAGCTATGGGCTTGTAATTCTCAGAGCCTAGGAGCAGTTGTATAGTTGTGACAAGCTGTGCTGCATCAGTTGCAGGACTCTGAGTTTTGGTGAACACACCCTTAGTGAGCTCTTGGTTTGCTTTTGGAAGGGTAGAGCAATGAAGGAAGCAGCTGAGGTGCTTGGTGTGTGACCTGCTGCATCGGACCTCGTGGTGTTAATGAAGAGGAAAGGGTGGAGCTGCCCTGCTGATGTGCTGCTTTTGGGGAAGGTGTCATCAGATAACTTTCAAGTGAAGATGGAAGGAGAGGAGATGTAGTAACTTATGCAGAATTCTTCTAATCAAACTTGTTCCTTCTGGACTTCTACTTTTCCAGTAAGAATCTAACAAGCTGCTTGCTGGCTTTGCTCACACAGCTTGTTTTGCTGTTTGGAATTGGGAAGCAGCTGAGTGTTCTACAAAAAAAAAAAGTACCAGGTGCTTTTTCTTGAGTCTTCTGGGGCATAAAAATGGATAGTGAACTTGCATCGTATTTGTAATCTCTTCCTGTTTTTGAAAGGAGGAAGGAAACTTTCAGAACTAAGTTGAATGTGGCCCCAGCAACACATGACTTGAGTCTGAGGAGAGAAGTTTTTACTTCTGGTAATTTTGGAGGAGAACTGGATGGAAGGTTAAAAATCCATCAGAGAAGGTGTTGTTTCTACCCCATTTAAACTCTACTTGTAGTGCAGATTGCTGAGTGCAGTGGTAGACGCTGAGAAGAGGATCTCTGTGTAGCTTTGGACTGACAGGCTGTCAAGTGCGAGCAATGCCGAAAGGCAGAGACCCAGAACAAGGCTGCAGTGGAGATAGTTGGCTGTCACTGTGCTTAGACAGACACAGTTAAAAAGATAGGATGTTTTCTGTTCTTAGAATCTGAACTTGAGTAAGGTTAGAGTCAGTGCCTTGGACTACAGTGGACAGGAGTAATTGCACAAGGCTACATCAGAGGTACCCCATTCATAAGGACAAGTGTAAATGTGCATGTTCCCTTAAAAGGGAAGCTTCTAATTACACTAGGAGGCGGGAAAAAGAGAATCATCTGTGTTGGTCTTTTTTTCTGTCTGGATGTAGTGGAAAGCAGCACTAGCACATCCAGTGAGGACAGAATGATTTACTTGACACTTCTCCTGTAGCTAAACAGAAGCCTTTACTTTGGATGAGAGTGCTGTTCTCAAAACATCACATAATGCTTCCTGCGTGCCTTGTGCTGTTTCAAAAAGTGACCTATGTTTTCTGTGTCCTCCCATCCCTCCCTGCAGCCTGAGCTCATGCAGGTGTATGGGCTGAGCAGTGGAGCTGGTTGGGGCAGGGCTTCATCCCTATGCTGAGGTCCAGATCTTTATGTGTGCAGGGAAGCTCTTGCAGGTTTAAGTACAGATGTGGAATCAGCCTGAGTAGGCAAGCTGATGGCAGCAACCAATTTACAACACTGAAATAGCCTTTTGCTCCAGTAAGTACAACAAGGCAAAAGTCCTGGTTGACCTCAAGACCATCTTCTGGGCCAGGCTTGGTGTGATGATGGGCTTGCTTTTCCAAAGCATTGTAAACACTTAAATTAAAGGGTGAACTAAAGGTGATGACTATGAAATCCATCTGGTCCCACTGAGGAAATTCTTGCTGTGGACATGCGGTTCTTGAGGATGTGTTCCCAGTGCTGTGTGAGCAGGCAGCTCTGGGAGAGGCAGTGTGTTAGTAATGCTGGCAGCACGCTGCTGAGCTGTAAGTAACAAGGCTGGACAGTTTACTGTAGCTCTGCTGTTTTTATTAGTGCAGCTTTAGCCTCGGGCAGAGCGGAGGTTATGGGGGAAGGAGGAAGGGATGTGATGTGAAGTTACATCCTCTCCCTGCAGATGATGAGAAGCAAGGTATGGGGATCTCCTTACCCTAATCCCCATTGGAGAGGTGATTCTTGTCCCTGTGCTTCTTTCTTAACCCTGAAGTTCATACTGAGGCAAGTGCTGCTGGGTCACGTGCATGCCTCTCTCCAGTGCCCTTTCCTCTTCTTTGGTGTTTGCATGGGTTCTGTTGGTGTCTGCTAAAATTCAGTTGCCTGCTGTTAATTTTTTCCTCAATAAAATATTGATTTCCAAGAATGCTGCTTGTTTTACTACAGTCCCTAAGTACATTAAATAGCTATTTGCTAGCTATTGTCTTCTGCCTGTGACTGACCCACCTCTTCATGTGTTCCCAGTGCTGAGGAGCCCTGCAGCTCGAGGCTGCCTGGTGTCTGAGTTGCTTTCTGCTGATGGCAATGGAGCACAGCCAGGGGAAGGTGTCCTCTGGGACCAGAACAGCGGCATATCCAGCGAGTGAGATGTAGTTCTGCAGGTATAACCCATGGGCAGGACTTTCAGCACTTAATAATTACATTAGGTTGATTGGTGCTGTCTTTGCTAAGAGTAATCTTGTTTACTTGGTACAGTAAATTAAGGGCTCTAAGAAGGAACCACTGACATCCTAGCCCAGTTTAGTTCTTTCCTTCCTGCCCACAAATGTGCACACCACATCTCTGATACCAAAACTAGTTGTGCAAGGCTTCTACTTTGGAGATGTTCTCATCCAGCCTCTCACTTGCTGCTGCCTTCTGACAGCCCATCGGTCTGTTCTGGGCAAGCAGGTCCTGAGTGCTCTGTGCAGCTGCACGCAGACTGGTCAGCAGAGAGCCTGCCTCCCATGTGCTGTGAGCATAAAGCCAGTGCTTCAAGGGCTGACACTATTACATACAGCTTCTACAAATGACAGCGTAACCTTCAGTTTAGTAAGCAGAAAAGTGCCCTTTATGATTCCTGATGTCAGGACCAGGGTCTGCAGGCTGCCTGGGCTGCTCTCCTTGCTGTGATACATGTAACTTCCAGCCAGCCCCTCTCCTTGTGCCCCTGGTAATAGCTCCCGAGCAGAGTTCTGCATTCCAGGCACGTTCTCATCCCGCCCTGCTTGCTCAGGCTAGGTTAGTCATGCATGTCACTGTGTGTCAGATCTGCCTCTCTCTGCTCTCTGAATCCTTGCTTTATAAAAGACAGTAATCAACAAAAGGGTGGTTAAAGATGCAGAGCTTGGTTATAGGCTCTTGTCACTTCTTTCACTGTGATCATTGGACTAAAGAGAGCATTTTGAGCGCAGAAAAAATTTCAGGGTCCTGGGAAAGTGTCTGAGGCCCTTCTGCTTAACTGTGGGGCTTTCGCTGAAATTAGTGGGTGCCAGTGATGTGACTGTGAACCACCTGTTTTCTAGGAGAAAACTAAATGGAAGCTTAATGCTGAGCCATTCCTCACAGTCAAATTGTGCCTCTGGGAGTTCTGTTAGAGCTCCCAGTTGCTGCACGGGGGTTGTGTCATGTCTGTAAGAGTATGCAGCAAACTGCTTGGGTTCCTTTGCTTGCACGTCTTCCACCTGCAGGTATAATCTTGTGGCCACTTAATCACTTCCGTAGCAACCAGCCTGTCATAAACAGGATTATGGTGCCAGTAAGAGCGCAGAGCATGGAGAACCTAGGTGGGAAGTCTTCCCTCATGCAAATCCCCTCACTGATGTGGGATAAGGAGGACAGTGCAGGGAGGTGTGCACTGGGAACGCTCTGTTTGCGTGCTGTTGTGGAGCCTCATTACAAGGAGGTGGGAGGAGCACACGTGTGGTGGGAGATGAGTCCTTGAACTGCTTCAGGAAGGTGAGCCCATGTGGTTGGCCAACCCAAGTAAGCACCATGCAGAGCCTGAGATGTAAGCACTGCCACGTCTCAGCCAGTGTGATTAAAATCTCAGAGGCACCAGGGATATGTTGCGACCACCTAATTTTGTGGCTGCCTTCTTCCTGCTCCCCTCATGAGAGCATCCTAGTTTCCCCACTCTGGACGGGGTAAGATTATTCTGTTACAAAGCACTGATTGATAGCACTAATGGAATTAATGCATAGAAATGCGTGGGTTGAAAAGGACCTCAAAGATCATCTAGTTTCAACCCCCCTCCTATGTGCAGGGTTGCCAACCACCAGACCAGGCTGCCCAGAGCTGCATCCAGCCTGGCCTTGAATGCCTCCAGGGATGGGGCATCCATAACCTGTCTGGCAACCTGTCCTCAGAGTTAAATTACAGTGCTGTCTGAGAACATGCTCCATCTTAATTTCTGTCTCTATTTGAGCTTGAGTTGTCAGATTCATTGTTGAAGATGATGGAAGGAAGGAGCAAAATCGGAATGTTCTTTCTTCAGCTTCTTCTAGCATTGAAGGCTGATGAAGGCCTGTGAGATTCTTCTGCAGGCCATAAGGGGAAGGTTCATGGCAGGTTCAGGTTGGATATTAAGAAAAACTTCTCAGAGCAGTGATGCACTGGCTTGGACTGCCAAGGGAGGTGTGGGGTCACTGTGCCTGGAGGTGTTCCAGAACCATGGGAGTGTGGCACTGAGGAATGTGGTTTGTGGGCACAGTTGGGATGGGTAGATGGCTGGACTTGGTGACCTTAGCGGTCTTTTCCAACCTTTATCATTATAAATGGAAGGAGAACTCATTTACTTACACACAGTTGTTGCTGGAGGTATTGTGGTGGGATTTATGCTGCCTGGAGTTAAGTGAGAACAGTTACTGAGTGCTTTGTAAGAGTGAGCAAATGCCCTGCTCTGCTTTGTTTGTAGTTCATGCACTGCTTACTTTCATTCAGTAAAAGCTCCATGAGGCTACTGGAGTTGTTGCAGATATTTGCTCTGTCGCTTCAGGGAATCTTATCTCAGGGCTGCTCAAAACTCCTTTCTAGAGGATTGCTCTCACTTCTTGCTTTGTTTGGGTGATGTAACAAATGGTTTGATTGCTTCAGTGAGGCAAAAGTACTGCTTGGCTCTTTCCCAGCAGCTTTAACACCTGCTAAAAGGTTGAAGGATTCCAGGCAACTGCTGCCAACCCATCAGGGCTTTGAGAAGTCTCTTGTCAAAGATCCAGCATTTTGTATATGTTGGGAGTTGGATATCATTCCCCATTAATCTAAAGCAGTTGGTCTGAGCAGATCTAACTCTGCTGCTGCTCATACTATTTCTGTGTTGCTGGTGTGTTTAGGGAGCTGATGGGAGATTGTGGCATGCAATTGTGATCACTGGTGTTGAAGTGAAAGAGGTGAATTAGGTTTAGGAGGGCATGGCAGTCATCTCTGTAGCTTCAGAGAATCCCCAGTGGCTGTAGTTTTACTGTGGGTGGGGTGGTAATGAGGTCATTCTCTGTTGTACGTGTTGCTTGAGAGTTCCTGAACAGCTCTGCTTCCAAAGTGGTGAATCCCACTTAGTGATAAACTTCCAAAGTGGCAAATTGCTGATTGCACAGGTGAGGACACTCGGTGCTTCAGAAGGGCTGTTTTCAAATGCAGAGTAAATTGTGAAGAGAAGTGTAGGTATGAACACTGCAGGTTTCTATGAAGCCAAGGAAAGCCATTAATCTGGCAGAAGACAGGTGGCTGAAAGGCCATGCAGCCACAGGGTGAACTGGAAGACACCTAAGTTAAAAATAAATTAAGGAGGAAGTGGTTGGCAAGCAGGGAGTGAGGAACCAAGCCCCGATTCCTGGTGCACATCTGAGGAAAGTGCATTTCAGGAAATGCATCAGCCAGAAAAGCTGATGGTGTATTTCTATGTTCAGCATTGTGGAACCTGTAAGGTCAGAATGTTGACTGGGTAGCAGCCCTTTGGCTGGAGTGCTCCTGGCTTGCTGTAGTTCTCCATGCAGAGAGCGAATCCATCTCAAGCACTGGTTATTAATCTAAAGGTAGCACTGAGAAGACGTGGCAGTAAGGCTTACAGCATACCTAGCTAGAGATGAAACAAAAACAGCTCAGGGCTACATTGGGAGGGGGGAAAGCCTCAGTCAGCTGAGGTTATGAAAGCAAATGTACTTCCTTCTCTCTTCATAGTTTTGTGCACAGCGAGCAGTGTTGCAGCTGCTGTCTGAGGGGAAGCTTCAGTGTGTTTAAATTTTCAAGGTCAAAAGCATGGAGCTGCTGAGCCCCATTGGTGGGGGATGCGGCACTTCTGAAATGTGGGATGGGTGAAGCAAGGTCTTCCTGGTGAGGTGAGGTAGCTCTGTATCACAAGTGCCCAGAGTAGCTTACATTTCCCAGTGAAACACAGTGTGAATAACTGCAGAGGGTAAGCTGACCATAAGTGGGAAACAAATTTGCAGGCAGTACCTTTACCAAGGCACTGAGTTCCCATTGAGCTTCTGGGGATCCCTTTTTTTCATAGATGTACTCTTTCATTTGGTGCACCCCTGCATCAGCAAACCGTGCATTGGGTGGCCCTGGAGCACTGCTGGCAGGTGAAGGCACACCAGGACGGCGCCATGGCAGCAGGGGGTGATTCCTGCTATCACAGTGCTAACACCCATTCTCCAGGCCCAGCCTAGAAGCAGTAGCTCCAGGTAGCAGCTGCATGGCTCAGTCAGCACAGAGGGATGAGATGTGGTGGCACATAGTAAAGAGGCACTGGTCAATGGAGCTCCAAGCAGCTAAAGCTGCAGCAGAGCGTACGGTGCTTGAATTCCTGCCTTGAACACTGATCCAAGCAGCAGTCTGCTGAAAGGTAGGTGCTTTGCTGTAATGCCTTCCCCAGCTGTAGCTGCTATAAAACAAATGTCAAAGGACTCCATTTCTGACAATGGCCCTCTCCGTCACAGGCGCTGCAGCGCTGAGAGCTGCTGGATTAGCGTAGCAGGGGCGGCTCAAAGCAGCTGATAAGCGCTGAGCGTTTCCTGCTGAAATTATGACCGAGTGACTTAGAATTCTGCTGCCTTGCACATTTTTCGATCCCTGACTCAATAGCCAAGCCCTGGCTGCCTCAGTTGTCACCACATCCTCTTCTGCATCTGTAAATTGCAGGAGGATTTTTTGGCATCCAAGTCTACAGCGTTTGCGGGTTGGGGTCAGTAATAGGTGAGGTCACTTTGTTCTGGGAACTGTAAAGCATTACAAAATGCTTCCTTCCCTGCGCTGTGTTTTGGAAAAGTATTCTTCCCTATAACCCAGAGAAGCAGGGTGCTCTCAGATTCTGTCTGTATGGTGTGTTTGTTTTGTTTCCCTCATTGTTCAGGTGCTTAGCTACGCTCCAAGAGAGAGTTTATTGTTGCCTTTTTCTTTACCAGTTGAACAAACGCTTTGGAGTTTTGCTTTAAATAAATAAAGAAGCTGCCTTGTGCTCCTGTAAGTCAATTCAAACAAACTGACTTCAGCTTTATCTGGCCTTACACACAAGAGATAACGTGGTTCTGCGCAGTCTCAACTTTGCTTTGTGGTTTTGTGCAGTGCTCTGTGCAAAGCTTAGCACTGAAAAGCTGGATATTGTTAATAGCATCGTCCAAGAGAGACTTGATTGTTCTGAACTGCTGGGGGACCAAGACCTGTGTGCACTAGAAAAGCTGCTTCCTGCATCAGTTTTGAATAAATCCTTGCTGAAGACTTGCTTGTGTGTGTTCCCTGTTGCACAGTGGTCTTGTATGAGAGTGAAAGAAACTTCTGATAGTATATTCCAACGAACCGGGCGTTCTTTAAATCAGATTTGGGCTTTAAGCATGCATGTTTATGTGTTTAGTCCTCTTCAGGCAAGACCTCAGTGGAAAAATAGTGCAAAACTGTGTCTTTCAGCACCATGTTATTTTGTGCGAATGGGACCTGAACGTGAGGGCCTGTGTGGGGAATCCTAAAACTGATGCAATTCTCCCATCCTCACCCATCTGTGAGGCTTCAGCCCTTTAATTGTGTCTCTCTGAAGTGGAAGTTTGCGGCTTCTGAGGTCATGGTTACGCAGTCCCCAGCCAAGGGAAGGCAGGAGGGCATGTCTGGGTTGGTGGCATAACACTCTGCCCCCAGGGCTGCCTGGTAATAGCACAGAGAAGCTGATATGGCTATGAGCAGCTTTCAACACCATGCAGAGGCAGGTCTGAAGTTACAGGGTAACTCGCCCTGCTGCTGACCTGAGCTGTTCTGCTGGCTTGAGGCCAGGGTGTCTGAGCTGCTGCAACCTGAACAGCACCAAGCCCTGACCCAGGTGTAAAATACAGCTTTCTTCTTGTTATTTCACTGTTGTAATCCTGGTCTGGCTTGCTGTGCCTGCATACAAGGCCCCATTGGACGTGGGTTGAAATGAGGGGCTGTATCACTTCTGCAGTGAACTCCCTGGTGTTTGAGTACTCCGTTGTGCAATATGTAACTTTGGTCTGCCACTGGGAAAACACCTCTGCCAAGCAGGGGAACCTGAGGCAGGAACAGAATGCCTGTGTGTCGTCGTGCTTTGGCACTTAGTGCGATTAGGGTGTGTGTGTGTGGAAAAGCACGAAGCTTTGCGTTGAGTCTTCCTTCTTGGGGTGTTGAATCAATGAGCAGAATTCAGGAGCCAGATAGGAGGTTCCTGGCTGACTCTCTCTTCTTGTGATCCTATAGCTTTTTCTAAACCTTAGTGGTGTTTTTTTCATGGGGGAAAAACACACTTCTGGGTTTGGCTTATAGATTAGCTGCTTCCTGCTCTTTATGACTTCTTTCTGGTTTGGAATCAGAAACAATGCAGGGCTTGGAAAGTTGATAGAACAAACCACTGTACCACCAGTGACAAGAGGTTTGTGATAGTATTTAATTTCTGGTTATTTCATGGCTGTGGAATTGTAGCTGAGCAGGGGATGTTGCTGTTAAGTGAACCAACACACCCTTCTCCTTACTTTTTCTTTCCTTGCTTCTTTCTCCCCTTGATGACCTTATTCTCCATTACTTTAATGCTCTTGAGCTGCTCTGGCTGCCATTTGAGCACTTGCTTTATGTATTTTTATTTCCCCCTGCTTCTACAGCAATGGATTATGTGGGATTTGATGCTCTCATTGTGTGCACACCTCCATACCAACAGCTACAGAGATGATGTGAAATCACACCGAGCTGTATGGTGCTGACACTGAAGGTCTGAGCTGGTGGTGTAATGTCGTTCTGCAGCTGGATGAGCAGGAATACCAATGACAGCCATCTCTAGCTCCCTGGGGCTCAGCTGTGTGTCTGAAACACAGCAACAGCCCCCACCTTCCCTACATGTTTCCCTGCTGCAAGTCTATCTGTTTTGAAGCCCTTTGCTAAGGTGCACCTCTTCTAAAAAGTAATGAGGTTGAAAGCAAGATACAGGGCTGTGTGACCGGCTACAGCCCATCCATTTATCAATGAAATTGTTTTCCAGTGCTGCATGCAGAGAGAAACTGTCAAGGCTGATAAATACGCTCGAGCTTCTTCACTTCTTCATTCTCCCTAGAGCTCAGTTTCCAGAAAGAAATATTGATACCTGAAGTATTGGAGATACTCATCAGGGACCAACCTGGAGTGGAGATGGGGCAGGAATATTTTATCTGGGAGCTGGCTGAGTATGCAGTCAAAACAATAAACAGTTTATTTTGTTTTATGAAGATTTTACTTAACAAAAAAAAAGGAAAGGAACTGAACTTTGTACGTTGAAGTGTCTGGGAGGGGACATCCTTTCACATGTTTGACGTGTTGGAGATAACAGCACCCTTCCTTTCATCAGTAGCCCTTTTTCTAAGTGCTTTTTGAATGCAATGCAGAGCCAGCATGTCGGGGGCTCTGGGCATCTTATTTCTGTGCTCTGGCTGAAATAGCTCTTCCTGCTGGAGCTGACATCGGAAACGAGCTGAGCTGCACATGCTGAACAAGAGGAGGATGGGGAGTGGCTTGCTGGCAGGAAGCTTGTTAGCTCTGTTTATCTGTTCGGCAGCTTGGGAATAGCTGGTTTTGAAGTGCTATGAGTTTGGCATGTGGGAGCATTTGCTGTTTTCTTATCTATGGAAACTCGTTGGGAAGAAGTGGTATTTTGTGATACAAAGCTTTATATGGAAACAAAACTTCCCCCCTTCCCACTTTCATAGAGAGAAGTGCCTTAATCTGCGTGGGACAGCCAATGCCTGGGATATACAGCTGGGCATGCTTCAGCCCCAGTCACATTGGCTTGCCCTATGGTAGTTAAAAGTTATGCTGTTATCCCTGGGCTCCATAGATGAAATTATAACTTAACTTTAGAACTTCAGACTCCTTGAATTGTCTGTTCTTACATATCAGCATGCGTGTCAATATTCAAGAGTTGCATTATCCTAAAGATCATAAGGTACATTGGTGCTTTTAAATGCTTTAGCCCAAAATGAAATATAAATTGACTTTTTTCCTTATTTAATCATTGTGAGAGGACTTTTTTTTTCTGAAGGAGGAAACTGCTTCTTAAGGACATAATAAAGTAATAAACATGTCTTAAGCATGAATGATGAGATCTTCTTAAACACAAAGAGTGTTGTCAGTCTGTGGGTGCTTTTTACTTACTTTGGAATGAGAGTAACTTCAGATTAGCAGTAGTTCTTGGGGATGGCTATGTTTTCCAGGGGGAAATTTGAACTTGAGGAATCACTTGGATGGAATTCCTTGGGTAGCAGCTTTGTCCTGCACCAAGGAGAGCTGTTGTGCTGGGAGAAATTGCTAGGGATGTGACCAACAAGGGAGGGAAGGCTAAACCCAACTTGTCTAGTTGTCTGGAGATCAAATGCTCCACTGGAGTGAGTATTAAAATAGCCTGGAGAGCTGAAAGGGTCTTTGGTGCCTACAGCAATGAATGACATGAAATACAGCTGCTTGAGTCCTGGGACGTCAGAGCTTCTTTTGAGCTGACCTCCCATTAAAGGACTTGGAAAGACAGCTCCTCCGAGCCAGCTTGTCCAACTTGGTTAGATTGTATCTGGAGCTTGATTGAATTTGTGGACAAGATTATGAAAAGCACCGTGACTGTCAATGAGGTGAGCAGACTTTTGAGGGACAGCTCTCTTTGTATCCCAGAGGTAGTTCTTGTAAGGTCACTTATGGCTATGAGATTGCCCTGACTTTAGCTGCAGGTTCAGCGTTCTTGCTGTTATGCCATCAGTCTTACAAACACATGGGCTGTTTGGGACTTGTTTCCTGAGCATGATGCTTGCATTACTGTAGGACAGGCTTCAGTCTGTCCTGAAACAGGCGGGTTTTTTCTGTCTTGGCTGTTACCAAAGTGGTCACAGATCCTGGGATTACGGGAAAAGCTTTGATCAGCAAGCACAGAAGGAAAAATAGATATGTTTGTTAGGGTGGAGTTGTGTTTGATGTGCTTCGTTGCTCCAGCAGGTCAGATGTGATAGATAACTCTGGATAGCCTGCTTAAATAACAATCTCAATATCTGTGAAGTGGATGTCAGTCAGACTTCCATTTGAGGATGGAAAATGAGAGGAAAACCTCAATACCTCTTTTCTTAGAATCATAGAATGGCCTGGGTTGAAAAGGACCACAATGATCATCTGGTTTCAACCCCCTGCTATGTGCATCCTCACCCAGGATGGACAATTGCTAAGGTTTAGAGGCATGTGGGGCTGCACCAGTGTGTGTAGGGTGAGGCAGCACTGTCAGAACCTGCCCATGTTGTGTCCTGGGTATCTTCTCTTGCCCAACATCCAGCAGTGATGCTGGAGAAAGGGCAGAATAATCTCCAACACATTGCTATATGGCTGCAGCTGTAAATGTGGAAAGGAACACTTTGTGGGGAGATCCCACTCATGGAAACTATGCTTCATACCTCTTTTCTGTGGCAGTAAAAGCCAGATGATGCAGAAATAACAGCAATTTCCAAGCCTGAGAACTGTGCACCTGTAAATGACTGTGAACCTTTTTTGCTAACGCTTTAAATAACCAAGAAATCTTTTATCTATCTGCTTATCAAATGTCGCCACACCTCGTTTGGTTGTACTGAACTCAAAGGAGCCAACAAAAGATGCAGCAGACTTTCAAATGAAATTGTACTCTCAGACCCTAAAAATTTTTTAAATGGTTCTGTACTTTTCTCTGGAAAGAAAGTGTGTGGGGAGGGTGCTGTGTTTCTTTTTCTTTGGTTAATGTCTTGTATTTTGTTAATGTCAGTGTGGTCTCAGACTGTGGTACCAGAGCCCTTTCTGTAGAGAAGCCAAGATTGGTTTGCTTTCCTGTTGTGACTCTTTTCTCCTTTGCTTTCTTAAGTTAATGGAGTGCAACACCTACAAGCACAGCACTGATGGCTTGTGCTGCTTTTGAGGAGTATTAACACCTTCTGGGTGCCAGCACCGCTCCGACCCGCCAGACACGAGCACGACTGCACGTCTCACCCCATGCCTGTGCCTGCAGTTGTCTTCCCACTGAGCCATGGAACGAGGCAGAACCTAGGATTGCCTTATTGTGGCGTGATTACCCTGCACAGACCCTGTCCTTCTCTTCTCGAGGTGCTGCTGCTTTGCTGTCTCTCCCTGATTGACCTCTGCTGGGGACAGCGATCGGTGCGTGCAGAGCCGCGGCGCTGAGGCAGTCGGTGTCTGTGCCTGTCACGCTCTGCTGTGGGCTGGCAGCATCCCAGCCCCGGGCTGGTTGCTGTGCAGCTCTGGGAGGCAGCAGCCAATGCTGAGCGTGAGCATCGGTGCACTCAGCTTGCCAGATAACTCCTGAGGTGCCTTTCTTCCAGTCTGAAGCGTGCAACTCCTCCGCTGCTTCTTGTCTCCTTCCCTCTACCTCTCCTTTCCATCCCCCTCTGCTGCTTCGTGTTGTTGTTTTGAGCGTTCACGCTGTTGAGTCTCCCGTTCGGTCTCGGATGGAGCTGACTGCATTTATCACACCCACGGAGCGACCGCCTCTGCTCAGCGGTGTGTGGGGGGAGAGCTGTCACCTTCTGGTGCTTCGTGACCGTGTCAGGTGGGGGTAGGTCACGCAGCTGGAGGCAAACAAGCTGAAAATAGCCCTAAAATGGGGTCATCAGCCATTTTGTGTGCAGATGCTCTCCGCCGGCAGGGCTTGCTGTGTAACTGCGAGATGATTTAGGGCCCCTGTGCAGGAGAGGTGCTGACTGAGGAAGCCCACTGCGGTGGCTGGGGGTCTTGGGACCGTTCTGCCTGGAGAGGAGGTGATGGCACAGGGCTGGATCCATCAGCAGCCTTCTCATACTTGAAGGAGAGCTGAGAGAAGACAGGGTCAAACTGTTCTCCAGGGTGCACTGCAAGAAGATGGTGAAGCATTCAGAGGGTGGTGAAGCACTGGAATAGGTTGCCCAAGGAGGCTGTGGATGCCCCATCCCTGGATGCATTCAAGGCCAGGCTGGATGTGGCTCTGGGCAGCCTCTGGTCTGGTGGTTGGTGACCCTGCACATAGCAGGGGGGTTGAAACTAGATGGTCATTGTGGTCCTTTTCAACCCAGGCCGTTCTATGATTCGATGATAGGGCAGTGGCCATGAGTTACATTGGGAAATGGCACCTGGCTGTGGTTGCTTACAAACAGTTTTTCCATGGTGCTGCAGCAGGGGCTGAGTGAGGGGTTGGAAAGCCAAGCCTTCGAGACACTTGAAACTTGCCTGGACAAGGCTCAGGGCAGCTTCATCCAGCTATGAAATTAGCCCTGCTTCTAGCAGCACGTTGGACTACAGTGACCTCCAGAGGTCTCTTCCAGCCTATTGTTCTCTGCTACTTTATGGGACCTATGAAGTTGAGGTTTCTCTCTGCAATTTTGTAGCAGTGACGTGTTGACCTAGTGGAGTGAACGCCATAAAACTGGAGCCTTAAATATGTGCATTTAACATTTATGGGAATTAATCTTTTAGGACTCAGTGGCGCCTGTATTCAAGTTACTGGGAAAGCAGACCAGACAGCTCTGAATGCTGCTTTCCCCTTTTCCCTTGGGTGCCAAGTTAAGGCTGAATGGTGCTTCATCTCCCAGTTATCCCCCACTCCCCATTAGTGTGATCTCTGTTTATAAGGTATGCCTTCCATTCTGGTACTCTCCATATAACTCTTTCAAAAACGTATTGACTCGTGTCAAGAGCAGCATATGAAGTCATTTTTATTTTAACTAATAAAGTCCAGTGGTGTGCGAGTAGATTCCAAACTGTAATGAGAGGCTAACCAGCAGCTTCCCCCACCTTCTGGGATCCCAGGAGGTTACTGGAGCAGCGCACTGCCCCAGTTTCTTGTTTCTGTGGTGTCTGGATTTGCTTCTTTGGTTCGGTGTTTTCAGCGTGGCTCTTGGTAAGCTGGTTTGAGGCTGGTAGGCCGCTGTGTGCAGGGCCAGCATCTGACAAATGACTTTAGAAGGGGAAAGCAACCTAAGTAGCTTAATAGGATTTAGTTCTGTCTACACTGTCCTGCCAGAGCATGTTATAAACCACTTTAGTGGGATTCCTTCTTTAAATATAACCATGACATCAGCGTGGGCAGAACCTCCATAAGAGCTCTGGGAACTCTCCTGTAAAATCAATCTCAAAATGCAGTTGAGAAGAATGAATGAATGCCTGTGCTGCAGGACTTGAGGTCTGGGAGCAATACTATCTGTGAGCAGGATGGGAGGATCTCTCTAGGAGAGTGTATTAGTTTACCTTCAAAGCACTTCGATTTCTGGTGTCATTGATGCGTCTGTCAGGGAAAGCAGCTAACAAGAAATTCTGTAGGATAAAGTGGTACAAATACACACTTCTAGTAACTGCTGTAACTATGGGTGCAGCAACGTATCTGACCATCCTTACATTTTCCCAGCACTTGGTGGTGAAGGAAGGAAGTTCGGTGAGGCACGCTTGTCCCTAAGTATGTGATAGAAGCCTGGCTTTGCTGAGCTGAGAGGGAACCATTTCCCCTCTCCTCCCAGATGCCACTGGAAAATGGAGAAACGGTAAAGAGATGCTGAGATCTGAAGCCATCAAGTGGGATGCCCTCTGTAATTCTTTCTGTGGCACCAGATTTCACTTGTAACTGCATGGCTTTTCAATCTGTATGCACGCTTACTCTGGCCCTGTTCTCAGGAATGGTGTTTGGGATACGAATCGAAGAAGCACGTGGACCACTGTTCATAGCACAACAATGGGGCAGTGGTGTGTCAGAGCTGGACATGAGACAGCTTGCCAGAATGCTGCTCTCAAGGCAGCAGCTTCGTTCTGCACCCAGTTGCTGAGTGGACCATCTGCAGCTCCACAGCACTTCATGGTGAAAGCTGTAAAGAAAGCATCACTGCTCAAATAGCTTTTCAGCACAGCTACTAGAGGCCCTCATCCCTTCTCAGTGCTGGCAAGGAGCCTGCATGAGGCCTTTCTTTGCTCTGTGCTTCCCGTGCATGGGCTGCAGAGAAGTGGTTAATGGGGCTGCCGGCCGTGTCAGTGGTGCAGGAGCAAAGGCTCCAGCTGTGACTGCGGTGGGTCTTGGCTGTCGTGGAGGGTTTTTTGATCTGCTTCCTCTCTTCGTCTCTCTATGGTATTTTTTGTTCATGGGTTTCAGGGTTCCCAGTAGTGAATATTGGTTGTCTTTGTCCTGGGGGGGTTTTTTGAGAGCTTTTTTTTTTTCTCCTTTAATAAAAGGAGGAAAACAAAAAAACACAAGACCGAGGAAGACGCAGTGTGAAAATGCTTCCTGCACATGAATTGAGTTTCTCTTGGGGGAGGGAAATACACTGCTTATGCTGAGGGAAGAGATTTCCTTTTTATTTTTTTCCTTTGAACCCCAGTGCGGTAGTCTTCAAGGAGGAGTTTTTGGAGTGGATTTAGTGTGAGAAGTGTAGCCGTTATCACTGCCAGTCTGCATGTTGGTGTTGTTTGTGCAGGCAGGTCAGCTCTGGTCTGCAGCCCGTAGATGGGTCGGAGGTCTGCGTCCCTCCCAGCTCATAGAGGAAATCTCCAGCCCCATGGGAGACTGCCACGTCCAATCCTTCATGGCTTCTCCTCATGGCCAATGCGCTGCCTTGAAGCTGGCTTCACATAGGAATTATGTCATAAGGACAGCTAGCAATAGCACGATGGGTTGGGACTTCATTGAAATGCTTAAGACAGTGGAAACGTTGATATGGTTGAGTTCAGTGTGTGCAGCAGTGAGTGTATGGCAAAAAACAAAAAACACCCTAAAATATAAATGGGATTAAAATGGTGCCTGCAGAGATGCTGCCATGCACAATTTTCTGGGCAAGGTATCATTCTGCAAATGATTCAGGAGCACCACCTCCACTGGCACAGCAGTGATCATGTTATCTATGTTTGTCTTAAATATTTTCGTCTCTCTTGGGTTTCCACATACTTCTTGTGTTCCTGCGGTACAGTTGGAACGCTTCTACAATCCCTCTGATTGCAGGGAGTACAAATTCATTGCTTCCAATTAAAAAGTACTTAGTGTTCCTTGCAGATCAGTTCTGAGCCTTGCCACAAAACCACTGCTCTACCCTGGACAGTCTCCTTAAAAATGAGCTCATCTGGTTAGATGCTGGAATATGCTATTTACACACATTACTTTAGAACAAAGGTAATGCTGCTGCTTTTCTTTTGGCCCTACACATCATTTCCCCCCATAGTGAATGAGCTTCCTTACCTGTTTGTGTCCCATTAGTGGGCTCTATGAAATCCTGGTTCCAGCCTCACAGGAATTATTTGGATGCGGAAGGCTGCAAGTGATGTCCCTAAGGGGGTGGGATGCTCTGCAGGGTCCAACAGTGGAAAAGTGTGGAAGGCAACCTGCCTGACTTTCTATAACTGCTTCAGTTCAAGTGCCATTGTTTAAAAAAAAAAAAAATCTGTTAAAATGAACTTCTTTCATATGGAAATTTTGGAGGCAAATTTGGAAAGTCATCGTTTTTATTTGAACTCTTGGGGTGGTTAGGAAGTGGCCACACTTGATCTGTTTTTCCCTGCTTGGATATGTTTGCAAATCACGAGATGCATGGAGAAGATGCCAGCACTGCATGAAAGGAAGAATGCTTGTGCTGTATGTCTGTGCATGCTCTGTTTGCAGCTAGGTATATATGCTATTCGTTCAAGTTTTTCCAAAAGCTTCTTAACTAGTGTGTGTGATGTGATATTGAACCACTGAAGACAACCCAGCAAGTCAAGAGTAATGTGGAATGATGACGGAAGCAACCATGTTATCTGCAGCTGTCACACCTGTGGAAACTACTGTCCCTGATGATGGGATGAACTTATCCCGCTGATGGGTCGGTGTTCTGTTGGGTGAAGTTTCCACAGCTGGGATAAGTTTTTTGTTTTCTGTTCTGCTTAGGGGTGGGTCTCATTTCCACTGTCCTTCCCCAGTGCTTTGCATTTCCACTTCCAAAAAGAAAAGGTGTGTGTAAGCCTTTCTCAGAGCAGGTTGGTGTCTGACTGCTGTGGGGTAGGGTATGGTAGGTGCTGGGCTGCTCCTGCTTGGGAAGCCCAAGCTGAGAGCTGGGTGTTTGGTGACTGATGCTCTCTGATTTGCTTAGCTGTTTCAAGAGAGTATTAAGCAGGCCAAGTAGTACTGCTGTGATCCTAAATATGGCTTTTAATTTAAACCAGCGCTATGTCATTCCCTATTCAATCCTGGAAAGAACAGGCTTTGGGTCCTGAAGAGGAGCAGGGTAATAGAAGGGGATGCATGTAACTGTCTTTACCAAAATGTTGGCAGAGCTCTTACAATTCAGAGGAGCTGTATGAATACCTGGGTTTCAAACTGTGTCTCATAAGAAATAGCAACAGCTAAAGAGAGCTGGTAGCCTGCAATAGAACACAAATGCCTTACAGATGGGGGGTATGAAAGAATTGAGGTGGGGGTATGAGGGACTTGAGGGGGGTATGACACCTTGAGACTGGCGTTGCCTGTGTGGTCAGCATAGGCAAGTAGCAAATGTGGTGTCCAAACACTTCGCTTGATAGTGAGCGAGGATAGGCACATATGAGATTTTTCCCCTCTAAATGAAATGCATTGTCTGAGAGCCCATGTTGTAGAAGGGGGAAGGGAAAAAAGAAGGGAAATTGGATTAAGTCACTGGGCTTCAGGCCTAAGCATTTCCTGCCTTTTTTAAAATATACCAGTGCTGCTTAGGTCACGTGCTGAGCTGTGCAAGCAAACCCCAGCCCGTGGCTGCGTGCATCAGGCAGCTTGGCAGTGCTGCATCTCGCCTTCTGGGAGTTCCAGGCAAGAGAGAGTGGAGCCCAGCTCCCGCAGCAGGGCTGGGGATGGGGAATTGTCTTGGCATGGGAATTTATACAGCACTTGGGCTTGAGCCAGGTAATGCAGGCAGTACTTGCTTATCCCTGAGTTCTAGGAGCATTAAATTCATACTGCCTTTATAGCACAGAGTTTCTTTCCATTATCCACTTTACTGGAAAATTACCTTGTGAGGAGATTGGATTTTAAGACTTTAATGGATGATACAGCTTTCTAAGCAAGGAAATGAAGTTGCTTTAAAAGGCTGAGTATAGGAACCACTGTTGGGCAGGATGGTGTGAGCTCATCCCTTGTGGGAAAGGAACAGTGTTGGGATTGTGCAGGTCTGGCATGGGTGAGCTGGACAAGTGTGTGCATTAGCTGTGCAGGAGGGACCCATTGAACTCTTCCAGTTCGCCTTCACTTTCCCAATATTTATTTGATCTTTGTCTTTAAACAAAGCTAATAGGCTTAACTTCATCCAGCTGGGAATGATAGGAAAAAGTAAACTTCTAAAGCTGAAGTTCCCAAGGGGGTTCCTTACACGTTTCGCTGGTCTGGGATTTGGGGCAAAGACTTGCACTGAACACCAGTGCATCCATGGCTTTTTTTTAGAGCCCTGCAAGGGAATCTGCAGAATCCCCAGGAAGGAAATCCGCCTTTTCAGCGAGAATGCTCATTTGACAAGCTGCCAGTTCTGAGCTAAGCCTCATTTAATAAAGATTTAGTCTGTGGGGACCTGTCAGTGGAAACTGAATTTGGTGAGAGTGTCTCATTCTTTTCATCACTGTAGTGCAGAGAGGCTTTCAGCCAGCATTATGGAGAAACTAGGGATAAGAACATCCAGTTTGGAGTACCCCCTTACCTCTGGGAATGGTTCCTTGCTGTGTAAGATGGAGATTGCTGAGTTGGTAACAGCTAAGGGAATAAAAGGATTGTTATTTGACTTCAACCCACTAGAATGCTAGCGTTCACTGCTGATTAGCATGGATTAGATCTGCATTCGTGGGCAGGAAAAAAATTCAACCCAATTGTTAAGCAAATCCTTTCTACTTAGTGCTCTGCATCTCTCTTCGGTTTGTGACTGAGATGCTGTTCTGAATTCAAGCACCTTCCACCATGCAACCTATGGAAGCTGAGGTGTCTAGATGTACCTGCACTACAAACTGTTAAACCACAGCTCTCAACCAAACTCTGGTACAGACTGCAATGCGTGCTGGTTATTGCAACAAACAGTGTATCTGAAAGGCTGGACCTTCTTGGCCTCAGCGTTGCTGGCTTCTGTGCGTTGGACCAAATATAAAGGCAACATGGAAAGTCTTTAATTATGAAGTAAGAGGTCAGAATGTTAGTATGGAGGAAATGGTGATAAATTTTTAATCAACCTAGCCTTGTTCTCAGTCGCTGCCTGTACAAGAGCACTTGAGAATTTAATCTGAATTAACTGGAGGAATAAATTCAAAGCAGATTAGTTAGACCACTTTAAATGCACTAAAGTGAATTAAACTGCATTGAATTAAGGCCATTCTAGTTAAACTACAGTAAATCCCTGTGTGAACGCTCATTTGTAATTAAAGTGGCTTTAGTTCACAGCTCTAATTCCAATTAACTCCAGAATGCCCTTACCTGTGTGGGTTGTTTCTCAGGACGGAGGAAACCGGCCCATGTATTTACCCAACCTGGTTGAATAGATTTGAGCTATCTAGTCATGTTAGATGTTTCAACTGCTGATCTGTTTTAGCCTGGTGTATTGTCCTCAGGTGGTTTAAAAAATAAACATAAAGAAGCATGACATAATCCTTGGCATTTTCCTTTTTTTCCCAGAAAGGAAAGCCAGTAGCCAAAAAAGCCAAAGGCAAAGTGTTGGCCTACATTGCTACTCCAGTGTGGACTTGTTGTTAATACATCTATCCGTAATGTGCTGCACTTCTGTACAGTGTGCTTTCCCTGGGACATGTCTGTATAAGGAGATAAGACAGTAGAACCTGTCCTCTGTTTCCATGGTGCTCTTCCTCTCTGCCAAGGGATCCCTACTGAAGGAGAATACGTCCCAGTACCGTGGGAAAAGGCTCTTCCACAGCACATTTCCTGCCCAGCCTGGCTCTCCACTGTGTTGAATACAGTAATTGGCCTGGGAAGGCCTGTTCCCCAGGCGGAGGAGATAGGGATGGTTTAGTGCTGAGATCAGTAGTAGCTTCCATGTCCCCCCCCTCCTCCCTTCCCAATTAGATTCGCCGATGCATGGTTGGCTGTGTTCCTCCTTCTCTGGAGGCTGTGGGATGAATGACATCCTGAGACAGTAAAGCACCTCAATGAACGCCACATACAACACTTTCCATCAGAAGGGAGATGAAAAGAAAGTCAAGCCTCTGAACTCACAGCAGCACATTCAGAACAAGCTGATGAGAGGTCAAAATGTGTTGCTGCCGTTGCCAGCATTACACTGAGTTTGGTTTAGTAGGACACAATTACTTATCTGTGAGTACTTAAGCTCCTCTGATGCTCTAAGGTCTGCAAAAAAGGTGTAGGAAGGAGGGTGGGCATGACGCTATCCCACAGAAGTTTCTTTTCTTGCTAAGAAGACTTCCGTCCTCCATGGAATAAATAGAGATGAGTGCTGCTTTGGCAGCAGCCCAGTTTGCTTCATTTGTTCTTCTGGGTGAACGTTTTTCTCTTCCCACACTCCTTTAACCTCTTCTGTCTGTTTTATTATCACAATCTTAAGTCACTGCATGGAAATCCAGAAGGAACATTAGTTGCAGATTGAGTGGAAAGCTTTCTTTTGGCAAATGCTAACTTGAAGGTAGAACTATAAAACGGTTTTCAATCT
Organism: Pavo muticus; assembly: GCA_016647715.1. Classification (NCBI taxonomy): domain Eukaryota; kingdom Metazoa; phylum Chordata; class Aves; order Galliformes; family Phasianidae; genus Pavo; species Pavo muticus. The sequence continues at coordinate 3,132,735 of JACDJE010000022.1, read as the reverse complement.
GGCAGTGATTAATACAGCCCTGTTGCTGAGATGCTCAAAAGCTATAGCTGTTGGATTTCATATTTTGTCCTGTGGGTTGGAATTGCAAAGTTTAAGATGAAATAATTTTTAAACTATTGATGGAAGATTAAAAGCAAAATGGCATGATTTTCGGAAACCACCTGAGGGCTTTCAGCTTTGGTTCAAGTTTCTTCTTGAGGTTTTAGTGGACTTTATGACTAGTAATAAAATAGCAATGCTATCCAGGAATAACTATCGCCTATTCCATGTGAATAGTTGTTCACTGTGCCATGCTGCTGCTAATATAGTTCAGGTCAAGAAAATGCGGTTATTGGAAGCTGGTTAGGTTGAAATGGGTAAAACTTCAGTTAATACACACTGATTCAAAATAATCCATGTGCTTATTCAGGATTAACTTTCTAACCCTGTGCTGGTGCCAGGATTTATTATGCCAAGTAACCTTTGTGGCAGGGAGAGGTGGAGGTGGGAGAACTCCTTCAGCCATCACTCCTCTGTAGCCAGGTGATGAACCAGCAGCTCTTCTGGCATTGTTAGATCTTGATGCTTCTGTGAGTGCAGTCCAACATTTACCTCATGTTTTACAGTGCTTCATTTTTATTTTGAGCTTCCCTCTATTAGGAAATGTACTGAAATGTACCTTGTATAGCCCTTTTTTGTTGTGTGGATTGATACTCCCTTTCTTGACTGCATTTGCGATGGCAGTTTCTTATGTGAGGCCACTTCCTGCTGGGGAGGATGGAATGGATTATCCGTCCCTTAGGTGCAATTTCAGCAGCAGAAATTAGCCTTCCAGGACCATAGAGATGAGAGAGACATTCATGTATGTAATGATGTAGATCACAATTCGGAACTTGTGGTTGGAGAGAGCTGCAAACAACTGTTTTGTGTGGACATTTATCATCCAGTAGGCAGGGCTGCATGTTGGTTGAATCTGTCTGCAGAAGCTGTGGTCCTGGAGCCTGTGAATTGTGCTGCACTTAAGGCCAATCAGTATATGTGTCTTTGTGTGTAATATCATCACCTAAAGATGCCACTGTGCAATGTGCAAGCTCCTGGCTCAGTGGAGCTAACCAGCACAAGGGTGTTTTTGTGCGGGGGAGCTTCTTGCCATGCCCAGTATTTCCTACTGCGATGGTGCCTCTCTCTGCAAGAGAACCTAGATGTTTTCTGCCCCTTTTGGCTTCTTATTCCCATTGAGAGGGTGAATGCCATGAACCCTAGCAGCCAGTCTGAGCTGAGGAAGGCTGTTAACGCTGCAGGAGGCTGTTGAGCACGTTCCTGCACAAGACCAAGAGCGTTCAGGTTTCACGGTGCCTTTCCAAGCTAGCAGTGCTGCTCTTGGTTACTTCCCTGTGTACCGCTGTTAGCTTTTATTTTGAAAGAGCTTCTGAACACTGTAGCTTTGTCTTCTGCCAGCCTGGCTGATACCACTTGGATTTACACTCATTTTCAGGGACTGCTCTGTCTCCACTTCTGCCATTAGTGTCAGCACAGTGGTAAAATGTTGCTCCTCCAAGTTGTCTCCGTTCTCCTGTAAGGGCAGTTCATGCATCATTTGCGATAAAGGTTCTGATAGTTCAGCAAATGTTCAAAGACAAATTGATGTTCTTTTGTGGCAAAAGGCCCAGTGCATAACTTTACATTTACTCTGGATAATGTGGCCTTGGATAACCGAGTCCCAGATTTAGTGTTGCAGGATAAAATGTCTGAGGGCTTATCCAACCTCAACCTCCCTTTTTAAATACTGTTATTTAATCCTGAGAAGCAGGCGCAGGCATATCTGCGGTTGCAACCAGGCTTTCACTGCCAGCCAGTCTCTGGGTCCTAAACTGACTCATCAGTCAGAAAGATTAATAACTGCTCTGCTGGATGATTTCACTTGTTGTCATGGCACATGTCCATTAATGGAAAACAAATATTCTATGGAAAATGAAACACAGATCTTGGTGCACTGGCCAGCCAAATCCTTTTGGCTAAATGCTTTCATTCAGCATATGTTAAAGTGAGGACTTCAGGTTGCTTGGTGCATAGCAGTCTTTTTAGAAGGGTTTTTTTTGTTCCTTTTTCTTTTCTTTTTTTCCCCATTTGACGGGATCTGTTCCTCCACATCTGGAGCTGCAGTGACTTTTTTGCTGATAAAGAGCCTGTGGGAGAAGCTTTTTGGTGTGCTCTGCTTTCCAGCAGCAGCGCCTGCTGGTGTGTGCGGGAGGGCTGAGGGTGTGAGCGAAGAAGTGCAGGCATGCAGTGCAGGAAAGCTTGGCTTTACAGCAGCCTGAAGTGTTTGAAAAATAACCAACGTCCCCGAGGAGCTTTGGTACGCCGAATGTGTTGGTTAATTTAGTATTGAGTGCTTGTGCATGGCAGGCCTTCAGAAGTGGGAGAACTTTGGGTCTCTGAAGGCAGCTTCCCTCTCGAAGGCCTCTCTCTGCTCAGGAACTTGAACAGCGCACACCATCTGGCGTAAGCATGGGAAAGGGGGATTGTGCTTTTTCCCTTCCACCCCCACTTCTCTCTCCCTCAAAAATCCCAAGGTTCAGTTCCTATAAGGGGACGAAGTTTCAGCTGTTTAGTTTGGGAAAGCTGCACCTGTAGGCTCTCTTCATCCCTGGCATGGCTGCTGGGCTTTGGATTGGTTCCTTTGGGCTGCGAAGGCAAGCAGCATGGTACAACATGGAATATCTGTGACGCAGCAGACAGCTCTAATGAGTATGAATCTCATTATGAATGGTTGATGGGCACTACAGCCTGTAAACACTGATGTTGGCTTGGCTGGGAAGTATGTTCCAGTGTTGTGTGGCTTGTGTAGCTTGCCAGTATAATTACTCAGCTGGGAGTACCTACAGAGCAAGCTTGGGGGGAGGGAAGGGAAAGAAAAACTTTTGAAGAGGAACTTGTTACCAGCCTGGCTTAGGAGTGTTCATAAACTTTGTTGAGGATCTTGTTGCAACTGTGGCGTTCCTGAGGAGGAAAAGAGATGCTAATTAAAAAAGCCTAAACCTTAGTGTTACATTTGCTGATATAGATCTATGCCTGCCTTTCCAGTATTAGGGCAGCGATGGAAACATAGGGCCTTTAACAATACTTACAGCATGCTGGCGTTTGTCACCACTACCCAAGGGTTTGCCCTCAAACTCTTCTACGTGAAATATCATCCTTTAATTTCATTCATTCACGTGAGACAGGGTGGCTGGATTTGGTGTTAGAAGTTTCACTTTTTATTCAACAAAGCAGTTTTGCATTTTGGCATTTGGGCCAGGATTTTCTGAATACAAAACAACTGGAATGGAGTTAACCACTTAAGGCTTCCTTTCCTCCCAGGGAGTATCTGAATAGAAATAGGTGTGACAGTACCTCAGCTTGTGACTACTTTGAGCTGCTGTGTCTGTAGCACCTGCATTAGTTTTGCTGTATATTTGTAAGTGGATGGGTGGTATATGGAGGGGTTAGCACTTATTCTAGGCCTACCTAGAATAGAAGAGTTGCATGGGCATTATTTTTCTTCTTTTTAATTCATTCTCACTCATGTATAATAAATTCCACCCCCTTTCAAACCTACTCATGCACTTGGATTTCTAATGAAGAACCCTGCATATTTATTCATGAGGATTAAAGGACTGTACAGATAGAGGCAGCTGGCTGAACTGTTTATTTATTTTTTTTCCTCTCTCTAAATCTGCCGACCTCTGATCTGGAGCAAAGAGGAAACCCTCCCTGGTTGACTTCGACTGTTTGCGGACAGGGGTGGACAAAATGGCTCAGCTTCTTGTGGCTCAGAGGCAGGATGTGGTATCACTGAGTAGAGGCAGGAGGAGGAAGTGAGGCTGCAAGTCTCCCATTTATGGCTTCTGAAAACAAAGCAAAATCCCCCTACCCAACAACTGGTTTCCAGAGTTGGCCTTCAGCACTGCACTACTGCCAAGGCCTCTGGGCCCTGCTTGCATCCTGCACTGTGGGCACGAGGCGGCCGTGGGTGACGATGGGTTTTATTTCCCGCAGGCCCTGCTGCTGCTGGGTGGCATTGCTCTCTCCTGCCTGGCTCTGGACCTGCTCTTCCTCTTGTTCTACTCCTTCTGGCTCTGCTGCCGCCACCGAAAGAGCGAAGAACACTTGAATGCTGACTGCTGCTGTACAGCATGGTGCGTCATCATCGCCACCCTGGTGTGCAGGTAAGGCTGGGAGGGATGCTCCTGTTCCGTGGTGCGGGACATCCTGTGTGCTGTTTTCATATGTGGCGTGCTTGCCTGTAGTTAGTAATTGTTGGCAGTCATCTCTCTTTCCACTCTGTATTCGTGTGTTTTAAATATCTGTCATGTATTTTCTTCCACTCTACCAGTTGCTGAAGTGCCTAATGATTTCAGCAATGTGAAAAGGAATAGCTAATGGCCTCCTCTTTGATACTGTGCAAGTGGTAAATCAAAGGCACCATCTCCTTGGGGGCTTAATGCTTAAGTAGAATGGGTCCAGAGTTCAAGGAATTGTCAGGTCTAGGTGGGGATTTCCTGGCATCCACAAAGAACAACTATGGAGAAAGTGGATTATGAAGAGGCACAGATCATTCTTTTGGGTCTGGAGGTATTGGTTTTTGACTGGATGTGGACATGCAGATGGAGCCTGCATAAGGCATTGCTGCATTTCATCTATACCAACGTGCAGTGATTGTTGGTGATGCTTCCAGTGTCAGCAGTGCTTCATGTTATGACTGAACAACGGAAACTTTTGGAGGTGAGGTGAAAAGAAAGGTTGCTAAAAACAAGAGATTTAAGAAGCTGGTGGAGAATGTGCGCAGAAGACATTGAAATGAGAGTTTGTTTTACACTCTGGTTTTTGGTCAATGAAGATGTAGTTCCCATTTCCTAAAAAGATAATGATGGGACATCTGAAAGCAGGAACATGAATGCAAATTTCAGGAACGAACTTTGTGTTTAATTTGTTTGGACTTGAGTAGGATGAGTTTTCTGGGATCCATGGACATGTGCACTGAGTGCTGAGGTTTTGGGGTTTTTTTTTTTTTGCTGATTCCAAGCATCAGCTGCTCTTACCCATTTTCAGGTTTCAGGTGGTCTGACTTTCCCCTTTGCGGGTTTGAGAGCTGTCCCTTATTCATAAAGGAGATAACAATGACAAGCTTGCATTTTGTCATCTCGTGGCTCACTGTAATTGCTAATAGATTACGTTCTAGACCTACCATCTTTATGGAAGCAAGCATGTTCCTTGAAGGCCTTGCTTAGCTCTTCAAGGGCTATTAATTGACTTCTCTATTTACTCTTTCAAGGTATATTTGAGAGACTAGAAACCCTCTGTAGTACTGGAACAAACACCACAGCGCAGAAATCGCTATGTTGTGAGTTTAGCAAGCTGAGGATGGATTTGCCTATAAAGTCCAGGGCTCAGTGATTTGGAGAGCTAGTGCATTAGCAAATAATGCTGCCTTTGCACGGAGCTCTTTCTCCCATGCTTTGCTGACTACAAGTAAGTGCCTGGAATAGGAAGACAAACTAGAGAACAAGTCATAAAGAAGAAATCTCAACTTCAGTCACCTTTATTTTTAGTGATCTCAAGAGCTTCAACTGCATCCATTCCAATCCACTGAAAGCTCTGTAGAGCTTACAGAAGCTCTAACTGATGCTATTTATAGTTGTGTTGCTGCTACAGGCACTTGTTAGCTATTGTTATGCAGCATTTGTGTCCAAGACAGCTGCTGCAGTGTTGTGGTTCTGTTTGTTTTTAATTGTAGGCAAGGTTGAAAAGGAGGAATTCTGCATATCTCCCAAAGTGTGCGTGAGGCAATTTAAAGTGGGAAGGTCAGCATTTAAATTCTGGTGAGACTGATGCAATTCCCAGTCATGGCCGCAAGCTGGGAAACATTTTAGGCTTGCTCTGAATCTAACCAATTGGTTTACATCCTTGGTGTACCATTTGTTTTAGCAAGTATTAAATCCAGGAGTATCCTAAAAATTAAGGTTCTACTGGAATCTACGGTGATATTGCATGAATACTTGTTTTGACCCATTTTGTTTTATAAAAGTTCCCCACTGACGTTGGTTTGTTTTGTGATAGCAGGGTGATACCATCTGTGGAGCTGAAGGTGCTGTCTGAGTGCTGCTGCTCTCTGGTGGGACTGAGCTTTGTGTTCTGCCCCTCTCCCAGCAGCTGGACATGACAGTGCTCTTGAACTGATGACTTCTGGCTGTCTGCACTCAGTTTCTGTCTAGGAATGTAAATATAGCTCCCAACAAGCATGGAATCTATTCTGTACTAGCTGGAAGTCCCAATTAAATACCAAGAGTTAAAGATTAGTCAACTGGATATATCCTATCCTGGCTGTGCATGACACACAGCAGAACTGCCTGACTAGCAGATGCTGTGATGTTCCAGTGAGTGGGAATAAGGCTCTTCTGAACGCCTGTCTGTGGTAGCAGGCTGACCTGGGAGGCAGCTTGCACCTCTGTTTGCAAGTGAACAAAGGTAGCTTGGATGCTCAAGCAGCGAGAGGATCCAGACAGGCTGGTCTGGTCTGTCCAAGTTCCATGGAGTGGACTGTTGGCTTCCTAGCTGAAAACTAGTTAACTCTGTTTGAGCCCAGCCATGCCTAATACATGCCTATCTAGGTAGTGGGTGATCCCCGAGGGCTGTTTGTGAATCCTACTGAGTACTGCATCACTGTGCATCACCGTTTCCTAATGACTGCATTTCCTGCTGAGCAAAGGGGGGGATGCTGAGCCAGCAGGAAGGCAAAACTGGTTAACTGGAGTTCTCCAGCAAACTGTCTCCCTAGTGAGTCTTCCCAATTGCTTGAACCACAAAGCTGCAGGAAGAACTTGCCTAGATTATTCCTTGAGAACTGAGTTCATTTCTAGTCCTTAGTAATTTCCATCAGTTTCTGTGTACAGGGAGTTGTCATCTCATATAAATCGTCTCATCCTCAAGTACCTGTAGGTCACAGTAATGTTCCCAGAAGGAAGCTCTGCTCTGAAGGCAGGTAGGAAGCTTCCTGGAGAGAATACCTAAAAGAAATGGGTACAAATAGGTGGTGAAATCTTGCTTTCTCAAGTGCCAGTAATAGCACTTTCCCTTGGTGCTAAAGTGCAAGGTGGTAATTAGACAGACAAATTAACATTCCTCCTGAGAACATAAAGTCTAAAAAGGGCTCTCCTTATGAAGTTCCTGTAATTAAAGATGACTTGGTGTAGTTAGATTATTCATTTCTAAAGATGTGATGTGAATGGCTAGTGCTCATCTTTTCAGACTGGGTGATTGAACATCCACAGGGGTTTTCACTGTGTGTAGTGTGTGTTACGACTGGAAGATCTCTACAGCAGCAGGCATGAATATGTTCTCTGTGTCAGATTAATGCTCTGCTGTTCACATATACCTCGTGTAATCCATAAAACATTTTTTGTGTGGGTGACATTGCAAAGTAATTTGGAATTGCAGTTGATTTCTTTTTCTTGTCTCTTTATCATGGCGTGTCCTAAGCTCACACAACTCTTGCATGCAAATAATAGGAAGGCTGTGCCCTCAGGGAAATTCAGCTGTGAGCTTTTCAGGAAAAGAGAGGGAAATGTGTGTTTTTTTTCTGCAGACTTGAATTTCTTGGGCCTTGCTGTAAAGCAGTACTGAAGTGTACGTATGCAACATGCAGCAGTTGAAATCATAATGTTGTCTCTGTATGAATTTGTAAAAGTCACAGCCTGCTGCTGTTCTGTCTCTCATCACTTAACCCCTTAAAGAAGTGGTACGGTACATAGGCAATAGGAATGAGAGTGTTAATCTCAGAAATGCACAGTTTTCTCATATTAATGTGTACAGGTTTCCTAAAACTTAGTGAAATGAGCAGCCAAGTGGCTTTTTAAATGCTAAACCAAGCAGCAGGAGCAATTTCTTAATCGACCCGTAAAAGCTTGGTGGATGGATTTTCAGATTCTTCTTTAAAAGACACTATTGAGAAGGAAGGCAGAGAGAGGTAGGGGTGGTGGAAGGAGCAGGGGACTGACACAAGTAGGTCTGGGAGGAAGAACTGGGGATGGGATGGTGAGAAACTGGGAGGTGATGCGTGTGTGCTGGGGAGAGGAGTGCATAGAAACAAGAAGAGCAGAAGTAGAGATGACTTTCTTATACAAGTGTTGAAAATGTGTTGGAGTCGTATCTTCCAGAGGGTGCTAGGGTGGGGAAAAAAGCTTTGTCATTCAGGGTTGCTGGTCTTGTATCCATGCTGCATGACAGAAATGCAGGCTTGCCCATTGGGCGATGATTTTGAGATGTACTGTGAGTGGTATCTGCTATAGCTGAGGCTGCAGAACCTTCCAGGGTTTGTGCATGCAGCCATGTGATCTCTCTTGGCCTCAAGGGCTTATGCTGTTGGGTCACAATAAGTATATCTATTTTTACTTTAAAAGACTGAGCTCTGGTGAAAGAGAACCCCTGTTTCTCTTTAATCAAATAAAAATGTAGTTAAAAATGAGTGCAAATCCTTAAATCTGCTTTAAACGATAGCAACTTTTACGTGTGTGTGAGCAGGGATTTGAAACAACTGTTGGATATAGGTGAGGCCAAATGCATATAGAAAGCTAAACGTCAGCAGTTCCCCCATTGCCTGGCTTTTCCTAGCACGGAGTGTGAGTGCAGAGCTGGCTTTTGCTGGGCAGTAATGTGGTAATTAATCTTGCATGTAGACTCTAGTGAATGTATGGCATGCGTGTCCAGAGGAATTTGTTATTTGAATTAAATGCCTTTTATCCCCAATTCCTGTTGCTGCAGTGTTGTCTTACAGGAGTCATGCCTGTGCCTAGCTGGCTGTGGGCAGCTGAAGTTGGTAATGCAGTGCTGGGCAGAAAGCCTGTGAGGATGGCTGCTGTGCAGTGCTGCCTCTGCTTTGGCAGAGTCTCAAGTCAGTTCCTATGATGGGTAGCACTGCACGCCCAGCACACTGGAGTACATTGGCTGAGGTACCTACCTGTATCGTGGTGTTATGGACAAAATGACTGCAGCGTGCTGCTTCTGAGTCTCTTCCACCAAACTGTGCTGCTGTGCTGGAATACCAAGAACTGAGCAGTGGGGTTCAGCCTGTGCTGAAAGAATAACATTCCAGTAACTGGAACGGGATGAATAAAATCACTTACCAGCTAAAGGGTCTGAATCTGCATATTCAGTGTCAAGAATGTCCCGGGTTTTATTTGGTTGTAAAAGCAGCTGCTAAAGTTTTCTGCTGCTCTGGACAACAAAATGGTGTGTCTGAGTTTGTTGCCTCTGATACCAGACCGAGGAAATTCAAGCTAGAAGTTTGTAATTGCAGTGATGAGATGCTGAGTTGTCTTATCCTGAACGTAACTTAGGTTCTGAGATATGTCTATTTTTCAGAGGTGGGAGAGTGTTGTTCTTGTTTTGTTTTGTTTTCTTAATCCCTGTCACCCGCAATACAAAGCTGCTGCCAGGGAGCAAGGCGGAAGGCTCTTCTCTTTCATTATTGGCATCACTGGCATTATGAAAATATTTGAGGAATGGTGTTTATGAAGAAAGACTCCATTCTTGTATTAACACCAAATATTAAGTGTTAGCTATCTGCTGCCTCCCTCTCTCTGCATGTGATGCAGTAACCTGCCATCCCTGGGAGGCTTCAGCTGGGACTTCTGTGGGCCAAGCCCTCTGTAATTTACAGAGATGTCAATACTGGAACAAGTGGGAGGCTGACACAGATTTCCATAGTGTGATCTTTACTTCAATTTCTTGCATGTGTGAGGAAAAGTAGAAGTGTGACCAGGCAAACTGTATAGTTCTGCTCCCTGTTTTCGAGGGGGACAAGGCATGTCAGGAAGGCTGGGTGCTGTGTTCCTGCAGGAGAGGAGTGACAGCTGAAGCAGTGGTTTGGACTGCAGGCTGGTGTAGGTGCCAGAGCAAAGCTAGGCAAGTGCCTGTCAGCTAGGCAAAACCCACTCTGGCCTGTGTGGGTTCATTTCCCATCTGGGTGGTGGCGGTGGTGACCCTTCCTGTTAAAACAAAGGCACTATGCTTACCCTGAAAGCTTTTGTCTCACTTGCTTCCTTCCTCTTGTATATCTCCTTCAAACCACCTCTGTGAGTGCTGTGCTGTAACACAAAGTTATTGTGAAGAAATTGTTTAATCCAGGAAATCTGTAATTTATACAAAAAAAAAAAAAACAAAAAACCCCACAACACAAAACCTGTCCTCCACCCTCAGCACTGCCACTGCCTTCCTTTCTTGTAGCCCAATCTTAGTGTCTTGAGAACCATGCCAGGAAAGAGTCTGAATACTCTGAAGCCAAATGTGAGATGAGAACAGGAAATTGGTGTCTTGATTGACTTTTCCCTGAGTTTAGTCATTTGACCCCTTCACAAGTTCTTTCTTTCTCTGTTATTAAGGGAAAAAAAAGGGCCTGGGGAGTGGTGAGTTCCTGCAGTGATGCCTTAACAAAAAGGCATTGCTGACTTGCCTGAGATAATCTCCTGGTTGTAACTCATCCACAGGATCTTCTTCCTATAAGTGAGGTTTAAGCTAATGTGGTTACTTCATAATTGGGGTGGACTGATGTGTGTGGACAGTTACAGCAGATCAGCTGATAGGTGGTAATTTGCTAAACAGCTGGAGTTGAGTTGTCTGTGAGCTTGAAATTCACTTGCTTAAAAACAAATAAGCTTTTTGACCCAGTAAGTTATTAAGCTTTGCTTCCCAATTCTCTAAATCAATACAATACAAATGCTTCTGATGGGAAGATAAATTAAGAAATAAGTCTGAACATCTACTATCAGAGTGTGGAAAAGACATGGAAAATGGATCTAGAAGATCCACCATTGTGGACAAGTAGTCACTGCAAGCTCTATATATTCTCTTCTTAAAAATATAATGAAACAATCTCTATTTCGTGTCCAGAGAAGGCTTGGGACTGCTGGCATAGCAATGGCAGCGCCCATTCCTCTTGCAGAAGCCACTGGAGGGCAGCTTGGCTGGCTGGGTTTCTACTTGCCCATGTCTAGGCTGAGCTCTCTAATGGTTCTTAAACAGATTTCCATTATTGACCATAAATGAAATACACGTATTGAGAAGGGATGGTTTGTCACGTGTGCTGTATGGGCAGTTATTGGCTGCATGGGAAGTGTGCACTAATATTTACAGGGGATTATTTGCGTGTGGTTCCTGGGGAGCATAACTACCTCCAGCTGCTCTTTGTGGAGGCATGCAGCATCCCTTTCTGTCAAAGTCTCTGATGTGACTATGAGAGAACTGATGTGACTTACCTGTAGAGGTAAGCAGTGCCTTATATCGCTGCCCTTTAGCTTTAACTGTACCCTTTCTTGCACTTTTTTCTCTGCAGTGCTGGAATTGCTGTTGGCTTCTATGGGAATGGAGAGACAAGTGATGGCATCCACCGGTTGACGTACTCCTTACGCCATGCAAACCGCACTGTGGCAGGTGTCCAAGACCGGGTGAGCACAAAAGCACACGGGTAGTGTGGGAATGGGCAGGCTTCCTCAACGCTCCTCTTGAATCAGGCTGTGCGTGCATCTCTGCCTTTTTTTGTTAGCTTCTGAGCTTGGAGATGTGCTAAAATTTCCATTAATGGAGCGATGCTTCCTTCAGCTCTTCTAAAAATATCAAAGCAAACACAGCTCGTTAAAGGAAGCCTTCTCTTTGCGATTGTGCCTGTTTTAAAAACAGCTTCTGATCAGCTCTATTCCATGGACGTGGAGGCAGGCCAAGGCAGACGAGTCTGTTAGCAAAAAGGATCACTTCAGCACAATTGGTTGTTCCTGTATTACATCAAACTTCATTAGCTCTTTCTGCAACCCTGATGGCTACTAACCTCCTAATCTCATGGCATGGTAACCTTCAACAGATGTCCTTCTGCTAGGCTTGACTGCAGTCATTTTAACCTGTTTTAGGAGTAAGGTGAATGTCTCTTTTGGGGGACAAAATTGCATTCCCAGCCTTAGCAGCTGTGTTCTGGGTTTGTGCCCAGAACTGCTGTTTATCTTGATACAGAAAATAGCATTTAAACTGCATTAAAACAGAGGTACAGAACTATTTGCTTATAGGTTGAGTTTGAAGGGTAAGCAGTCTGAGCCTCTTAAGACAGAAAAACTGTAATCTGGAATCCGTCCATAATTTGCTAGTAAGGATGAATCCTCTTTTACTTCCTTGACTTCTTATCCTTTTCCTTTGCCATGCTATAGGTACTAGATACCACAGTGGCCCTGAACCAAACAGCAGAGCCAAATTTGCTCATCCTGGAGGAGATGTTTGCAAAGCAGACAGACCACTTGCATGTTATCCAGAAACTGCAAAGTCTCTTGGATGATCTGGTCAGGCAAACAACTGAGATCCCCTTCTGGAAGAATGAAGAGCTGTCTCTGGAGGAGTTGGCAATTCAGATTGACCTCTATGACTGGTACAGGTGTGCAGCACCCTGTTAGTATAGTGATTGTGGCATTTGTTTTGCAACAATGATGTGTTGTGTGTGTTCTGTGGGGCTGAGCCAAAGCCTGTACGTTACTGTAGGTGCTCAGCTGACTTCATTATACAGTAAAACTGCATTCAGTTTAAATCAAAATGTGTGACAGCAACCTTTTTCTTAAGAGTGTTGATTACTAGCTGAAGGGAAACATATTTTCAGTGTAAAAGATTGGTTGCTTGTGCTCTAATACTAGGGAGAGAGGTTGTATGGCACATTAACTGAATAAAGTAGGAATGTAATCTTGTTCCACGTGGTAACACCGCACACGATCGTTCCTTTTTATTAAAGTTATTGAATAAAAGATAGCACCAACTGAATTTCACTAAAGGAAACCTTTGTCCACACATTTGAATCAGCTGAAGCATTTCTAACAAGCATCTACTAAGTTCAGGAAGCTGCAGTGCTGCTTCTTTACCTGATGGTGTGCAGTAGCATGTGGCTTTTGTACTAGAACAAGGTTAGCAGTCTCACTTCTCAATAACTGTGTATGCTAATCATGTTGTTTAAATACATTTGCCTCCCTGGACTCTTGGCACAGCAAATAGCCAGTGATTTCTGAAAATTAATCATTAGCAGTGGCTCTTCAAAGAAAAGAAGGGCTAAGTTTGTTTTCTTTTTGTTTTTCCCCATGAGACATTCAGACTACTTCATCTGTCCCTTTCATACATCAGTTTTGCTTTGCTGACTGTGTTTTTATTTGCTGCAGGTGGCTGGGATACCTGGGCCTGCTCCTGTTCCATGTTCTGATATGTTTGTTGGTGCTCTTTGGGCTCATTAGAAACTCCAGGGCCATTCTTATGGGGTAAGTCCTGACCCAGGTACAGCACGTAAGGAATGAGAGTGCCTGCTAGTTTAAACCTCTAGTCTGTTGTCAATTGATTTCAAGGATTTCTGAGGCTGAACAGTTTAAATCTGTCTCTTAATGTAGAGTGCCTTTGTAGAGCATTGCTCTGTGGATTGGAATAGGGCTACATGTGAGAGATGTTCACAGGAAGGAGCTGTACAACGCCATGGTACTGTTCTGCTTGCTTTCACATCAAACACAACCAACTCATCCGGACAGTATGCCTTCTGCTGGGCAGCACTGGTAGCCTGTGTTTGCTTGGAAGTCAGCTGGGAGACAGTAATGTGAACTTCCTCCCTTTGATTTACAGGCTGTGGAAGTCTCCTTTAATTCTCTACAGTGGTGAAGGCGTTTGCTAACGGATGATAAGCACTGCGTGTGTTTACACACCCTAGTAGAATGCCTTTTGTGTCACAGTCTGATCTTCTTTACCTTGGGTTGTCACACCTGAAGAGACTTTACAGAGAACACACAATGGTTTGTACAGTTATAAGAAGTCTTGTTGCTATGTTACTGCAATATTAATGCGTATCTATTTCTACAAAGCACTGCAAATGCTGCCACGCTCAAGCCCCATTACAAGAAAAAAGTGATCTTCTCCCTGTGTTGCAGCTTAGTTTAGTTTGGCACATTTGGCAAATATACCAGTGTCATAAAAATAATGACAGTTTGACAGCTAACATAGCCAGGAGTTTGTCCTGGTGCGTGATGGTACCGTTAGTAATTGGAATGCATATTCAGATTTATTATTTGCCAGATGACTTCATACCTGGCAGGTGATGCAGACAAAGGTCCAAGTGTATGCACAGATGGTAAGCCCAGAGTTTAAATTAGAAACTCATTCCCTCTTAGCCAGAAGTTCATATTAAGGCATTTCCCCAAGGGAGCACATGGCATAGAGAAGCAAGTGTGTCAGAGCCAAGCAAGATGGTGAGATGCCAGTTTTAGATCTTGTAGCCAAGCAATCAGCTACTGACCCAGTCATCTTCATTTAAAGGAAGATTAAAATCTGTGTCACGTTGAACAGGTAACTGTGCTTAGCTGAAGGCACCAAGCAGTGCTGTCCTTATGTACTAGGCCACTTTATTCCGGAGTGCTGCATAGGATCTGCTGAGGCTCTGTGACTGCTGCAGGGTGAATCCCCATTCTGTGCCTGGCTCTCTCCTTGGGCTGTGTGGGGTACTTGGGTGGTGGTCAGGTGCACACAGCTTGACACCAAAGTCAGGTGTCCCAACACAGGCCAAGTATTCCTTCCGTTATCTATAGACAATGCACTGCTTACACAAGACAGCCTTGTTCTAGAAACAGAAGGAATTTGCTCAATTGTTTGTTAGTTTGCTTTGATGTGTTATGTGCTTTTGGTGCTCCCTTTTTTCTTTTTATATAGATATATGGGGCTATTTTGCTCTGAATATCTTTCACATGTGGAAAGTAATGTCCACAGTGAGAACAGCCCAAGTGACAGGAATATAGTCTGCCAATCTGCCATCCCCTGGGCTGCCTCTGTGCCTTTTAGCTTCCTTGCTAGGAGCTGACCAAAGACTTTTCTTCTAGCTTAGTCTTCCTCCTGCTGAGGCCTCAGGGCCAAGAGGCATGGGAACCAAAAACTGGACATAAGCGTCTCTGGTTGCTGCTGTCTGCAGCCCATAAAATGGGATGGTTTATCTGAAGATGCAGACTGTTAATTTCTTGAGTTTGGTAATTGCTTTGGATTGCAGATAATGCATCTTGTGAAAGGATCTGGTTAGCTTGAAATGAGAGTTTCTACATCTGCCATCTGTCTGTCTCCTACAGGGTGTGCTTGCTTGGGGTGTTTGCCCTGATTGTCAGCTGGGGGTCCTTGGGTCTGGAGCTGGCTGTTGCTGTGGTAAGTGGCTCTGGTCCAAGTCCCATTCACCTTTTGCTGCAGGTTTATCAGACACAAGATTAAACAGCTATTGGTACATGTTGCACACTGTTTTATTGTGCGTCTTGTTCTAGGTAACTGTCCTAATAACTTTATGAGAATTACAGAGCTCCTCCATGGTGGGGTGCAGTGGCTTGTACTCCAGCACTGCTGAGGCTGCCTAAAGCTGTACTAATGGGAATGACAGGGAGACTTCAGCATCTGAAACCTCCCTGCAGTGGAAGATTCCCTGATGTTAACCTGGCTCAACTGCTGTTTTATATTGGTGTTCTTTGATGTTCCTTTTCCCTTTTGTCCTGCCTCTATCTAGGGCTCCAGTGACTTCTGTATTAACCCAGATGCTTACATCTCCAAAGTGGTTGAAGAGAATGCAGTGCTCAGTGCTGGTAAGTCTTGGGACTGGCTTTGGCACAAGTGCTGTGGCTGCAGCTGTCACATAGGAGTGTGGCAGTGGCTGAGAACTTGTGGCTGTACCCAGATCCCTGCAGGCAATGGGAAAAGCAGATGCGTGTGGAGCTCTGGAAAACCCCAAAAATGCATTTATACACCAGTCAGAAGTGTGCATACATCTTTTATCATTCTTATTAATAATAATAATAGTAATTTTTTTTGTCAGAAGAGCCTTCAGACTTTCTTCCTTTGGCCCTCGGGCAGAAATAACTGATAAGATGGATCAGCAGAAACCCCTGGATTATTTAAATGTGGTGCCCTTGGTCTTTTTTCTCCTCTTCTAAGCGATGGAACTGTGGTGATACCAGTTCATAGTCTGAGTTATCATTTCTTTCAAGTTTCCTTTTGTCTGTATTCCAGCATCTAATCTATTTGTTTTTTATACCTGTTATTAACAAATACATGTATCAATTTTTCTCTTAATGGTGTTTATAAATAGGAGTCTTTTGAAAGCTAGTTTAAAGAGTAAATGAGCAGAAGCACCAGGAAAGAAATATGAATTTCCCTTTCCATTGTAAATGCAGTGTTTGGGTTGCTTTGTTTACCCTGTTCCATTTGAAGCCAAATGCCTGCATCACAGCGGCATTCAACTGAAGCACTGATGGATGGATTCAGTGTTTGTCATTCCTAATTTAGGCTGGAGTGGTTGGTGAGATGAGGGGTGCCTCCAATCTGGGCCTTGGGGGCAAAAATGATATTCAGAATTGTGGCTTAACACAAATATGGTTGAGTGCTCACCAGCAGAGAGAGATACTAAAAAGGAAAAGTACTTTTCAGGACTGAGTTTGCTTCTTGGCTAACAAAGTTACCTTCTCTCCTACCCTCTTTTCTCCCTAATAAGACCCTATGTATATTTCTGTGATGATAAAACACAAATAAGCTGTGACACTGATTTGTGTCACATGTAAGCCACATTCTTTATGCTTCTTATTTGCTGGAACTTGAACATCTTTGCCTTGCATACTGAAGGTCTGGTGTTACTGCCAAACACTTGGCCAAGTGCTGTGTAACTGATAGGGAATTAGGTATGTAGCTATGGCTGAGAATGCAGGGACTGGAAGCCATAAGAAATATTGATGTCTGGAGGCAAAATGTGTTATGAAAGAGTACATACATTCAGGTTGATATTATCACCCAGCAGATTATTCTTGGAGTGCCTTATTTATTGATTCTTTGGAAGGGAGAGGGGAGAGCCTGGCAGCTCACTACAGAAGGGTCTTTGTAACAAAGAAATTAATTAGGAGAAGAGAATGAAATGTTTAATGCGTTGTGCAAAGTGAAAATCCTTCCTTCATTGCAAGAGTGGCTTCAGGTAGCAGCTAGTCTCCTTTTTGGTCTAGAAGGCAAACAGGCCACGGAGGCCAAGGGGAAATACCAGACACTGATGGCAGTTGTGAGCTGCATTAACTCGATAACCCAAATCAGCTCTGGAGTGTGTGTAGTAACAACTTGGCTGACCCTAAGAACCTGAAGGAACACCCCTCCTTGCTCCTTTTCCGTTTCTTTTGCCCTTACCAGCTTGGGTCCAGCAGTTTTTTGCTCATCAGTATCATTCTCATGGAGGCTGACAGTGGCTGTTGTTCTGACATCCCCATCCCTCCTCCTGCTTCCCCCAGCAGGATCAGTCACCTCCCAAAGTGAAATAAGGCTCTGTTCCAGCAGCACCACCAGCTATAGCAGTTGCTAAGGCTCCATAAGTAACAGTGAATGGGGCTGAGCGAGATGCTGAGGAGGAGGAAGAGCAGGTGCTGTCACCAGCCTGAGCTGGATGGGTGGCTTCTTCGAGGGCTGCTGGCACATCAGCTCACTGCTGCTAGGAACCATTCAGCATTCACAAGGACCTTTCCTTATTTTTTCAGAAGGAAATCGGTCTTCCTTCTGAGCCTGCTGTAGCAATGGGCAGCTGGTGGGGAGGTGATCACATATTCTGCCTTCCCATGTGAATTTTCACTGTTCTTATGATCAGGAAGCTATGGAAATAACTCTTGGTCCCCCATGTCGTGGAGCATCCTGTGCACCTGAGCAGGAAGAAAGGCCACAGTGCAAGGGCTGTTGTGTGGAACTGTTTAGAGACACTCTCACCTCAACAGTGGCTCTTCTAAAATAGCGTTAAAAGATGCCAGCACTTTAGGCTTTTAATACACTTGGCTGTAGACTGTGGCAACTGCTTTGTGATCAGTTGAGCTCTATCTACAGGAGGGGCAAGCTCGAGGAGGCAGGATCAGCAGCTGAGAGCCAGGAGCAGCCCTGTCCTCCCAGGTGAAGCTGCCCTGCTTGAAGGCTCCCAGTTCCAGTGCTCAGACTCGTCACACACTCTCATTTGCTGCAGTATGGATGGATGAGGCAGAAACGTTTGAACTGTTCCACTTAGTTTCACCAGAGCACATCCTGTTGTGAATTTTTTCAGTTCAGAAAGCAGATTGCTTTTTGAAAAAAGAAAAAAGTGTGAGTTGAAGGAGAGACTCAAATAGTTCATGGAAGAAAAATCTGTTGGGAGCTGCTGTACAGGCAGAAACCACATTTAGCTTGGGAATCACATAGCTGAAATGGTGCTGGTATAAGATACTGGGTTGGGTGCTGTCATCTGCTTTTAAGGACACTTAAGAACCAGCAAGTAACCATAAATGTGAGCCAACCAGAAGCTTTACAGTGCTGGGTCAATGTTTCCCTTTAATCCTTTTGTTAGCTGTTGGTTTTAGACATGTTGTGTTATAATATTCCCAGTCTTGTACTCTGGCATTCAGACTAGGACTGAGCGATCCAGGTATGTGTATTTACAATGCTTTTTTGCTGTTGGTTGTTGTATTTTTTCCCATAAGAATAACAGCATTGGATACTGGGCAACTAGTATATTAACATTTGTTTGTATATTAATTGCTGTTTGCAGATCTAGATAGAATTAATGGAGCTGAGCATAATCTGATTAAGTGCATCATTATTGTTGTCATATTTTTTAGCTGGTGAGGAGATGTCCTTGTTTTGTAGAGAAAATGTGCTGCATTAAAAAAAAAAAAGCCTTAATACAGGTTTCCTAGAGGAGAGGTTTAAATCATTTTGCAGAAGAGGATGGATGATGTATGTGCCTAACGCGCCCAGTACTCATTAATTGAGATAAAGCCAATGGAGTTGAACAGTGGCTGTATAATCAGCTCCTGCTGCTAGCAAAAAGACTTGGTGCAGCCAAGATGTTTATTTTCAAAGCAGGAGGCCATCTTCTAGCCTCGTCGTTTTTTCATTGATATTATGCTATTATCAGATGACTTATTGAATAAAATTAAATAAGGAGGCAGTCTGTCTAAACAACAGGAAGAGCTTTCTCCAGATTCTCTTACTGGAAATCTGCACTGTGAAGAGATGCTTCCTCTGAAGGAGCTGCAAACCTCCAGGGATAGATAATGGAGTCTTTCAGCTCCAGCCCAGCCGAGTTTGTCAAACTGGATGCTGCAACTTGGCTGCTCAGATAAAAACAGCAAGCACTCTTAACGTCCATAGCCTCCTAATTGGCCTCTTGCTCTTTACTCTCATCTTAGAAGCCCGGTGCTGAATGAATCAGAGAACTGACACGACCACCTCCTTTTCCCATCTAAGGTCAGGACAAAACCCATGTGGGGGATGTGGTGGCTGTGCTGTTACTGCTCGGGCTGCGTGGGCACAGGAGAAAAGAGCTTGGCCAAAGGAGCACTCTCGAGACTCATTCTGAGCTGATGTTGGTGGTCAGAAGCTGTGTTTTCCTGTCTCGTTTTGTTGGGTTCCTGATGAGCAGAAAGCTTTGTGTGGAGGGCACTTAGGATGGCTATGAGCTCTTCCATGAAAACTTATGATGACATCAGTCTGCTCTCACCAGTACCAGCGGCATATCTAGGAGGAACACAGCTGGTATGTAGATACATCCCTTTGCCTTAGGGAGAAGACAAACCTAGCAGGCAAGAAAATCTTCTTCTTAGACATCTCAGGCAATATGGTTCATCTGTCTCTGCTGGTTGATCATACAGAGGCACTCTCACTGGGTGTATACATACAATTCAGGCTGTGTGAGAACGCTTGAATAGAGATTAAGAATGGTGGCAAAAACTGTTGAAGGTTTAGGCTTTGTTTTGTAAGCTAAGATGTATTTTTTCTCCTGATTGCTCTTTACCCTACAGACCTTCTTGCTGCCTTTTGGCAGGTGCATAATGCCATTTTCACATTTGTGCTGAGCTTTGAAATGAAGAGTAAGTCTCCATGGTTGCAGAAGCAATGAGTAGATTCCAGCAGCTGAAGCATCTTTAGCAGGCAGTTCTACTTTCCTTTCGAGGAAAAACAGACTCTGTGGAGATGAGGCATTTTGGATGGTTCCCTTCCTTGCCTTCTGCTCCCACAATGCCTGTGCACTGTGAGAGTGGGTCAGGAGGACTGCTAGCAGCAGGCTGTGCAGCTGCATCAAGGCAGCTTCAGTGCCTGTTGTAGATTTATTTTAAAGCAGTGCAGCTATCAGAATGCAATGTTCAGTGCAGGGGAAAGCTGCTCCTGCTGGCTGTGCCATTTTGGAAAGCACATTTTCTGTACAGAATGCTACAGTAGTCTGCTGCAGTACCGGTGTTACTGCAGTGTAGCAGTGTTGATTTTTGTCTTCCAGAGTGAAGTAAGGGATGCACTTATTTCACTGTTCTGCTTTACTTCACTTGTAGCCAGCAGTCCTTGAGCCTGGGCTCACAAGTTGCAAACTGTGATTATATTGGGAACTGTCATCAGTGATCTGCGCTCTCAGGGCGATCCAGAAGGCCCTAAAGAAACCTTTCTGGAGCCATGTATAAGAGTAGGCCATGCAACTTAATGCACTTATATAGGTGATGTGAAATTGATACCAGTGTGGGAGCCTGTGTGCAATTTCTGGTAGTCTGTGGATGTAAAATAAAGAAGTGCCAACATCAGAGCTGTGTGTGACACTGTGGGGTGCTGTTGCTGTGCTTTTCTCAAAGCACAGGGGCACTTCAACCATTTCTCCTCTGCCACTGGGGGGATGACTGAGCATCAGAGGAGCAATCCTTTCCTTGGTGCAGTGCTTGCACACAGCACTTTGTGTGGTCCGTGCAAAGCAAAGCCCACACAGCAGTTCTCACTGCCCTCCAATCTGCTCAGCTTCTGCTAATTGCTTTTTGGAGGAGGCCAAAAGCATCCCAGAGAAAGAGCTAGCGGGGGGGGGGAGAGAGAGGTGGAGCAGCTGGCAGAGCTGCCCCAAAGTCGGCTAATGAATTATAAATAACAGCTGTCAGGTTGCTTCACAGCACATGGGAGCTGGCAGCCTGCTCTGCACCACTCGGTTCCCTGCACCTCGGTTTGCCAAAAGGTGCATTCAATATTTATGGGGAGTGCTGCAGAGCCGGGGTGCTCTCAGGTCTGTTCCCTTCGCGGCTCCTCTCGCTCGTGGTTGTGCGTTTTGCTGATTTCTGAGCTGGGAGTGCTTGGAGTACTTCTGCAACCTGGAATACCTGTGACTGAGAGCCACAGATAGAAGATTAAAGGGAATGGGAGAAAAGGTGTTGGGAGAGGAGAGGAGAGAAGGTGGTATGTGTGTTTTCAAGCTGCTGTTGTCTTCACTGAGCGAACTTCACCGTTGGTTTTGCTAAGCTGATGTGCTCTCATTCATCTGAAGAGGCACAGTAAATGTTTGAGCGTTAGTCTCAAGGTACTGGACTGGTAACTCTGCCACAGAGCTCGTTCCCTCCATAGCACACAGTTGAGAATCATAGAATGGTGGGGGGAAGGCTGAGATTCGTAATCTGACTTTGTCCAGGCAGTTGGTGGTGTATTATGGAGGGCACTTGAGGGCACCAGGCTGGTGAATGAAGAGAAATGAAGCTGTCTCTTCAAGCCTGGAAATAGGTGATGCCTTAGGAAGTGCATTTTAACTGTACTTATCTGTGCTTGTGTGTGGAAGTACACATTCAGAGCTCTGATGGAACTACTCAGTGTTAAGGATCACACCTTGTTGCTGGTATCCCAGTAACAGCTTTCTTTCCTGGCCCAGTCTGCGCTACTGATTAAATACAGAATATACCTTTCCGGCACAGAAAGCTGCAGAAGAAATTACGTGCATCTGACTAAGTAGTCTGACACCTCCTAATTAAAACCTAATTGCGTGTAAGTGACATCCACCAGAAAACAGGCTGCTGTTTACTCGTTCATCCCCAGTGCATGTCAGAAAGATGAGAACTCTTTTTATATCCGTTTCTTTCTTCAGGACATTCCAAGATGTTTCTTGCTTTCAAAACAATATTGAAGTGATATGTTACTACAGGTTGTTTTCTTGAATTAGGAGGGCTTTCTTATGTTCTCTATAGGCTCTAAAACCGGTCTCCCCTTTGAGCCCCCAGTCCAGAAGACTTTTTTACCACATGAACTTGTATATACAGGAAGCAGCATGGTGTGGTAGCATGGGGATGTGTGTTTGCACCTCCTTTGGCCTAACAGTGTGCTTTCACAGGTACTTTAGTTAGCAGCCTGTGTTTATACCACCTTTGGCACCTCTCCTGTGCCAGTTTTTCTGTGGCTGTTTAGTGATCTTGTTGGTGAATGGAACTGGCTGAAAGTTACGTCCTTGCTGTATATCCCAGGCAGCAGTCCCTACCTCTGGTTGCTTTCAGTGACCGTAGAATGGTGTTCTGAAGCTCAAAAGCTGCAGAAATTAAACACTCAGTTGGACTTCTCCTAGACTGAGGTCTGGTTACACTATGAGTAGAACTGACTTCTGAACAAACCTTATATTGATGGCTCCCCTGACAATATAAGCTCCGTACTTCTTTATCGTTAAGGGGAGAGGAGAACAAAAGCAAATACTTTGTTGTGGGGAGCAGAGAGAGGGAAGTGGTTTCATTTACATTACGCTTTCATTTTGTGTATTGCTTTCAGGACTTAACACCTCCATTGTGGTGGCCATAAAATACTGGAGTAATGGAACAACATCAGTAATGTGACTTTCTCTTTTGTCTTTGTAGATACTCTCCGCTATTACATCACCTGTAGTGCTGGATACCCCAACCCTTTCCAGCAGGTGAGTGTGAGCACTGTGCCCACCTTCCTTCACCACTTCCCAGCATCCTGCTTCCCACAGGGGATGGGCTAAATGCTTTTGGTGCCAGCAGCAAGTTGCAAGGTATTAGCTGTAGGAAATGCTCCACCTGTTGGTAAAGCTTTGGTACCTACTTTCCAGCCGTGCAAGCGATTTAGTGAGCAGTTGTTTTCCACCTTCATCATTACCTGTATGTATGGTCTAGGATGCCCTTCAGAGGGTGAAGGAGTGGTGAGTACCATGGCTTTTGTTCATGGTATCTCTGTTTGCGTGGCACTCTTCTAAGGGCAGCAATGTGGAGGCAGAGCGCCCACAATTCATGCCAGAGTGGGAACCTGCAGACTTCCTGCTTTGAATCTCTTCTTGCGGTTTCTTTTTAGTTTAAGTGGCAACACTCCACTCCCAGAATGAAGCCCCTTGTGTGGGTGGGGGAGCGATTCTCACATACGCCTCTTAAATCCCTTGGATGCTCAAGGGTTTGCATCCTGAAGTATAAACGTGAGTCATTATTCTTTTGTGTGGGGGCTGAGGAACAGCACCTGGGCCCATCCCAAACTTTGTCTTCTGTATCAGAGGCCAGAATGAACCCACACCACCCACTGTGCAGCAGACACCAGCTGCTTCAGTTTATAATTAGGATATTTTTTAAATCTCATCTTCCTCTGTTTTCAAGGATGGGGGAAGAACACTTCAGGCTGTGCACCGTTGCCATCAGTTGCATTTCTGGTTGCTTAGTATACACTTTGACATGTTATAGCATGTGAAATTCCCATGGATGCTTTAACGGGGTGTGAAAAGTGTACCCCAGTGAAATCAACTTTTAATATTAACATTGAGTTAATATTAACTCAGCCACCTGACTGAGTAGAAAAATCCATCTGTATGCTGTGATGAGAATATAAGTGCTTTGTCTTGCTTTTTCTCCTGCCCCTCTGTCCTGGCACTGGCCACAGCTCTGCATATGTGTTTTGTTTCCAGGTTAGTAAAAGTAGAAATTAACTTTACTGGAACTGAATACGTATCAGTTGAGATTTCCTGAAGTTGAACCATTCATATAGGTGATGCTTCAGTGTTTGCTAGCAAGATTTAAGTCTTAACTCCCAGGAGTTCTGCTGGTCCATGAGTTGCTGAAACACTGTTTTGTGTTGAGCAGAAGCTGTCAGGAAGTCACAAGGCTCTGGTGGAAATGCAAGATGATGTTATGGAACTCATGAGGTCAGCAAGCAGAGAGCATCCCACCTCCAAGGTAACTCCTCAGTTTTGCTCTCCCTGTACTTTCCTTACCTGTGTACAAAGCCCAGTATCAGGTTCTGCAAAGCTGCTTCCATGTAATAATCACTGGGCTTGTTGCTTACAGGAGTATCTTGCACGGATCCAGGAGGTTCTAAATTCAACAGAGATAAACTTGCAGCAACTGACAGCTTTAGTGGACTGTCGGAGTCTGCATTTGGTGAGTACTCAGTAAATGGGCTTGCGTTGAGGAAGCACTAAGTGGGTGTAGAGCCTGTAGCGTACTGATTATTCTGGAGTTTCAAATCTCTGGTGTGCCAAAACGGTTTGTAACTACTTCACTGACTGACTCCAGCAGTAAGGAGAATGGGATTTTGGATCAAGTTAGCTTTGTATTTTTGTGTTTGAAGATCAGTGTAGAAAACCAGATAACATCTCGTTACATCTGCAAGCTGCATCCGTAAGGTTAAGGGTCCTTAAGCTTGTTTCCATAGCTCATAGCTTATTGCTTTTTCCCATGAAATGCCTTATAGCTGCAGTAAAGCATAATCAAATTATTGCCTTATCTGCATCTCTGGAAGTATAGAACTAGGTAATGCGTGCTTGTGTTCTTGGGCAGTAGGGCAGAGGGAAGGAGCTGAGAGGCTTATTGAAAAATGCGGTGACTTAAGTTGGGCGGATAAGTTTTATCTTGGAGTTTTTCTTTTTTTCTTTAATCTTACTGCCATGTCTAAATTTGCTTTGGGATTTGTGAGTAGAGGTAAAAGTTAGGGAAGTTATGAAAAAACACTTGAGGTCTCCAAAATTAAAATGAAAATATGCTCTGGAGATGGAACTATGAACTTCTGGGTTGTTTCAGAGCATGTGGTCCGGGGGGAAGGCTTTTGAATTAGAATTCAGTGTTAACTCTCTAGTGACCAAGCAACTCTGCTCGTTTCTCTCTCCAGGATTACGTCCAGGCTTTGACGGGCTTTTGCTATGATGGAGTGGAAGGCCTCATCTACCTGGTTCTCTTCTCCTTTGTCACAGCCCTCATGTTCAGTTCCATTGTGTGCAGTGTCCCACACACTTGGCAGCAAAAGAGGTATAGAGAGGGTTTAGATCCTGTGGTGTTGTAGAGCTGTTTCCTAATGAAGACTAGCTATTGGATTTGTGCCCATGAGCATCTGGAGCACTTTCCCATGTGATCCCATGAGCGTGAGGCCTTCTTAAGCACAGGTCCAAAGGAAAAAAACTGCTGGCGTTTGCTCTGGTTGTGATTAATATTTACATCTGAACTTTACTGCGCTGGAATACTATGTGCAAAGAGTGTTCAGTATGCTGTAGGACTAGAGTCAAGTCAGAGATGAATGATTATAGCTATAGAGAAAGGCAAATGCTCGAACTATGTGCTTCTCTGTACAGTACTTCTACTCTTGCATTGCTCTGGCATTTGTTCTAGTATGGGGGAGAGAACTAGGATGAGCAGCAGCTCACACTTGCCTTTCTTGGCTTTGCTAACACTAGGGCAACTGACTTCCATAGCTAATAGAAATAGAAAATGGTCTTGTCTGCAATAGAATGGGCAGATAAGATTCTTGCACATTGGTGGTGATCATGTACAGCAGAGTTGTTTGGAACTGCTATTAATGATGGTAAGGGCTGATCATAAGCCTTGAGCAAATCTTCCCAGGGCCTCTGTAACTAGCTGCTGTATCACACACAGCTATTAAAATAGCTTTGGATTTTCTGTTCTTGTAGAAGACTATTGGACTGTGCAGCAAATTCTCGACTGTGCAGCAAATTCTCCACTGTGGTCCTGAAACATAATTTTTGTGGTCTGAGCCTAAGCTCAAGGTTCAAAGTAAAATGGAACATCCAGAACAATAGTAGGAAGCCAGAGCCCGCCAGGCCTGCAGTGCCCACAGAGAGAGCCTTGGGAAATGTGTCAGAATACTGCTGCAGAAAATGGCTGGTTTCCTTGGCTCTTCCACATGCAGCTGTAGAGGTGTTTTCAAGAAGAGCATGGCAGTCTGTTTGAAGGAGAGAGATTTATACAGTGCTATCTCTCGTGCTGCCCAGCAGGCTCTGGCTGCTGCTGTGAACTGAAAGATTCCCTCTTGCATTATCTGGAGCACGGCTCCTTCCTCTGGCTCCCTCGGGGAGGTGGAGGATGTCATACTTTATTGCCTGTTAGAAGCTGAACAGGCTGCAATTCCCTGATTAAATCTTCAGTGCCACCTGGTGGTGCAGAAACTGCAAGTGGTGGTGGGGATGCTCTAGAGATGCCCGTGATGTTTCTCCCCAGCAGCTGTATGTTTCACGTTGAATGTTTTTCTAGCCTTGTCCAGTATCACTAAAATGTACTTCAGATCTTGATACTTCATCCCATAATTAGGGAAGTAAAATGATAGTGTGTGCTATTTAGGAGAGGCAGAAGAATGATATGGGAAGGGGAAAAGGAAATCAGCTTGCAAACAGCTCTGCTCTGTATTAAAACTGATTTAAATTCCTGACCTTTCTGAGGGAAGAAAGGCTCTAGAAACAAATGTTGCAACTTAGTACATGTGGAGACTTGTGAAGTTCTGTTAGAAGCTGAAGCAGATGCTGTGCAACCATAATGGAAGTTCCAAGTCTTATCCTTAAAAGCCCTTTGGACATTGCTGCAAGGAATGGAAGAACAAAGACTGCAGCTCTGGAGGATGCTTTGCAATACATCCTTACTACCCCTTTGACATATATTTTTTCCAAAGTGCTGTGTATTTTCGGGATGCATGTCCATTCTTTGGTTATGTGACTGGGCAGCTGAAGAGCCATATTGTCTGCCAAGCCCTGAGAGAAGACCGTAGGGAGACTGCAGGGAATCGTGCAGTCTAAAAGTCCAGATGGTATCTGTGGGAGGTCTGAGTCACAGTGGTGTAGGCTGTGTTTGACACTGCCAACCTGAGGCATCCCAACTGGGTATAAATGCAGAGGCGTGGAGGATGGTTGGGAGGTTCCTAGGATTGCCATGGTTTCCTGCAAACCCCACGTGTGGGGTAATTGTAGGGTTCTAGGAGGAACTTCTTTTCCTTCTTGCAGAAGCTCAGATGATGATGGGGAAGAAGAATCAGCTGCTCAGGGGAGCAGACAGACACACGATAATCTTTACAGAGTGCACATGCCCAGCCTCTATAGCTGTGGGAGTAGTTATGGCAGTGAGACCAGCATTCCAGCAGCAGCACACACAGTCAGCAATGCTCCCGTCACAGAGTACATGTGAGTATCCTGACAAAAAGGCTGAATTGCATCTCATCCAAGTTGCTGCGCTCAGATTTTGTAGTTGCAGGGCTGGTACTTTCAACTGAGCAGTGGAAGTGATAAAGGATTCTGTCTGAAATGTCAAAAGACGTGTTTTCTGATTAGCATCTGCTGGGACAGCCTAAAAGTACTGCAGTAGAAAGGGTTGTATTAGGCAGCATACTCAAAAATAATACGACCTGCTTTGTACTGTGGGATTTAGACATCTGTCCACAGAAAAGGAAGCAGTGTTGTCTAGGCTCCTTATTGCACAATGGTTCTGATCCCCTTGAGGCTTGGCTCTTCAGACAGAGTGGTTTTGCCAGAAGATTTTAAGCCTCCTTAGAGACCAAGAGCCATAGCAAAACCTGCAGGCTCTTTCCTTCCCTGTGTTTGAAGTCAGCTCTGGTATTTGTTGCAGTCTGGAGCTGCCTGGTCAAGGTGGGACCTTTGGAGCTTTCTCCAGAAGTGCCAAACCCTGATGGCTCTCCTACTCCCTTTTGGGGCCCATCTCTTTTGGGCTGGCACGTTTTTTTGTTCTTCCCTTTAGATTTTGTCCTTATTTTATCTCCAATTCTGCAGCTTGGCAGTTATGACTCTGTAGAGAGGCAGATTTTTCACGCAAACCTATTTTTAATTCATTCAGTGTGATTCAGTGTGGGCTGTTCTGAGTGTAAAGATAGCGTTATTTTCCTTAGCCTGAGCACTAATTTTGTGACTGGAAAAGGGGATCCACCTGGCCTGTAAGAAAAGCTTTGAGAGAGACCGATTTGTTGCAGTAATTCTGGGGGTGCATGTGCTCTGTCCCATGTCACTGTCAGAGACCTTCCCTGGAGAAGTGTGGCACGTGCCCCCATTACCATGTGTGTCTTCCTTTCCTAGGAGCCAGAATGCAAATTTCCAGAACCCCCGTTGCGAGAATACCCCGCTCATTGGCCGGGAGTCCCCACCTCCCTCAGTAAGTCTCTCTTTACTGCTCCTCTCTGCTTCAGCGACTTTGGGGAATACACATCTACCACTTCTGTATACTCTCAAGGGAGCTGATTGTGCAGTCCAACACAGGATCTGGCCCATAAATCGAAGCAGTATAGATGAGCCACGTCTCACCTGCCACGGAGAGCAAAACTTAACTGAGCTACTTTTGACATTGCACGTAAAAACAGTAAAACTAAATCTGTTAACAGTAATCTTATGGGCCCAGTCCTGCCACCACTGAAATGCATGAGTGTCTTGGTGGGTGACTTCAGCAGGATGATTCACTTGCATGCAGTATTCTTGCTATCTCTGGCACTGCACTGATTCCTTAAGTTTAAAAGAAGGCTGTTAAAGCAGTAAGCTCAGAGTTATTGCTGAACCTCTCTCCTTAATTTGCCCTAAAGAGACAGTGGGATGAAACTTGTATTTTTTGTTGTTGTTGAGATTTTTTTTTAAAATCTTTTGTTTTACAACTCTTTTACTTTCTTTAGAAGCTATTTTTGTATTTAATTTCCTATGGAGGGGGAAGGAAAAAAAAAAAACCAAATACGTTCATGGAGGGTTTTGATATCCTGTGAACCTTACTTCCACCGGAACTTGGATAACATGCCATGGCAGTGCTCGCTACCTTGGTGGTGTGATTGCAGAGTTTGGGTAGTAGCATGATTAGTAATCAGCCAGTCTTCAAGTATAGGTAAAGAAAATGCACTCAGTGGTACACGATTCAAATTCACGGGGAGGGGAGGAAGGAGTAGGAACTGTGGTGGGAAGGGGGACAATCACATTCATGTCTTCACTTCAGAATGACCAGTTCATCTCACCATAGATGAAGTAGAATGGTGGAAAGGGGATCTTTGACTTGGTGGTGGGCCGGATCTCTTGCAACCTTCTTAGAAATACAAATAGGTGTGTTTTTTTTTTTTTCCTGATGCCTGGTGTTCTGAACAGAAGCTCTGGTAGTGTTATCTGCTCTCAGCAATGAGACAGTCCTCAGAAGAGCTGCTGTGTTGCACTCAGAATGGTGCGGCAAGAGCTTGCTTTACCACTGGCATTTCCTGCCACCATCCCTCTGGAACTGCCAAGACATATGTTCCTTCTGTGTCTGTAGGCCAAGGTCCTGCTTCCCCTTCCCCTGCTGCTCTTCTGCTTCAGAAAAAAAGCACACTCCTTTCTGCAGGGGCTTTAGTTATGCAAGATGTTTCCTGGTTCTTCGGTCGCTGTTTGCGTTAATACCCTGAAAGGGGAACTGAGTCCTGGTGCCTTAGGCTGGTTTCTGGGAGGAGATAAAGATGAGATTTTATTTTTATTTTTGCAGAGGAACTTGACTTGACAGCAGTCTGTGTGGTCTATAGGGAAGTGCACGAGCGGGGGAAGGAGGAGAGTGCGTTGCTGTTCCTGTAGGCAACGGAGCTTCTGCCTCGGTGAAGCAAGGAATGGGCTGTAGGATAAGTGTGGTTACTGGAAGGGCCTACTGATAGGTGGAGAGAGAAAATCCTTTTCACAGTCCTGCAGCAGGGGCAGTCAGCAGAGGAGGGGCGCTTTTCTGTTTCTGTATTCGCAGCTCTCCATAGTAGGTGGCTGAGATCGTATGGAGGCAGAACTTGCACGACCTGTTTGTAGCAAATTGTCTGTGGAAGGAGAGAGATAGGAGGTTACTAATGCTCATGACTGTGCCTCTTACTGGGAGGGAGAAGGGGAGTTCACCATGTAAATAGGGCATATCCAGTGAGTGGACAGAACTGATGCATTCCGTTTAGCTTTCTTTCTGAGAACAGATGGTGAGAGCTGAGATGTGATGATCCTGCCGCATTGTTTGTCTGTTACTTTTCCTGGCTTTTTGTTTGTTTGTTTTTTTCCCCTCTTCTCATTCCTTCTGTTTTCTCCTTCTTGCCACAGGGCTATTCCTTTAGGGTTGTAGAGCCCACCTTGTCACTGACACACACCACAGCGTTTCACTTGCTTGCACTGTATTTTTCATGCACGTTGAGGCTGCACTCTCTTTTTCTCTCTTTCTTGCGTCATCACAGTTGTATTTGGCTGCCATGGACAGTAGCAGCCATATGAGCTGGCAGCTTAAGCCCTCGGACAGTGCACGGACATACTGGTAACAGCGCCCGCAAATGGAACAGGTACTGGAAACAAAAAGGTCCTTCTTGCTCAACCCCTTCTCCACTCCCAACCACTCCTCATCCCTGCACTGTTTATCCCAGGCCAGTGCCTTTTATTTCTTCACATTCCTTTCCTCTGCACCTCCCACCCCATTCCCTCCTGCCAAGGGTTAAAATTACTTAGTTTTGCTCTGGTGCAGACTCAAGCAGCAGATTTAACCTTGGAAAGGCTTCTGGTGCTCGATGTGATGGCTACAGAGGCTCGTGCCTCACAACTGCTCACTCATGGCTGCTTTACTTCAGAGTGCACACTGGAGAACAGCTTGAACACTTAGTCCTGAGCGCTGCTTAAATGTGGAATTAATGATGCACTTTAAATGCAGAATGGAAGTTCTCCCATCCCAAGAAGCTGCTTTATAGCAAGAACCAATCTAGTAGCTTTTCAGTCAGGACCAGTTCTCTTATTTCAGCTTTTTGGCTTCCCTTGATTCCTGCTGCTGTTCTTTTTGTATTGACTGCTCATAGCAGCATGTGCCCCAAACCACAGAAGTTTATCTGCCCTATGCTTTAAGCTCCTCAGTAGGATTTTTAATTTGTTGAAAGGCTCTGGTTGGTAGTGGTGGCCTGTCCTAAAGAGTTATTTCAGTGCCTGTTAGATCTGTGTGCAGCTTCTCCTTGCATTTAAAGTCAGAAAGGAGTCAGTTTAAAGACAGCTTCCCTAAGGGTTCAGGCGTAAGCACTAAGATTTATTTCACTCTGTTTCAAAACCTTTTACTGTTTTGTTTGTTCTGTGTGTGTCCAACTCATTTCATCCATCTCCCATGGGCTCTGTGAACAGAGCCCCCTTAGCATCATTTCACTGTCTGAATTTTCAATGTGCTGTTGTTGCTGATGGTCTCCAAGATCGCCAGTGTGTCTTCGCTCCCAGTAGTCCATCAGAATGCCACTTGCATACAGAAAGAGTAGGTGGTCTGCATTAGGCCTTGGAGTTTTTAGCTTGGTTGGATACAGGGTGTAATGAAAGCTCCCAGGCAGCTCACCTGGTGTCAAGGACAGCGAGCTCCCCCAAGGGAGCTACAGCCATGCAGTGACTGGAAGGTGCTGGTTCCAGTTGGAATAAAGGGGCTATTGCTTTTGGCCTGTGCAGTCAATGACCCCTATCTTAATTCTGTTCCCAGAAAGACATGTCCATAAAGCTGCTCTTCCTCCATTTCTGCTGTTCTTGCATTGGATTCCTTTCTGTCATGTTGCTGCTTGGTCTGTGCTCTTGCTGCCTCTTGCCATTTGTCTGCCTGTCTTGTGACGTGCTGGGAAGCGTGCTGTCTGACTTGGATGTCCCAGTGCCCTCTGCCATGGTGCATGAACACAAACCTGTCTTGAAGCATGGTGCTGGAACTCGTGGAAGGGTCACAACTTCCTTCAGTCTTAAGCCTTGTAAAGACTGCTCCTGGGCTCATGGTGGTCTTTCTGCTTCCTGCAGGTGGTATTGTAGCAAAGTCAGAAAACTGCTTATGAGTCTATCCCACAAAATAAAATACTGCTTGGTGGGGGAAAATTCTAGGGTCTTTATACTGGGCTTGAATTATCCTCTGGGCTGGAACATGACTTCAGTCTTTACTGTCTTCTGTTTCCCTAAGGTCACACCCAGAGTTAATGTGGCTGTCTGCAGGGCTAAGAAAAAGCCATTGCATTCTTTCCAAGACTTCAAAAACAAACAAAACAAACAGAAGCTCTGTTCTTTTAACTTGGTCAACTTAAATCTCTTTGAATTCAGAACCCACTGGCTGGAATTTGCTGTTTCCCTCCGTGTTGTACCTCCCATTCATAATGATACCAAACCCTGTGTGTTTACTGTGCTGTAGCTATTTGAGAGGTGGATCAACCTTTAAGAACTTGACTCCAGAAACTTTGGTCTTTATTGGCATACTAAAATAGCTCTGGCAGGAAATCAAAGTCAGGGTAGCCAAAGAGATGTATTTATTTTAACTGCAAATAGTCAATGGTTTTTCCTTGGAGTCATGGTTTCACACGGTAAGTGATCTTCCAGAGCAGCTCTGTTAGCAGTGAAGTACATCTGCACAGTTCACAGGACTTGGTAGAATTTATGGTCTCTAAAACTAACCAATTATTCTCATTATTATTATTATTTTCTGCAACGAATGATTTCTTTGTATGCAAGCTACTTCTGTTAATCACCTCACTCTTATGTGCTCACTAACCATACCTATGAAAGTTTATGCCCTCAACAAGGCTAAATGTGAATGGTTCTTTTTCTTTCAAGAGATGCAAAATAAACTCTTGTGCAATCAGCTGTGTTTGTCCTAGCTGACTGGTAAGTGCCTGGGAGGTGTGCTGTGTTGGCTAACACAAGCCACCCGGAGGAACAGCAGCAAGAAGTCTGTTAGGCCCTCTGCTTGGGGTAGCTAACAGTGTGGAGAAGGCATTGACCTCCTTGCTGTATTTAAAAGGGTACAAGAGGGCATATAGGCACCTGGGTGCTGAGAGTACTGGAAGAATCGATGCGTTGTGCATGTTCTTTGCCTTCTGTGCAAGCTCATCTTTAAAGGAAACTAAATGCAACTGTATGCATGATGGCTGTGTCAGGCAGTGTATCCAGGTCACCTGAGAGCAGAGACCAAGACTTCCTTAGCTCCAAACTGTGCTCAGGCTTAGAAGTCTTCAGATCCTGTTTTAAAAGAAGCTGAAGTCTAAGTTATCTTAATAGTGAATGGTACAGTTTGGTTTCATATCCATGTGACTGGCGAGTTTCTGCTGATACATCTTCATTTGTTGGCCTGTCCAGATGTTGGGATCTGTGTATTCCACAGCATCTTTCCATTGCTTCACAGCAAAGGATGCACTAAGTGCTTAGATGAGAGACTGCTGCTGACAGCATGTGGAGCAAAGCATTCATGCATTGAGTCTAATGTAGTTACCGAATATTTGGTGCATGCTTCTGGAGCTGTGCTGTGCTGGTTATAAGAGGTGTGCGGAAGTTCTAGTTCTGTTTCCGATTTTCAACCCAACTTTTCATGGCCATTAGAAATATCCTTTAACAGAAGGAGAAACCGGTTCCAACTGTAATGGGAAAAGGTTCAAAGGTACAAAAATCCTGAGTTAAGGAGAGAACATCAGCCCTAACTCTGACTATTGAGTCTTGATTTGTTCCTTGTGGTGGATTGCAGGTAGGTTTCAATGTAAAAATGCATTCTGCTTGACTGTCCAAATCTCATGATCCTGATTGCTTTGTTTCAGTGACACTTAGGCTACTGTGGGTTTTTTTCCTTGTGGGAGGAAGGAGCAAATTCTTTTCAACTTCTCTTTCCACAATGGGTGCACTATTGAAATGTGGTTCATCAACCAGTCCATCTTGATTGTTAATGTTCTAAAGGAAGTTGATGCTGCAAGTTATGCTCTGAATCTATGGGATTTCCTTGATCCTAGAAGACTTTTTTCTATATACATCTTGCAAAACCTTAACAACTGCGGATTTTCTGTTCTTGCTCATCTCCTTCCATGCTCTGCATATGGAATACAAATGGAAAATGAGCAATCAGATGCATTTTGCCTTCTAAGATGCTCTTCTTAGCATGATGCTTGGCTGGAAATTTCAACATTATACTGTCTGAATGTGTTCTGCTTATCCTATGAGAAAGTTATTTGACTTCTAAGCCTCTTTGAGCCCTCTGGGTTAGTCTCATGTTTTAATAATGCCCTAAACTTCATTTCTGAAACAGTAATCATATTTCATAAACTGTATGGGATATAGTCCTTAAACTGGCTCAGCTTGGTACATTCTACCTTTTCTTTCTCACTGGCAAAAGAAAAAATACATCTTAAAAAGAGATAGAACACGTATACCCTTTGTCTTCTAAATATAGATGCTGTTTCTGGGCCAGAGTTTTATATTAAGATCCATGTTCTGCAGAAAGTTTTCCAATTATGGAAGATAGTAAAAGATAAGCGTGCAAATAAGCCACAGGTATCTTCATCTGCTGCCAATGGGGTCAGCCCTGCTGAAGGAGCAGCATCTCTCTTCTATTGTACAGAGGTTCAGCCCGGTTTGGTCTTTGAAGGAAAACTGAAAATGCTGTTAATTCTCTGAAACCTCCTTTGAATAGCCAGGCTTTTGAAAGCTTAAGGATGCCTCATAATGTTCTTTCCCAGTGGGCAAGATAAATCATAGCTCCTGGTGTGGAACTGCCTTCCTGTTGTCTCTTTGCCAGCTTAACTGGCTATTTTATGTGGTACTGTTTTAAAGGTGATAATAAGTCAGTATGCTGAAGAGCACTCTTGGGAAGTAAGATGTGGATGTTACAGAATTATTCAAGCTCCTGCTGGTA
This sequence comes from Pavo muticus, assembly GCA_016647715.1. NCBI lineage: Eukaryota > Metazoa > Chordata > Aves > Galliformes > Phasianidae > Pavo > Pavo muticus. The sequence goes on along the minus strand of JACDJE010000022.1, from coordinate 3,098,086 downwards.
TTAAAAAGAGGAAAAAGCACCTGTCCTCATTGCTTGGTTTGGAGTATCGTGGTAGCTGAATCCCAGAAGCACTAAAATGGCCACGATCAAAGCACTGAACACATTGACACAAAGAGGAAGAGTCTCTCGTTCTTACTGCAGTGTATTTGCATGCTTTTCAGCTCAGAATCCAAAGCTGGATGTCATGTTATCTCGGTAGCCTTTGGGAACTGTTTGGGATGACCTTGCTTTGAATAAAAAATTATAAAACAACCCCCAAACCAAAGGCACCTCACACCTCTGTGAGCTTTTTTCTCACCCCCAAGCTGGAGTCTTGTCTACCGCTGCATGGTACACAGGCTGGATCCCATGCCATGGTGGATAATTAACGACCTGGTAACTATTAGATGGCTAATATCTTGTTGGATGGCAGCCTGTTTCCAGTCTGGCGGGGTCTGTTCTTTCTCAGACATAAATTGTTCACAGGGATGTGTTCTTCCACACTTTCCTTTCAAAGTGTCCATTTGTGGTGCATGCAATCTTCTGATGACCTCATTGCAGAGAAATGCAATGAATTTTACACCCATTTTCTTTTCAACCTCCTTTTCTGGCATGGTTGAAAGAGGCAACGTGACTAAAAGAGGATGAAGGTGTGAGGTGGGTTTTTACATCTGTATCATTTCCATTTCCCTTTCTTCTCCCAAGCGAAATATGGTACATTTTGACTCAGTGACTGTAGGACTTCGTTCTCTATAGAGAGCTTGGATAAATCATTAGCCCACCTGCACTGACCTGGCCAGCATCCTTGCAGCAGGCAACACGAGTGTGTTGCTCTACACAGTGACTTGTGAAACGTTCCTTGTCAGACCAAGCCAGCAGCTCCTTGATATGCAGCAAATGCTGCCTATGTTGTGCTGGAAGTGATTGCAATCTGTCGTTCTGTTCTGACGTTATTCATTCTGACTTCTCTGTTCTGTTTGTTTGTTTGTTGTTTTTTTTTGTCTTGTTTTCCTCCAGTACACCTCCAGCATGAGAGCCAAATACCTCGCCACCAACCAACCTCGTCCAGATGCTGGCAGTGTGCATTAAGATGCAAAAGCAAAGAAAAAACAGAAAGAAAAACAGCAACACAATAAAAACCAACAAAAAACAACAGCAACAAAAACCCACGTGTGCAGTCAGACAAAAGTGTGCCAACTGCTGTGCCCCTGTGCTGTCCTCGTAGAACAATCCTGCTGTTCTACCCCAAATCCAGTGCAGCTCCTTCTGTTTCTCCAGCTCAGAACACCCCTCCAACCTCGTACCTGCCCACTGGAGTGGAAGCCCCTTTTGAATTCAAGCCTTCGTTTTGTTGTACCTGATGTACAAGAGAGAGCAAGCACGTGCAGGCAAAGCAGCTGAGAGAGTGCCTGCCTGCCCTGTGCTCCGCCTGCCTGGGGCCAGCTTTGCTGGAGTAACCTGGTAGAAAGCATTGGTGAATATCTTCTGCCCGCATTTTTTCTCCTTCAGTTCCCCAGAGAGATGTGGCGAAAGATGGTGGTAGATCTTCTGCTGTGGGATCAGCAGAGCTGCTCAGTCTGTCAAATGCTGAAGAGGCAGAGGCTCGGTGTCTGTAACAACATGCAACCAGGGGAAGCTGAGTTGATGCACAAGACGGCATCGTGGTGGGAGTCCCCTGGTTTGATGCCCTGTGTGGGGGAAGGGAAACCCCTGCCTCTTGCTGTCTCTGCATATCCACTGTAATTTGGGAGCCTGTGGTTCTGTTCTAGGAAAAAAAACCACTCCTCTACCCTGGTAACTTTTTTAAACCACTAAGAAAATGCCTTTTTCTTTCCCACTGTAGCTAGCATGTGAATTCTCGAGGAGGAGCAGAGGATCCCAGCACCATTTAACTACCCTGTCCATTGCTCTGAACCTGACCTCTCTGCTCCATCAGGGAAGCCCAGGTACTTGCAGATGGCATTCTGCAGCAGGGTGCTGCCTTTATCAGGCTGACGCAGATCAAACAGGAGCCAGCCACCACCCACTTGGTGCCAAACTTTTCCAGGAAAAGACTTTGTGGTGGGGATTTTTGCACTAAAGAGTTTCAGCTCTCTGATGTTAAGTCTTATGGGACAGTCAGCTTGTGAAAACAAGAGGGGCTACAAGCACCGATGGGGAGTGACCTGTGAACTCTGCTGGACTTTCTTCTCATTTTCTTTTTTTATCACCATTTACAGCACAGGGTTGCTGAACTGGCACTGAAGGAGGTTTTTTGGAGCCTCAATCCTAACAAACTCACAAGATCATCAGTATATCCTCTGTGCTTCAGAATCAGAAGCCCAGATGCCATCTGGATAACGTCGTGACTGTCAGAACATGTTTTTATTCTCTCTGTTTTTGTTTTTCAAGGCACATTGCTAACCACTATCTGACTGTATTAAGGCACATGTAGGCATTTTTCTAACTATGAGGCAGAACAAAGCTTGCAAAGGGGCAGCTGGGTGCCTGCAAAGGGCGACATCCTCCACTGGTGCTGTACTTCCCACTGAAGAGCAGTGCTCCAACAGGCACTGGCAGCTTCCTACTGGAAGAGGAGTCTGCCTCATGAGGGGCTGGCAGTACTGTAGAGTAATGGCCTTCCAGTAGGGAAACTATGATGTTCCTTTGTGGTTTCTTTTGTTTGTTTTACCTCTGAGCAGGGGCATCTTAGTGTAGCTGCTGAGTGTGGCATTAAGTAACTGGCAGAAGAAACAGAGTGGGAAATATCCCTCAAACTGGAGCTGAGCCATTGGCAGAGGCAGTTAATCTTCACCTCCGTGACGTTCAGACTCAGGGTCTGTTGATCCCACGTTTGCTGTACGAGGCGCAAAATCTACCGATCTGCCTTTCCTCAAGTCAGTTGCCTTCTTGCAGTGAGGTAAGAATTGCTCCTCGCAGGTAGCTGAGATGATGGCATTTGCTGTGAAAGGGGTACCAGCTGTGTGGAAAGCAAGCTTTGTGCTCCTCACGAGAAGATAAACCACTAGCAGACTGAAAAAGACACAGGCCAGCTTTTACCATTCAAAGGGATGAGAAGGAAAGGGAAGAAGAGGCATCACAGGATGGGATCTGGGAGAAAACTTCACCGTAAATCTCTGGAAGCAGGATTTTCTTGCTCAGGACTGAGTAGGCCTTTCAGACATGTTTGATGGGCTTCACACTGAAACATACCTCGGTGTTATCAAATAACAAGGGCAGGGAGAGTGCTGCAGGGTGTATGGAGGGACACTGTGGCTCACGAGCACCCTGTCCTAAAGCCTACCAGAAAACCCAGGAGTAGAGCACGTGGCGTGGTTAACTTGCAGGGTCCAAAGTGTGGAATTGCCATCCAGGGGCAGCAGAACCTTCCCCTTGCTTTAAAGAAAGAAGCAAGACACATACAATCTTAATTAAGGCCAAATTGTTCTGTCCCTGCAAGGATGTGCCCAGATTGCTACTTAGGCTATCATTTTTAGGGGGGCTGCCCTAAATCTGTGGCCTGATCCTACTCCCTGAAGGCAAGTGTTCTGGAAGCTGGAGGGTGTGGGGAACCCTGTGAACACAGGTGCTTCTGTATATTGCCTCTGCTGTGTACAGAATGCATCTGGGACATGTGTGTGACTGCACTTTGGGAGGGTCCGGATCTGAGTTGTCACAGTGGCACTGCGTGCCGCAGCAGGGGTAATGGGGAAGCCTGTGCCTCTTGTTTGCAGCATCTAATGCAGCAGCCACCTTGACTTGCTTCTTTCCAAGGTTCGGCACAGCCACCCTCACCACCCAGAACAACTTCTGACAACACTCGGGGCTGGCAGCAAGGCACAGATGTGGAGATATGTGCTCTCTGACTTCAAAATATAACTGGAAAGAATGTTTTGGAGATGACATTTTGCTCTCTGGAGGCCAGCATAACATGACTGCAGTGTGAGCTGTGTACTTTTGTCCAGCCAGCACTTCCTTTACTTGACATGGATATTGCACTTTTGTAAAGCATCCTGGAACTCTGCTGCCCCGCTGCATGCTGTGCAGAGCGCTGGATAGGAAACACAGACAAATGGTTTGGTTTTCTTTTAGTATCGTTATTACTTTTTCTTCTTTTTTTTTTTTTCTTCTTTTATTTTGTTTTTTACTGGAACCTTGAGCAACAGCATGGCATTTCTGCAGGCTGGTCTGAGTAGATCTGCTGAAGAACAGATGGCCTTTGCCTATTCCTATGGCTGCGACGCAATCAGTCTCATCCATATGGTCACATTTTGTCTGAGGAGGGGACTCTCAGAAGCCAAGATCTCCCAGACTCTGTGCCTCCCTCTCGAGCGAACAGCAGGTGCTATCTGGCAAAGACTCATCTGTTCTAGATGGCATTCATGGTTGAGGGAGTCCAAACTCTTCGAGCTGTAGGAGGGAAAGCTGTAGAGATTTCTCTCTCTTCCATTGCGTGTCTTTGTTCTCAGTGTGACAAAATGCCAAGGCCATATCGCTTGGTGTGTCTGACCTTATCAGAACATTTATCATGTTACTGGTTGCTGACAAAGGGGTCCAGAATTCAGGGGAGCTGAGATTGGCCTCTGGACACCTCACTGACTGCGGAAGGAGGGAGGCTCGTCCAGCTGGAGGCGACTGCATCGCTGAAGGCATTTCATGTTACTTTTTCAGAAGCACAAATGTGGTCATTGGCTTGTCTGGTTGGCTTGGTTTATTTCCACTACATCATCATGTGTGAATGACTTTTTCTTTTGAAACTGAGAACTCTTCCAAGCACACGAACATCTCCACAATGTGAAATGTAAATAGCATGTTGGACTCTCGTGTCCAGTGTTCAAGACTGCATTGTAATTGTAAAGGAAATCGAATCAAGACTTGGCTGTGAATTTCTTGTGCTGTCTTGGGAATATAACTGTAGTGTTTGTATCCTGTATGTATTATTAAACTGAGTTCATTTTATGTGCTGATAAAAGGGTTCAAGCTGAGGTTTTTAGCGTGCATCCATGTATCCAAATGTGAAGGATGGAGTGCTCCCTTCCCCTCCTGTCCTTTTTAAGTTTTCTCCATTTGTTAGCTGTTAATTTTCCGTGTACAGTCATCTCAGCCAAGATGCAAGGATGTTCATGTGAGTGCTTTGAGGAGGACGCAGTGCATGAGGATTTCGATGATTCCTAAGTCAGGATTTCCATAGCTGTTCCCTAAAAATATGTTGTGTTCACACGAAAAGTTTGGCCTTTCTGAGAGTAAATGCTTTCTCAGGGGGCTGCTTAGCCATTGCTCATGAGAACTGTGGGTGCTGCCAGGTGTTAGCAGGCAGGAGTGAGTGGATTCCTATATGAGCAAAGTACAGATCCCCATATGGATAAATCCATCTTTAACTTCTGGTCCTATCATTTCCTTCTAGCAGCAACAGAAATCGCATGCTGAGCCCTCTGAAGAGGAGGGAAGTGTTGTGGCTTGTTGGTTGTAGCCACCCTGCCTGACCTAGGCTTTGGTTCGGTGGGTTTCTCCTTAGGTGGGGATGGGTCTTTGCAGCACTTCCTACACAGGGAGCAAGGAGAAGCCAACGTCTTTCCCCCGGAACCAGTCAGTGTAACCCACTGAACATCTTGGGCTGGGAGGGGAAAAGCCCTCTGGCAGATTCCGAGGAGTAGATCTTACACCTTGAGAGATGGGGCCTGGCAGGGCTGAGTCTGTCCTGTAACCAGGTGTGTTCTGTTATCACCAACTGCTCTCCTTTTCTAGAAGTGATGGGGCTGTGAGCTACAGGTGGCTTCTCCACGCCTTCCAGGGGGTCCAGCAGTAGAGTCAGCTGTGTTGGTGGCAGTGCCTGGATGGCTAATGAGTGCTCTGTGCTTTGGGGGGAGCAGTGTGGTCCCCAGCTGAGCCCCATGGTGGGCGTTGCCCAAGAGAAGGGCTGTCATGGAGCCTGGAGCTCCCCGGTGCTCACCCAGCCCCAGAGCAGAACATAAAAGGCCATGCAACCAGAACGTTCAAAACACTCCTTTCCAGAAGAGGAGAACTGTAGCATGAAGCTCTTAGGTGCTCTGCGTATTTGATACCACATCTCTCCTTGCTATGCAATCCCAAACTCCTTCCTTCCTCTTCCTCCTCCAATCTCACACGGAGACTTCTCCAGCGGCCTCTGCCCCGGGGGGCCCTGGGCTCCCCAAACAGCTTCGTTCCATTCGTTGTCCTCCACGTCGGGTCCGGGTGCTCCGCTGCTGCATCGCGTGCCTCAGGTCCCTGAGTAGTGGGCAGCCCCACGAGTCGTAGTCGCATCATTCAGAGGGCAGTTCTTTTCATGGACACTGTGCACAGAAACCTAAAGATGAACACGTTCCTGGCCTTTTTGTAACTCTTCTGTTTTTCTTCTTAACCATAATGGTTGTATATCATACCACTTTATATACATATATAATATATAAATATATATAATTTGGTTTTTTTTTTAAACTTTGGACCTGCTAGTTTCTTTCGAGTGTTCCTGCACTTACCCAAAATGTTTTTAAATTGTGAGGGTTAAAGAGGATTGAGCCCATTTTTGTATCTTTACTTTTAATTCCGTAGTTCTATTGATTGTAATGTAGCTATTTTTTACTGTAACTTTTTGGTTTGCAAATACTAAAAAAAAAAAACCAAAAAAACAAAAAAAAAAAAA
>JACDJE010000022.1:3078328-3090739 GCA_016647715.1 Pavo muticus | reverse complement strand
AGGCAGGGCTGGTGCCTGCATGACGGTGGGGAGCGTGAGGAACATGTTTGGATAAACCTCACCCTCTGCTCAGCCTTCAGTAGTGGTCCGTTAGATCTCCATCCTCGCAGATAAGGCTCAGAGCGATGCCCTGGGGAGATGCTTTCAAATGTCTTTGTGCGCTCTTCTTGCGAGGGCTCCGGTTTCCCTGTTCCCCAGCCCAGGGAGGGCAGCAGGCAGCCGAAATTGCGTCCTGCCCTCTGCGGCCCTGCCTGCAGCACCTCGGGCCTTGCAGCACGGCCCCATCCATCGCCTCGTCCCACTCTGCCCGACCCGGCAGCTCTCGGAGCCTGACTCCCCCTCGCAGGGACCGGACAGGCTCGCAAAGCTCAAAGCCCGAACGGGGAGAACCAGATCTGTTTGACCGCGTGGGGATGCTGAAGTCCTGCACTTGGCAATCGGAAAGGTTTGAGGCGGAGGCAGCCACAAGAGGAGCGAGCAGGCAGCAGTGCGGGCTGCAGGGCTGTGCCCCCCCAGCCGGCTCCATGGGGCACAGCAGCCCGCAGGACGCGCTCCCCGCAGTGACCACGGTGAGATCCGCGCTCAGCGCTCAGGACGGGCCGTTAATCCCACCCAGCTGTGCAGGGACCTAAGAGGTGTTGCAGATGTAGTGATGAGCGGCTCTGCTCCCGACCCCTTCCTGTTCCCACCAGCCGAACAGCACGGCATGGGATGCTCTTACCCCATAAATAAATCATCATTCAGATGATCTGCTCTGAATGCAGCTGCTGGGGGATTGGGATGGGATGGGATGGGATGGGATGGGATGGGATGGGATGGGATGCTCTGGCCAGGAGCAGGCATAGCCCCTGCTCCAAAAACTCCCCATGACCCCCCAAGATGACCTGTGTCTGCCAGTCTGCCAGGTGCTCACTGCCCTGAGTACAGTTTGAGGCGAGTCATTGCCTGTACTGGCTGCTGTGACCTGCTGCACCTAATGGGGGCAAGCACAAGCGCAGTGCTGACCCCTCAATAGAGGCATCCCAGCAGGACTGTATAGCAGGGTTGCATAGCGGGGCCATACAGCAGGGCTACATAGTAGAGCCATATAGTAGAGCTTTACAATGGGACCACAGCTTTGTCCAGCAGTGCCGTGGGAAGTGCTCCCAGCTGTGTTTAAGATGCTCAATTCATCTCCCGTGCGCCTCCTCCTCCACTCTTGGCTCACGTTGTGGCTGCAGGAGCACAGCGCTCAGCTGAGGCAAACCAGAAGCAGCTGGGGGAGGGAGGGGAATTGGTTTTGACAGGGACACGGCTGTTCTTAGGAGGCAGGAAGAGAAAAACACACTTTGGAGGGCTTGGGAGTGTTATTTTTTTAAATCATCTGCAAGGGATGCAGTGTGGGAAACAGCAAAAATGTTCAGGGGGAGGTGGGAGACGCAGGGGGCTGCTTTGAGGGCAGCTGTCCCATCGACAGGCTTTGATTTCACAGTGCTGGGATGGGAAATGTCCAGCCCAGGTAGGCAGACAAGTGGGTGGGTGATGGATGGATGTATGGATAGGAATCAATGTGTGCGTTGCTCGAGTCCTGTGATTCATCTGCTTTTATCTTCTTTTCCCACAAACATTCCCAGTTTGCTGGCTGGAAGTGGAGCTTGGAGAGGATTCACACAAGTTTCCCCATCTCCTGCCACCCCTCCCGTCCCGATTCACAAATATTTCTCGCCGGGGCTGCTGCCAGGAGCAGTGCTTGTCCTATTGCAGCGCTAACACAAGTAAGTCCCGCCGCGCCGCCAGCAGCTGGGAAAGCAGCAATTCACACAAAGCCCGGCACACGGAGTGACCCAAATGCAAATTAAAAAAAAAAAGGGTGTGTGTTCGGAGGGGGGATGAGAGAGAGCAGCAAAAATGACTAATGCAGAGCCCTCCTCCCTGCCCTCAGCGCTGCAATCCTCCCTGCAGGGCCGGGAGAGCCTCCAGCCCAGTGCTGGTGCATCGCTGGGGCACGGCGGTGTCGCAGCAGCGGTCCCTCGGCAGCAGCCGTGTCCCCACCAGCCCGGTTTGTCCCCTCACTCCCTCTGAAAGGCACTGAGCTGTGAGGGTAAACAGGACGTCCCACACCGTCCCGCAGCAGCACAGATGAAAGCGGGTTGTCCCGACGCTCCCGCCAAGTATGAGAGCAGCAGGGCCGGGCTTCGTTGCCCTTTTATTTATTAATGCATTTATTTATTTACTTTCCAGCCCACGAGTAAAGAGGGAGAGGCCGCTGTGCTCTGCCCGCGCTGCTCCCCAGGGCACGCTGGGTGCTTTCATTTCTTTTTTTCTTTTTTTTAATATGATTTCTGTTTCTACATTTCAGTGTTTCCCCCCCCTCCAGGCACTGTGCAGCCCACCCCCCAACTCCTGGCAGCCCCAACCCAGCTCTGGGCCTCCCCCATTGCAAGAAGAGGAGGGAGAGAAGGAGTACACAGCTGGGGTTTTGCTGGAAATGGGTGCTTAGGGAGGGTGCTGGGCTGCCCTGGGTGCCCCACTGGGACTGCCAAGGGAAGGCACAGTGCAGAAAGGGGCTGTCCCGGGGGTTCCCTGAGCCTCTCTCCCCATATCACCCCAATAAGGGACCATCTGGGGGCTCTTCCTTCATCCTGGGGCTGTGGGTGTGTGTCGGGGTGAGGTGCTTTAGCACACGCTGACTTCCTGCCAGGGTGTATTTTTAGCACTGATAACTGAGAAGTTTGAGCAAAACTGGAAAGTAAGTGCGGCTCGAGACAAAAAAAAAAAGCTCTGATAGAGCCGCTGGGTGAAGAGGAAGGCGGGGGACAGAGGAAGGAGAAGATGACTCGCAGATGAAAGCCGCTCGGGTTGAGCACAAACAGCACTGGGTGAGGAAGTNAGATCAGAAGAGCCATCTGTGCCACCACACGGCTCCAAAAATAACCCCGCAGAGTGCTCCTCTATAAATAGGCCATGGGGACCATTGTTTATTGCTCGAGTGGGGGGGGGAGGGGGGGCAGATGTGATGCTGTCCCCACAGCTCACTGAGGGCTCTTTCCTATGGCTGGTGCTGTAGGGAAGGGGCTCTCCCCGCAGCCCCCTGCAGCCTTCCCACGCGGCCGTCCGCCTGCAGCTCTTCACACCTCCCTGCCAACAGCCGGCTCACACCTCCGCTCCCAGCCCCGAGCCTGGGAAAAGCCCTTCCCGAGGTGTTAAACCCCAATAGAGCCTTTTGGGGACGGGAAGGAGGAGATGACCCCCGCTCCGTGGGTCGGTACCCGTGAGAACAGAGAGAACACCCGCACAGCACAACACACAGAGACACTGAGCCGGGAGCAGGACGGGGGTCAGCCCAAAGCTGCTTTATTGGTGACGGCGGCAGCGAATGGGTTCACGTCCCTGAGAACGCGCTGCCCACACCCCTTCCCCATCCCACAGCTATCGCCTTTAGACACATCCTACTTACAAAAAGCACAGAGTGACGTTCCAGATACTGGAACATATAAATTAAGGTAAGTGATAGTTACAAGACATGGCGATTTTTTCTTTTTTTTTCTCTTTCTTCAACAGATTATCAGAAGGTCGTTTGTCTTTTTCTTCTTTTCCGATCCACAGAAAACGTATAAAAAGCATCTTAAAATCTACATAATTCTCCACGTTGTGTTTTCTTGTTGTTTTTCTTTTTTTTCTTTTTATAAAAAGGCACAGTAAAAAAAATACTGGCGCAATAACGTATGTACAACGCACCCATTATGGGCCATTTTCACTCAGCTTCGGGTTGGAAATGCTCAGCTCCGGCTCTGCCCACCGGTCCCCCCCAACAAGGGGACAAAGAGGGACACAGAGAGGGATACGGGGGACATGGAGTCCCCCACCCTCCTTGCAATGGGTTACATCCATCCTTGGCTCACGGCAAACGGGCAGTGTTTCCCAGACTGGTTTTGCTCTGGCTGTCCCTAGGAAGGTAGGTCCCCACTCTTGGGTTCCCCAGCAGAGCCATGGGACAACATATGACAGTGCACCTGTGTTTTTAGGGTGCCCATCACTCTCCCATTGCACCAGGGAGCAACGCCAGGCTGGGAAACAACACCTACACACAAGCATCCCAGGTGCTCCAGCCCCCAGCAGCACCCACCTGCAGGAGGATGCTCCAGCCCCATAGATGGGGGGGGAAACCCACAAGGCTCCCCCAGGTGCTATGTGCTGGGGTGTGGGGTGCTCGTGCTCTGCCCAGGAGGAGACACAGGGGGAGACACCACAGCACTGTGCACACAGCTCCGGAAAAGCCCTCCTCCCTCTTCTCCCCGTATTTATAGAAAGTCTTTAAATTGGTCTCTATAAATAGTGCATAGATTTACGCTGCTGAAAACATTTCAGCAGGATGTAGGGGGGCTCCGGGGAATGGTGCGAATGCTGGCACTGGGCTTTGCATTTGCCGTGGCCGCGGAGGAATGAGAGTGTGTAAAATTGTGGCCCTGACCAAGGAGCCGGAGCCTCGACGCTGAGATTTGGGGGCTAGGAAAGAGGAAGGGGGTAGAGCCAGGATGGGGGAGGCAAACACACTAAAAAACAAACCAACATCTGGAAGGAAATCAAGCAAAGCAAGGCGGGGGGACGCGGAGCTGCGCTCCCCACGCATGGCGCGGGGCTGCCGGCGGGCAGGGGCTCACCCCGTGCCCCAGGGTTAAGTGCTCAGGACCCGTCCCCGCTCGCCGTCCCCAGGCAGGGCAGGGTGGGCAGGGGACAAAGGGCCGCACAGCAGCCTTCAGTACACACACACTGTGCAATACCACAGCAACGAGGTCCGTCCGGAGGACCGACACACCTGCACGCACGCAGGTCCCGCACGCCCGTCGGATACCGGGGAGATTCGGGACGAGGTTGGGAGGGGACACACGTCTCCTAGTACACCACGTTGGAGGGGCACCACGGCGTGTCAGGGTACAGCAGGCAGTGCACAGAGCGAAACCTGCAGAGGAGAAGGGGGATGCTGAGCACGCAGCAGCAATGGCCACACGGTGGCACAGCCCAAGGGAGCTCCTGCTGGGGTGGAGCGGGATGGGACCCCGCCCCATCTCACCTGGATGGGTCCTCCTCCACGGAGAAGGCTCCCTTCATGTGGATGGAGTTGCGCTTGTTTTCGAACATGCCATAGCTTAGTGTCACCTGGGGGAACAACACGGGGGATCAAGCAGCTGGTGGTGCAGCCACGGGGATCAATTGAGGGCTGCAAAATTCACCCCTGTCCTGCTGCTGGGATGGCTGAGGAGACTCTCCCTCTCCACTGACTGTTTGGTAGCACATCTATCATACCTTAGCTGGGATACCAACTTTGCTCAACAAGAATAAGGTGACCTCTCCAAAAGGAACCTAACCAACATGAAATGAAATCCTCGCTGTAAGGCACTTGTTTGAGGACGTGTGCTGAGTAACCCAGACCAGGGCTCAGCCCAGACCACCCCTGCTCAGATGGGGCCTTGCTCCAGGTTCCCAAAATCCCACTGCATGCCCAATTCCCAACAGGTAAAACCATACAAAGGTGCTGTCCATCCCAACCTCTCCATCCATCCCATGGCCATCAGGGCAGGGTTACCTGCTTGTGGATCTCTGTCTTGGGTACCTGGTGGAGGTTCTCCAAGTGAGAGTGGAAGAGGTTGCTGCGGATGAGCTTCACGCCCAGCACGGACTCGATGATGTAGCCAATGGTGCAGTCTTCGGGCAGGCGGATCTTCTCCGCGGTGCTCATGAAGTGGCCCCCACTGTGGGGAGACAAAAGGAGCTGCAGAGGAGCAAAGCCCGGGGGAATGTGGGCACCCCATGGAGTCCAGGCTCTAACTAAAAAGCAATTAGGTTTGGGGGAAATGGAGGTGCTTCCCAGCTTGTCTCCAAGCCCCTGCAGAAAAGCCCATCAAGGCAAAGAGAGCAGAGTGGTAGGACATGTTCAAACGTCCCTAAAGGTGTTGTCGCTCTTCTGTGCCCCGTTGGAACCATGCTGAGTTCCCATGGAAGAGCAATGCCAACGCTCTTACCTGGCCCAAGGGCTCATCTTCAGCGCCAGCCCTCGGCTGATACAAAACCCTGCTCCTCCCGTGGCAAACCAGAAATGCACAGGGTGCTGCGAGAGAGGGGAGCAAAGTCAATGAGACCACCTCCTTCTGAAGCAAAGCCCAGCCCAAATTAAACCCAACCTCCCTCCAATGCCATGGAGTGATGATGCCTCGTGGTCCCCCCATCATGTGCCCCCCTCACCATCTTGTTCTCGCTGATCCTCTCTGTGGCCTGGATGGGTCTGTCCAGGCTGGGCTTCCCAATGTAGATGTCCTGTGTGTGGGGATAGCTGGAGAGCAGCTTCACCAGCGTCCTCACGTTCACGTAGTTGTCATCATCCACGTGGCAGAACCACCTGTGGCATCAGCACAACCGTGTCCCATCAGGCTGGGGCAGCTCCCTGCCCTGCAAGGGCTGCCCTGACCCTATGATGAATTATGGCCCCAAATAATGCAAACCCCGTGATGAATTACAACCCCCAAAATGCAACCCCGTGATGAATTACAGCCTTGACCCCCTCCAGGCAGACCCAGGCACTCCTTACTTTCTCCCAGACTCGATGAACTTGTCATACTCCACAGCCATCTTGCAGGACAGGGCCTGGCGGCTGTGTGCAGCCGAGCAGTTGGTGTTGATGACATTTCCTGAGGGAAGAGACATGGGGTTAAAGCCTAGTGCTGGGGCATCCCGCTCCCTCAAATGTGGATGCTTCACTGTGCGCCCCACAGGTGTGATGGGAGGGATCCCAAGGGCATCCGTGATGCCCAGTGGTCTCTGCCACGTTGTTTCGGATAAAGGACAAATTTTGGGGAAGAATGGCTTTTGGATCAACGTGAGATAAGGCATAGGGTGAGCAGGGGATGCAGATGGAATGGGGTTGAGCCATGCCCCCAGAGCTATGTACAACCCCCCTACATCACCCTGGGGGATGAGCCCCAGCCACCCTGGCTGCAAGGGCAGGGGGTGGATGGAGGGGCAGGAGGGGATGCCCGTGGCCCGGCTTCTCCACCCAGGATGTGACAGCCAAAACCTCGCTCTGTTCCCACTGCTTTTTCCCACAGTGGCCACCTGTTATTTGCTTGCCCAGCTCAAAGGGAATTGCTTCCCGGCCTGAAAAGGAGTCATTTGCATGGAGAGAATAGGCTGAGCTGACCCCAACCCCGGGGAGCGGCTGCCAGCTCCACGTCCCCATAAAACCCCGTGTCTACACTGCAGCATTTCAACCTTTTTATTTTTTTTTTTGGCGTTCCCCTGGTCGGGGGGTGCTGGGCAGGACTCCAGCACAGCCCCAGGCACCGCGCGCTCAGCCCATGCACACAAAGGGACTCACGTGCTTGCTTCTTCAGCTCCTCATCCTCCCCATCCGTGAAGATGAAGGTCTGAAAGAAAAGACGAGGCACCTTTGAGGACCAAATGGCTGAGACAGCAGGGCTCTGGCCATGTCCCAGCATCCCCGTGATAAGTAAGTTCTCCCTCCTGGCTAAAACCCAAAGCAGACCCCATGATGCTCTCGGTCTCGGATGGAGAAGATTGCAAAGCACTGCCCCCTCCCAGCACATCCCAAGGAATCAGCTGCAGGGAGCATCCCACCAGCACCCATGTGGGATTTGGGGATAGCACAGGGCGGGCACAGCCAACAGCTCCATCCAAGCAGGGACTTCAGACCTCATCTGGAACAACCAACACATGCAGATGGCAATGCCAAAGCAGCTGGCCAGGTGTGTTTGCCCTCATCCCCGCCTGCGTCAACAGCCCCGGCCACTTGCACAATCACAGAATGGTTTGGGTTGGAAGGGACCTTTAAGATCGTGTAGTTCCAACCCCCTGCTATAGGCAGGGACACCTCCCTCTCCATCAGGTTGCTCACAGCCCCATCCAGCCCGGCCTTGAACTGCCTCCAGGTAGGGGGCACCCACAGCCTCCCTGGGCAACACCTGTGGGGTGCTGGCACCCACGGGTGCCCGTTGGCAGCCCCACAGAGGACACCGTCTCCTGTTACCCACTGCCCACCCGGCTGCACTCCTCTATTTACACAGCTAATTCCTGGCATATGTCACCCGGGAAAGGAGGGGCCGGGGGCTGCTGTCTGCCCTGCATTTGGGGAAGGGCGAGAAGCAGAGAATAGGGGAGCGGGAAAGGCATCGCGATCAATCAGCGTGCGGCAAACAAAGCTGGAGGAGAGGAACCACAGCCAGCTGCCAAGCGCTATTACAAACCAGACGTGTACAAAAGGGCAGAAGAAGAAAGACAAAAGGGCTGGGGGGAAAGGCAGGAGGTGGTGGGAGGGGGACAGGGGATGATGAATTCCAAGTGAGCTGGAAACTCGGTGCCACCCCGCAGGCAGCTGGCCCCAGCGGCGTGTGGGGGTTTTGTGGGTTATGTGGGGAGGGAGCGGGGTCTGCACAATAGCGGGGTGCGGGGCTGACTTTACTCAGCAGAGCAGAGTTAAGCGGGCAGCGGTGGTCATTAGCATACAGCTGCGCTGGTTAACCCAGCAGAGGGGAGAGCTGGGAGCTGCTGAAGGGGGGCACAGGGCTGCAAGTGACCCTTGGGGCTTGAAAAGGGAAGAGTAAAAGTGGGAAGGCAAATTCTCACAAATGCACAGCCATGCGCCTGCTGGGCATCCCTGTGTTTGGGGAGACATAGGCCAGCCCCAAACCCATCAGCATGGCCTCGAGCAAAGGGTGTCAGTGTGGGACGGGGACACAAACCCACCAGCATGGGGCTGGGGAACAGGAAGGGCTCCCAGGGATGCACACACCTCGAGGTGCTGGGGCTGGAACATCCCCTCAGCACCCACCTCCCAGGGCACCCAGCCTCTGAGACAGAACACATTCGCTGCATTAGATCAGAAGAGCCATCTGTGCCACCACACGGCTCCAAAAATAACCCCGCAGAGTGCTCCTCTATAAATAGGCCATGGGGACCATTGTTTATTGCTCGCCTTCACTGAGTCCTCACCCCACCGAGGCATCCTCCTCCCAGCCCCTCCCCCACACATCCTCACCGGGTTCCCCATGCTGGTGGCACCTTGGGGACACAGAGGGGCTCTGCTGCAAGGAGGGTTCCCCGCCTCCCGCTGCTAAGACCCAGCCAAGAATTTCAATTAAAGCCAAGATCGTTACAGCCTCTCTCATTTTTTTTTCACTGATTTGTCTGCATTTGTTATAGACAAGCTGTGACCTTCCTGCACAGCTCCTGGACCAGGAGCTGTCAGTAGGGCCAGGAAAGGAGAGGGACCAGAGCACCTGTCCCCATATGATGGGGAAGAAGCCCCATCCTGACAGCAGTGGGACCTGGCCCTACAGCCTGAAGATGGGGAAGAAGACACAGGTGGGACACGATCACCAAGCTCAGTGCTCAGTGCTGTTCCCTGCTTGGCTAAGACTGGGTGAAACGTGGCCAGAGCTGCACGGCCCAGCACCCCAGAGCAGGATTAGTGCTGTCGCAATGAGCACCCTCAGTATCCCCACCCCACAGCACAGCCCACAGAGCCACAACCCAAGGAGAGCCCCAATCCACAGCAGAATGGGACACGGCAGCCCTAAGCCATCACCTACCCAACACCAACTCCAGGCCCACGTGCCCCCCAGTCCCCAGTGTGGTGCTGAACGGGTCCAAGACCTCTCACATCCCCATACAGTTAATTTTCCAGGGGAGCAGAGGGGAGGAAGGGCCCGCTGGCGGCACACTGCCTGCCCAGAGCCCCTGCCCCGGGACTCGCAGGAAACCTCATTGTTCTCAAAAGTGCAACTTCAAGAAACACAGGATGCCAAAGCCCCGCTGAACAATAGCTGCCCCTGCTGCGCCCGGCCCTGCACAGAGGTACCCCAAGGGTCCCTGCAGCCGGGGGATGCGTCAGCCCCAGTCTGTGTGCACAGGGCTGGAGTCACCCAGCCACCACCACCACTCCCCTGGGGACAGTGTTTCTTTAGGTTTTGCCACCCTCCCCTCCATTTCTCCTTTCGCAGTGACTCATTTCCCCTCTGCTGGGTGAGCTCGTGGGTTTGCTCTGAGCTGTGCAGAGCATCCTATGGGCCGGGCAGAGCTGGGGGCAGGCGGCCTTCCTCTTCATGCCACATTGCACAGTGCTCCAGAAGGGCTGGCAAAGATGACGCATCACACCCACCCCACCTTCCCCCTGCAAAAAAGGGAACCTCAGCCCCGTGACCCCATAACGCACCAATCCTGCACCCTCCCCACATCTCAGTTCCCTGTGCTGGGAGCACCCCAGCCCCCACTCTTGCACCTAAGGGGCTGCACCCCTTTTCCCCCCAAAGGAGGAGAGAAGCAGCAGCTCACTTTGCTAGGTTGAGAGCAGCACAGTGGTACTGTCCCTACCACCAACTATTTGTCCAGATGGGCTCTGGGCTGGCACAGGGGTTGCAGGGCACAGCTCTGCAGAGCACCACCCTTGCAAGAGGCTGAGGGCCCCTCCTCCCCCCGGCTCCTTGCAGTAAGGAGGAAGAATCCTCCACTGTAATTTTAAATGCTATAATTTTTTAATAACCTCCGTGCAAACAATGAGCTCATTGTGCAGCCAGGGTCCCCCGCCCTCCTGCCTGGCGCTACACGCACGCCACACTCTTATTGACAAGGACGGCGGCATCGTTATGGGCGGGCAATTAACGGCCCAGACAGTGCCTGTGGCCCTGCTCAAACCTCTCCCCGAAGAAAAACCCACAGGGGATGCAAAAGGAGGGATGCACACACATGCACTGAGCTTAACTGTGCTCAGCACGCCCCAGGACTGGGGGCACCCAGCAGGACCAGGTTTGGCACTAACGCCACCCCACCCCAGCCATACCAGAGCCCCAGTGGGCACCTAACCGGGACACGTGCGCTTCTCCCCCAGGATGGGAACTCTGGCCAAGGTGCTAGAGAAATCTGGGCTCCACCACCAGAGGAGCGTGCTGTCCGGAAGGCAAATGCATTCCTCTGTGCCGGGAGCAGGAATTCTTCAAAGCCCGCAATTATCGCGCTTTGCTGGGGAAGTGAGCAGCTCCCACGCAGGTGGGATGGATTGCAATGTGGTGCCAGCCCTGCCCTGGTTCCCCGTGGGCAACATGGTGTGTGCTGAGCACCCGCTGCCCTGCGTGCCCCAGGACTGAGGGCAATTAAGCAATTCTGCTATGGCAGGAAACAGTGGGTTTGGATGGTTGTTTGGATGGCTTTTTGGATGGGTTTTTCGGATGGTTTGGGCTCGCTGGCTCCAGGATTTCTGCATGAAGGCCACTTCCCTCCCTCTTCTCTTTCAAGTACAGTTTCTCCAGGCTGCACTCCAACATCCTAAGGATACAGTGCTGAGACAGCTGGGAATAGCCCCAAAGCAAGGATGGGAAAACCCCATAGCTCTTCCCCAGGGTTGCCTGTCCCCAGCCCTGGCTGGGCTGCACAGAGCAGACTGAGCAGGGAATAGGGTTCTGCCCTCTGTGCAGAGAGGCAGGAAGGAGAAGGGATGCCCACTGCCCTGAGAGCACTGCCGTGCAATGGGCCAGAGCACAGGAAGCGGGGCCTATTGTAGGCAGAACAAAGGGCGACCAGGAGGAACACAATAGCTATTCCCCCTATCTGCCAGGGGCAGGCTGGAGATACCTGCCAGATCTAACCCCTTCTTACAGAGAAGGATGTTTGGAGGGGGAGAGAGATGCTGCACCAGGGAAGGAACTTCCCCTCAGCACACCCGAAGTGAGATGGGCCTGACTCAGAGCCAGAGAGACATTGAAGCCCACCACAAACCACAGGGCACAAACACCCATCCCCAGCCAGGAGGTGATACAGGAGTGATGGAGAGGAGCCGCGCTGCACTGACACCAAAACATGTCCCCAAATCAGGAGGAGCCCAGGGTGGCCCCAAGCCTGAAAGAGCCCCAAAGATTCCCAAAGGCAGTGGCTGGCGCAGCGCGGGAAGCACAGAGCCGACGGCAGCAGCGCGAGATGTCCCCGCAGGAGCTGGCGGTGCCGCCGGCTCTCACAGCCCCTCGTCCTCAAGTGCCACACAAGGGCCATCACTCAGCTCGCGGCTGTCGGGCGGGCACCTCACGGGCTGCAGCCCCCCTGGCTTCGTGGCCCTCATCTCTAGGCAACCTGACCTGGACACGGCCGGCTCCGGCTCCCCCGTTCCCATGGAAAGTGCCACACAAGAGGCTGCGAAGCCTTTTCTCTGCGCCGGGAGAAAAGGGGCTTTGTTAGCGTGCCCAGGGGGACAGCGTGAGAGCCGAGGCGCGGGGCTCTGGGAATCCAAACGGACAAACGGAGCAAAACAAAACAAAACAAAAAAAAAAAACCGAAGAAAGCCGGAGCTCACTGGAGGGGGGGAGCGGGGGGCGAGAAGAGCAGCCATTCCCAGGATCAACTGTAGGTGCTCAAAGAGCTTTCGTTCCCTCCCCCCCC
>JACDJE010000022.1:2969734-3078296 GCA_016647715.1 Pavo muticus | reverse complement strand
CCCCCCCCCACCGCTCTCCACCCCCTTCGCAGTGACAGCGGAGCATAATAGAGGTTTCCATTAAATAACCGCACCAAGGAGGGAGGCAGAGCCGCTGCCAAACCCCGAGCAGAAAGAGGGACAAGATCCTCAGGGGATAAAATACGGTAAAATAAATTAAAGGGAAAATAATCTGTGGTGCTCGGGGCAGCCGGCAGGGCCCGACGCAGCCGAGGAAGGAGGCAGAGACGCGTCGGTCCCACCCGCCGCCGCTTCGGGCTTCCGACAAACAGCGAGAAGCGGAGCTCCGGGGCAGGAGGAAACACGTGAAGACAGTCGGATGGGGAGGTTAGGACCGGGCTTCACTGGCTCGGGAAGCTGCCTACGGCTAGGAAAAGTGTCTCATGAGCAGATGGCCAGGCACATTTCCTAAGGAAATGCTTTTTTTTTTTTCTTGTAAGTTTGGTTTCAGTACTTGAAGGACAGCGAGAGGGTCAGCCCGTGCAGACGGCAGTGCGTTGGGGAGGCAGGGCCGGTACCCGCTGCCGGAGCCCCCAGTGCTGCCCAGCTCCTGGCACGGCCTCTGGGGGAGGGGCTGCCCCGCGCCGTGCCTCAGTTTCCCCAGCAGAAAGCAGCTCAAGGCGAGGAACCCTCCACGGGACCTCGGAGTTTTTGGGGTCTGACCGCTCGGTGCGGGGCGGCCAAGCTCCTTCCGTCGCTCCCACTTCCCAAAGCCACCCCGCATCTCTTCCCCTCCCGAAAGCCACCAACCCCGCCTCGAAACCCCCGGTGACCCCGAGGGGAGCACAAAGAAGAGGTGTCAGCGGCGCGGCCCCGCTGGCACCTGCCGGGCGCGACCTTACCATGTCGCGGTTGCGGGAGATCCAGGTGTCGAGCAGCAGCTCCAGCCGCGCTTTGTGGAACTTTTTGGTGGTTTTGACGGCGATGAAGACGTCGCGGGGGGAAATGTCCTCGGCTGGCGGCCGCGGGGGGCTCGGCGGGGCGGCGGGCAGCTCGCGGCGTGCCCGGCTCAGTCGCCCGAAGTAATCGGCAAAGCTGCGGAGGCCCGGAGCCCCCTGCCCCGCCGGCCGGGCCGCCCCCAGGCTCTGCAGCGCCCGCTGAGCCCCGCCGGCCTCTCCCCGAGCCAGCCCCGGCCTGCCCGGCGGCTCCACCATGAGCACCAGCAGGCAGGTGAACATGGAGCCCACGAGGGACAGGAGCAGCTTCCTCCCGCAGCTCTTCAGCATCCTCCTCCTCGCTGCCACCTCCACCACCCGGCCCCGCTCCCCTCCGCCACCGGCCGCGTTCCGTCCGCACCTCCGCCGTCCCCCGCCGCGCCGCCGCCACCGCCTTTAAACTGCCCCCGCCCCGCCCGGGGAGGGACCGGCGCCGGCACCGCCCCCACGCGTGGCCGCGGGGCGTGGGCAGAGCCCCATCCCCATCCTAATCCCCATCCCCATCCCCACCCTAATCCCCATCTTCATCCCCATCCCCACCCTAATCCCCATCCCCATCCGCATCCCCATCCACATCCCCATCTCCATCCACATCCCCAGCCCCAGCCTCTCTCACTACCTGCCCCGCTCCAGCTGCTCCTTGCCCATGTGTCGTGTCCTGCATGGACCCGCCCATGTCCCCTTCTCCCCTTCTGGTAGGTGAGAGTGCTGCCCGCTTCCCTTGCCGTCCTGCTGAGATGTGGGGTGGGATCTCCGTGATCCCCACTTGCAGATGAGCAGAATTTCCCCAAGCCTCTCACAGAGCTGTGTCCAGCAGAGCACTGCCCAGCCTGACCAACAGCTGGGCTGGCTTAAAAAAATAATAAAAAATTAAAAACCAAGCGTCACTTCTCTTGCTTCCACCAAGTGCCAGGTTCAGAAGGAAGCCTGACATCCCCTGCTCAGGTGGATCTGGCTGACCCTATGCCATGTGCTATGGAACCCATGTGATGGGCAGTCCCACAATGCTTGCTGAAAATGAACCCTACTGAGGTGCCCCCACAGCTGCCAGCCGTGGCAACGATGCTGTGCTGATGAGATGCTGTGTTCCCAGAGAGAAGAGGGGGCTGAAAGGGAACGTTGGGCTGAGAGCCGCTCTGGGCCGTGCCATCAACCTGCTCTTTTACTGACACCAGCGGTAGGGCCTCTTTTCCCCATTATCCCAGGCTTGGGGTTTTCTCTCCCACTGCGTCTGCTGCAGGGAGGCAGATTTGGGTTTGGACCTGGGCTGCTCTGCAATGCCACAATCAGGGGCTGCTGCATTTTTGGGCAGGGCCCTTGTCCAACTCGCATTTTTCCTGCTGTCACGTGCTCCATTCATCTCTGGCACTGCATAAACAATGCTATAATACCAGGCAGGACGAAGCAGGGAGGCTGCTTCCTCAGGCAAGCCCCAGCATTGGCCTTCCCCTGTTTTTGGGATATGTATCACCCTGCTCAGCCCTCTAACACTGTACCCACGGCCAAAAGTGCTGTGGGAGACTGTGGGCACAGCTTTGGAGTTGTACGGCACTGCCTGTGGCTGAGGAGGGACCCATCCTCCCGAAGAAGTGTCCCATAGTAAAGGGAAGGAAAAAAAAAGCAGTTGGACCCTACAAACACAGGAACCAAATCCCACACTCACCCCTTCCCGCTATTGCTGAAGCCCAGCCTTTGAGCCTCTGTTTTCTTTTCCTCATCTCCTTTTGTCTCCAACCTGATGGCACAGCAACTGCAGCTCGAGAGGCAGCTGAAAAGCCCGAGCAGCAAAACCCTGAGCAAAGAAAGAGCGCCTTTCTCCAGGAGCCAAAAGGGGAGGACTCGCACTTGTCCCCCGACAGCTGCTCACAGCCTCAGGGTGGCTGGGGACACACGCTGCGGGCAGATGTTGGGGTCCCAGTCAGTGCCATGGGGTGGGCGACAATGTGGGCTCTGTGCACCCAGAACACTGCGCCAGGGGCTGAAAGCCACCGTGCCACTGGCACAAGGGTCCCCTGGGGCCAGTCCTTATCTCATTCCTGGGTCGGCATGCTGCAGTGCTGGAGAAAGCCTTTCTTTTATTGGCACTGCCCTGCTGGAGCGCAGCTCCCCAGGGAACAGCTGTGTCCCTGCAGGCTTCCTCTCCTGGCACCTGGCCTCCTGGCTCAGCCCTCACCCAGCATGGGGATGTCTGCAGCTTGGGGACAAGGCAATGGGGCAGTGGGATGAGTGGTACTCATGGGGACAAGGCAAGGGGGCAATGGGATGAGTGGAACTCATGGGGACAAGGCAATGGGGCAATGGGATGAGTGGTACTCATGGGGACAAGGCAAGGGGGCAGTGGGATGAGTGGTACCCACAGGGACAGGGTGATGGGGTGAAGAGGTGAGAGGTCCCCATGGGAATCCCACTGGGCAGTACCAAGCTGAGCAGCCAGACAGCAGGCAGAGGCACTACACCAGCTCTGTCTCACTGCAAATTAGCCCCACCGAAACCCCACATTGATTTTCCCTGGCTGCATTCATCCTGCACCAACGCAGGGCAGGGGCTGGTGTGGGCCATCTCTCTTTCAGCCACACCATGGGATTAGGTTTCTTTAAATTGGTTTAAACCCTCTGCATCACCTCCCCTGCCACAGCCTGACCCCGGTGCTCAATAGGTGGTCCCTAAGAGGCTCACAGCTTCTTGGGGCTGTTAAAAAGGATAAATAAATCCCCCATAATAAAGTGATCAGGTCATCGGGGAGAAGCGCAGCACTGGAGCTGTGGACTGCATCGAGATTTTATCAAAACAGGGGTTAAAAGCTTTGTGGGACACAGACTTCACCACGATCACGGTGTTGTGGGAATTTAACAGAGTTTGGCCCCTTGCACTGGGATGTGCAATGGAGGAGGAGGAGGAGGGCGGCTGGGAGACATGTTGCTTCTGCCCACCCCATTCCCCACCTTTTTTTTTTCTTTCTGGGATTTTCTGACAGCACAAAAGAGACTTTGCATCAATTACTGGTAGGAAGCGGGCAGCGTCCCACAGCAGAGTTCTGTGCCGCCAGCCTGGGTTTGGTTAACTTCCCATTGTGTGCACCAGGGAACGGGCAGTGCTATTCAGACCCAAGGCAGGACTCATTTTTTGTTCACATATTGGGGTTTCCTAACTTCTCTGTGAACATAAAACCTCCCCACCCCATTTTAGGGCAGTGCCATTGGTGTGTGCTGAGCTGTCTCCATCTCTACCATTGGCAGTCCCCAACTTGTGGGTGCTGAGCTGTCTCCGTCTCCATCCCTGACTGTCCCCAACCCCCTCCAGCTCCAAAGACCCAATCTGAACCCCATGACCCCTCCACAGCCCCAGACCCAAAGGCTTCTCCCTTACCCCTCGGGTCCCCTTGGGTTTTGGGGACGGGGCGATGTGCTCAGGGAGCGCTGAGATCCCATGGGGCCGGGGGTCTATAGAAATGCAAAGCGTTATTATTTCCCTGGGCTGAAGCAGAGGCCTGAGAAAGGTTGAGTGAGAGAGGCAGCGAGCGGGGAACAGCGGGGGATTTAGATCCTGAAAGGGAGAGGGGGAAAAAGCGGGCGAAGAGCCCCATTGTGTGGCGGGCAGGGGGGGTCACGAGTGAGTTAAACTGGTTAATGTATTGGAGCAGCTTCCTCCGAGCTGCTGGGGGAAAGCAGAGCCCTGCAACAAAAGGCTGGGGGAGCATTCTTGTGGGGAAAGTGGGCTCTCTTTAAAAGGATTTGATTTCTTTTCTGTCAGTTGAATGGAATTTGGTGGTGACTCCTTCAGGTCTAAGAATTTCGGGCTTTGGTGGTGGCGGGAGGGGACAGTCCCCCCCTCATCTCCATCCCACATTCTTCTCCCACCAGAGCCATTTCCAACCCCGCTGCCCCCAGATCAAGGCCCCATTGCTGGGAAGAGTTTGAGGACTCATGGACACACTGGAAGAAAGGCGGGGGCACAGGAGGGCGGTCAGCATAGCTCCTCGTGCTCACCATTCATCTGGGCAGAGGGGAGATGAAATGGGGGGGGCTCCTCGCTGGGTCGGTGCCCCTCCTGGGTCTCCATGGCCAGGGTGTGTGGTGTGCTTTCCTTAGGGGAGTGGATTTGTTGTATTACAAATAAAGGTGAAAATAGGCATGGAAGGGAGAGTGCACTAAGGATGGACAGTCAGACAGACAGAGCTCCCAGCTCACGCCAGTGCCGGTGCCTCGGTACCTCCCAGGTGGATGCATGGTGCTGGGGTTCCTGTCCCCAGGGCAGCAGGTCCAGAGCTGTCCCTCCCTTCCATCCCCACACCTGCCCCAATAAATCCCCAGATCTCCCCCTCCCAGTTTCCCTCAGGATGGACGGGGTGCCACCCTCCCCTCCCTGCTCACAGCCACCTGCACCTCCAGGTCCCCCAAACCTGACGGTGCAGAAGGATCCGAGATCCTTTGGGCTCCTTGCCCCAAGCATCTTCACCCCTGCTGCTTCCCAGGGAAACCAGGGCTGCCTCAGAGCTCCTGCATCCACACGCATCAGATATGTGTCACCCTGCTCTTGCACTCTCACCGAGGCTATTTCCACCCCCTGGGGTATGTGGTTTCTCTCCAGGCTCCCACAGCTCCTTGGCTTCTCCATCACCCCGTTGCCGAGCACTCTGCAACATTCACCCACCACTTTCCCTGCCTTCCCTTGGTGGTCTCCGAAAGCCCCTTCCCCACGTCCCACACCCCCAGGAAATCTCTTGCTCCTTTCCCACCTCCCCCCCCAGCAAAGGGGATTAAAAGCCACAGTTCATTTTTCATGTGATGTTAGTATAAATTGGGATTTCGCTGCTCTGGTTTCCGGGAGCCAAAGCTGAGAGGGTGGTATGAGCACGGTGCGGGGCAGCGAGGAGGAGGGGGGAGGTGGGAAGTGAATGGGGAAAAGGAAGGGGGGGGGGGGAACGGGACTTGCGGGGGTGTGGACAGGATTAAAACATCCCATTAGAATTTCTGTTTTTGGAAAGCTCACAAAAATGTTGACATGCAGCATGACTAACATAGTGCAAATGTCAGCCCGGCGCTGCGAACGGAGGCCCTCGCTCTCCTCCCAACACCACGGCCCCCTTTTAAGGCAAAAACATACAATGAACGGCACAATGGCCGAATTCCAGCGAGCAGCGCTAATTGTTCCTCGCTCACGTCGGGATAATTGCTGCGCTGAAACCATTCGTGCCTGGCCTGGATCCCACGTGTTTTTACCCTCTAATTGGGAGCCGGGGCTGGGAATTGGGATGAGATAAAGGCAAGCAGGGGCTGAGCCGGGCTGGGTGCCCCGGTGTGGGGATGGGGATGTGCTGCCTGCCCCATAGAGCAGCCCGGCCCTGTGCCAGCCCTGCGCAGGGCTCGGGATGTGCAGGGGGACACTGGGATACTCTGGGTTCTGGTGAGCTCCATGTGATGGAGAAGCATTGGCAGCAGCAAATGCTTGCAAAGAACACCTTCATCCAGCTGCTTGGGGTCTGTCCCAGTGGGGTGAGCACAATGGGGTGATGCACACAAGGAGGAGTGTGAGCAGCTCATCACCCAGTGCTGTAATTAGAAGGTCTGTCCCTTTGCAGACAGTGAGTTCAAAGCTTGATTAGGGGAACAATAGAAAGGCAGGAAATGCCTTACAGTGGCTGCCTATTGTCTTCCACCTTCTAGGGGAACTGGAAGTTTAACTATAGTCTTCCTCTTTCAGGTATTCCTGTAGGGTTTAGTCCTCAGAGGATGCGCCTGGACCACAGCATCGTCCTGGCGCTGGGCTCCATTGTTCTGAAGAATGTGCACGTGGTTTTCCCCTTGAATAGCTCCTCCGAGACCCAGAAATACTGCAGGACCCCACGTGGCCAAAGAGTTTGCTCATGTGGACACCAAAGTGCATACCCCAATGGCTTAGGGGGCTCAGCACGATCGTTTCAGTTTGGTGTGCCAAGCCTGGGGATGAGGGACATGCTTGGAGCTCTGCATCCCTCCCAGCCCACGGCTCTCAGCTTTCAGGTCTCTAGAACACAGGCAGCATTCTGCCCGGCTGTGAATGAAGGGCAGAGATCAGCCATGAACAAAGGAAGAAACCATCCAAGACAGGGAACCCCAAAAGTCCAGGGTTCCCCAGAAAATCAGCGTAGCAAGGGCGATCTTCATGTTTCCATGAAAGCTCTTAAGTGCACACACAGCCCGAGGACAAGGATGTTGTCAGACACTGGAATTTACAGCAGCAATTTATTCAGAAGAAAGGCTCCAGGTGGAAAGGCCTGAGAGTTGAAGAAGAGAGAAAGAATTCTTCATAGATGCAAGTGGAATACTTATAAGTCAGTATTTGTTCTTGCTGTGTTTCAGCCCAGCTGCTCCAGGATTGCCTTGTTCAGAAGAACTCAGAGCCACCCCTTAAACTTCATTAAAAATGTATTTTTAAGCCTCTGGGGAATTAGCTTGTTACGACAAATCCTTCCTTCCCTTGAAATCCACCCATGCCATGGGATGGCCTCGTGGTGGCCAACCAAGAGCAGATGATCCTTTTGGGAAGAGAATATTTTCAGCCCCGAATGTAGAGAAGCCAGAACAAATCCACGTGGCAATAAGAGGAGAGTTCAGAACATTTCTTCCCATGTTCTTGTTCCCGTGTTCTTGGTCTTGGATACTATTGATCCCAGGCTCCCCAAGCCCCACTCATGCTTCTGCCTCCATGTGCTGGAACCTCCCACCAAGGTGCCCAGTGTGTGGTGCCCAGCCAGGGTCTGAGCAGTCCCCTTGGAGTTGCTCTCCCATACGTACAAGCTCAGTGCAAAGAACCCAGCCAGGTGATGGGGAAAGATGTTCCCACCACCCAAAGCCTTCAGATCTGGATTTATTTGCACAAAGAGGAATCCAAATCAAAATAGTGCAGGAGGTACCCTGGGCTCGTGGGCAGCCTGTGCCACCCGCTGTCTGGAGCCAAGGCGCAGAGGGAGTCCCGTGGGCTGGGAAACCACAGCAGAGATCTGTGCTGCCATTCTGCACACCGCTGTCACCTGGGGAGGGCTGATGTCAGTGGCTGTTCCAAAAGCCTGGTAGCAAAACGCAAGGAAACTCTTTATTGCTGCTCCCTGCAGCTTGAAAAGGTTCTCATCAGGAAGGGTGGAGGCAAAGTGGTTTGTACTCTTGGAAGGGACAAGGCGTCCTCGGCAGAGCGATTGCTCCTCTTGCTGTAGCCTCTGTCCTGCGCC
This sequence comes from Pavo muticus, assembly GCA_016647715.1. Taxonomy (NCBI): domain Eukaryota; kingdom Metazoa; phylum Chordata; class Aves; order Galliformes; family Phasianidae; genus Pavo; species Pavo muticus. Next base: position 3,070,157 of record JACDJE010000022.1, on the reverse strand, counting down.
CAGTGAGTGTCCCCTGTTCCCTGACCTCAAAAGAGCACACCTAAAAATGACATGGGCATTTCTTTTGGGTTTATCTCAGGTGTTGTCCAAACAGGGAATGAGCAGCCATCCCCAGCTGGGAACCACCTGTGCGTGAGTTGTCCCCTCTGCTGGAGAAAGGACTTTAGCCAAAAAGGAGCTCTCCAGGTTTGTACAGTCAGAATAACGTGGCTTTTATTCTGGAGCAAGCGCAGAGCCCTTGTGCCGAGCAGGGAGCAGTCTGAGGGCTGGGCACCGACAAGCTGTCATTTCCCCCAAGCCCAAACTGGGGCAAAAGCAAAAGCCGTACTCCAAACTCTACCATAGGCAGGTGTTCTCCAGGACCATACTCCTGGTGCACCCCCAGGGACACAAATCAGCAATGCATGGGGATAGAGGCTCCCGAGATGCTCGCTACCACACTCTCCCCTTGCGCTGCGTGCCTGTCCTGCCTCTTTTTGGTTTAAACTCCTGACATCTCAATCCCCGATCTGATGGAGTGCGTGGCTGTCAGCTCTGCCCACCCTAATCCGCTCATGGGGCTCCTAGGAGGGCTCTCAGGAACCATGGAGGAGGTTTCTCTTCTTTCACATCTAGGGAATTCAAGAGCCGGTTTCACATTTGTTTTTCTTTAAAACTTGAGGCTTTGCAGATATTAAAATATAATCCAGGAAGAATTTGTTTTGTGAGGGAACAGTGTGGGATCGCTGAGGGGAGAGGGGTCATGGGGGAGCGCAGGGAGGTGGGGGAGCAAAGGGATTTTCATTTCCCCTCTGAGTCCCCTTGGGATCAAAGCCTTTACCTCCCTGTCAGTGGCAGTGGGGACTATGGGACGCACTCGGGGCTTCTTGGTTGGGGTGAAGACAAAAGGAATGCTCTTTGCAGGTGGTAAGAGCTGGAGAGGAGGTGGGGACCATGGAGAAATGAGGAGAAAGGAGAGAGAAGAACAATTCTCCCAGTACTGAGTTGTTGCTCTGGGTTAAAAACAAAACAAATCAAAACAGAAGAAAAGAAACAACAACAACAACAAAAACCCAAAAAACCAAAAGCTTAATTTGTGTTATAGGTAAACAGAGGAACTGGCGAGGCAGGACAGGAAGGCAGAGCCCGTCAGAGTCCTGCGCCGCTCATGGAGATAAACAAGAGCTCAAGAAATGGGAAGAGTCTTAAGGTGATGGCTCAACGCATGAGGAAATACAGGGCAAAAGGCAGCTATCAAGGAGAGGAAGCTGGAGAAGGGCAGGCTTCTCCGAGCAGTGAGGTCAGCACTGCAAAAATAGCACAGGGAAGCTTCCTGCAGGCAACCAGCCGCGAGCACACATGGCCCTGTGCTCCTCCTGTACACAGGTGGGCCCAGCTCCCAGCCCGAAATTGGGCTGAAATGTCCCAGCAGCGCTGAGTTCCACCGACAAAGGCTCCTCTGCTCCTGTCGCACCTGTAGCTGTGCTTTATTCCCCAGGGAGCACTGCCAGCACAACGCTGCTCCGTTGGTGATGTCTTGTTGGGTTCCCCTAACTGAAGATCTCACCCTAAAGGCATGAGGAATGTGAGGCTGCTTCCACTGAAAACAGCTATTTTTCTTGAATGAGCATCAAAACTGGCTCTGGCCATTTGTCAGCGCAGCAGACAGACAGACAGACAGACACCCTCCCGGCTCGGTGGGATCCCCAGCTTGGTTGTGCAGGGAACTCATCACTCCAGCAGTGCGAGGCACAGCTCTGGGACAGCAGCCAGCTTAGCGGGGCCCAATGCTGGCAGAGCGCTCTGTTTGGGTTCCCAATGTGCCAGGGGTCTCGAGGCTTGTTTGGAGTTCATCTCCATGCTGCGGGTTGGATGGAGTCTGCCTTTCTGGTCACAAGCAGTTGGACATTCATACCAATCCTGCTCTATGACAAACAGCATCCATAAATCTCTGGGCAAAGCCAAGGGAGCCTCGTCTTGCATTACTCCATGCTGCCCCTTCGGCACTTTGAACCCCCGGTGCCCTCACAAGCATGGAAGACTTAATCGATGTCCTATCAAAAGGAGCAGAATAAATCTCGTTATCTTATGGGACAAGGTCATACTCCCTGTGTGGCCATTTGGCAACAGATGGGGCTGCTCCTGGGTTGTCCTCTCTTTGCAGGAAGTCTTCCATCAACTTTTGCAACACATGAGACTCTATTCATCTCTGAAATGCAGTTTCAGCAGTTGGCCCTGCCTTGGCTTGCTCAGTGGGGTCACTTCTCAAACTTCCCATTACGGTCCACCAAGGATATAACATAGCTTTGTGCCCAGCCTTGTCTCCAGGACCTCATCACTGCATGGGACCCAAATGGGATCCCTCTTGATCTTCTCTGCTGTATATACCAGATGAAATGATAACAGATGTATTTTCCTTGCATCCGTGTTAGTTCAGAACTAGATAACCCAAACACAGCCCTTACTTCTCCAATTTCTCTGAAATAAGACTTTTCCTACTGGTCTTCTGTGCTCAGCTGGATTGGTTTTTCAAGCTCACCTGCCCTCTGTTCTTGCTGCTTTGCCTCCTTCCATGATCCCAGCGATTCATTACAGGATTGCACAAAAGCCTGGCAAAATCTCTGCGAAAACATCAGTGAGTCTTGGGTCAGAAATCCAATTTTCCTGTCCCATTGCCCCAGGCTGGACCTGCCAGCCCCTTCATCAGTCTATGGGCAAGGATAGCAGTGCAGGCAGAAATGCATATTTTGGGCTGATTTTCCCTTTCACCCTCAGACAAGGAAGAGGATGCACAGCTGATAGCCACTGCACTCATGGCAGTGTTTGTTTGCATTTCCAACAGCCTTTGATAGAGCCGGGCTCCTGCCTGCACTGCCTGAGCTCTGGGGAGCACAGGGACGTGGGAGGACCATGTCCCCATCCGGGACAGGACAGGGTTGCTGGCATTTTCAGCTGGACACACATTCCCTTCACTGGACAAAGGGACACGTTGAGAGAGGAAGAAACCCTGTGCTGCCTGCAGGAAGGAGGAGGCTGAAGAGGATTTGACTTCACCATCAGTGGGGAGAGAAGATTGGGATGGAAAAGCAGATTGCATCCAGCTCATGCCCCATAGGGCAGAGGATGCTGGGGCTGTGTGTGAAGGAGCTGCTCACCAGGCCTCCCAGCACAGAGAGATGGGGTCTTTTCTGCCTGCCACCCTATAGCCATGACCCAGTTTCACTGTGACATTTCTCAACTGCAGACGTTTTCCTTTTTGTCCCCCTGCTCGCTGTTCCCCTCCCTCCCCCTCGGCACGGGCATTTGATATTTACTCTCAGGCTGGGAGGGACAGAGGAGGCTTTTCCTTGCGTTGCCCCTGCATTGTTCCCCGCTGGTATTTGGGAACAAGTGTGACATTCAGGGGAGCCGCAGCGGACAAAGCCTGCCTGGAGGTAATGGTAGCACAGGCGGCCGGATCGGGTATCAGTGGATGCAGGGCATCCGAGAGCTTTTGACTCTGCCTTTTTTAGGAAGAGCTTTCTCAGCCTGGTATCTCTCAGATTAGGTTTTGTCCCCAGAGGAGCCCGTTGTGTCTCCTTTGTGAGTGCAGCTGTGGGAACCCGCGGCACGGTTCGGGCTGGGAGTTTTAGGACAATGCTGAAAGGCACCGGTGCTCCTGGCCGACCCGACGCGGCCGGAGGGACCGCTCCCCAGCGAGGAGCTGCCGACATCTGTTTGCCGGTGCTATCTCTTCTCTACTCAGATGTCGGTAGAATAGCAGGTATGCATGGAAGCTCTGTGCCCTTGGCAAGCAGCCCCAGGCCTGAGAATGGAGATGGAGAGGGTGAGGCAAACACAATCCACCGAGGAATGGATGATGATTGCTGATCACCGTATAAAAATATGGATGGAGGAAGAGGAGGGTGCATCCTCTCATTCCTGGTTCTGCACTGGGGAAATGGAAATAACTCAAAAAACTCAGTGATCATTGGAGAAAGGCATGGGGGGGCACAGGGCTGCCAGCATCACAGAGCCTGGTGTGATCCTGCCCATCGGGGTGGGAGGATGTCAGCAGCACCAAAAAGCCTGAGGAGCCTGCTTTGCCTCTTCCTCCCAAAGAAACCAGCACCCCTCCCCAGTCCCATTAAAATATCTGATGTACTACAGCTCCTGACAGCATTCAGTCCCTATAAAGGCAGTGCTGGCTTTGCACTGCCTCACCAGCAGCACCCAGCCCATGACTGGTCCCTTATCTCCAGCCTTCTCCTGCTCACAGATCGATTCCTCCCTCCTCTCTGCTGAGTCTCTGTTCTGGGTTCAGACAGACTTTTCATCACATTTAATATCCTGGCCCAGTGAAACATTGTAGTGCTTGAGAACAAATAGGGCTGCTTACTGGCTTAACCTAAACGCGGGATGCAGTTGGATCAAGACATTTCTCCTCTTGCCCAGGGCTTCCTCCGCACAGCTCAGTGTCCTGGCTCCGCTCCTCAGCATCATTTGTGGTTTCTCTGCACTGCAGCACACTGTCACTGTGAATTTGCAGTTTCCCATTTGTGACACACTGGTTTTGTTTAAGGTGACAAATGATCTCCTCACTCTGAGATAAAACGATTTGGTCATCCCAGGCTGCATCTGCTGCTTAGTTGCAGCCCGCCCGCGGAGAGACTTTTGTTTCTGCTCAGCATCTGCACTGCAGATGTTTGCCATTGACTTTCCCCTACTGTTTCTAGCAGCTAGATACCCTCTTCCTACTGCACTTCAACTCGTTGCATTTCCTTCTATTATTCTCAGTTCTCCAAACCAGGCCACTCCTTTCTACAGCTTCGAGGAAGAGCAGCACTCTGCTGGGCTGCCCCCACCGGGTTGGTGTGGTCCAGCAGGATGGGTTTGGTGGGAAAAGGTGAAAGCGAGTGTGTTGGGGACAGCAGGGACAGTGGGGGACACCACCACAGGGCTGTGTGCCATCCAGGATGGCTGACTGGGAAAGTGACCTGATCTGGAAGGGGAGGGATGCTCTGGGATGGGCGGAATGGTCTGTGCTGCAGATGGGGAGCAGTAGGCCAGTCTCTCCCTGGGGCCACCAGCCTGCAGCCGCCGTGACATGTGCGAGTGTGCAGCCCTGGCCGAGGTGTCTGGGAGAAGTTCCAAGCTGATGCAAGCCAAGCCGGCTGCCGAACACACGCATCCTCCATGTGAGGAAAAGATGTCTTAGCGAGGACACAAAGCGCGCAATAGGCAGATCCCTGGATGGAGCCACTTCCCTTCAGAACATCTGGAAAACTGCTCCCCTGCTCCAGTAAACAGGCGTCCAGAGGAAGATCTGAACTAGCATTGTCCTCCCTTCGGGACGTGGTGGAGCCAAGGTAGGAAAATCCAGTGGGATGGGAGGATGTGGGCTCTCCAAGAATAACTTACAGCTGTCCTGGATGCTCGAGACCAAGAGGGCTGAGGAACGTGTTGGCAAAGTTGCAGATGTCATCAATTCTCTTTATTCTTGGCAAAGGGATGGAGGAAGTCACGGTTTCTGTGGGATGATGGAGGCTCACCTGAAGGCAGGCTCAGCCATTTCTCCCACCTCCGAGGGCACCAACAGGTCTCCGGGACAGGCTCAGGACTCCAGCAATGGGATATCTTTAAAACTCATACCGTTCTGCATTGGCGAGGATGGGTCACTGCTTTAAGAAGTAAGAAGAGAAGAGGCACTGGGGTATGAAGTCCTCTAAGGAAGGGCAAAGCAGAGCCAAGAGAAGGACCTCACATCCTCAGCCCTGGGGTAGGAATTTGGAAAAGGTGAGGGCTGTTCCAGAACAGGGTGCAGTGCTGAGAAAGGGCTGCAGTGCACAGAGAGCAAACGGAGGTTTTGCCTCAATCTCTGGTAACAATAATTATGTCACAGCTGCAGAGGAGATGGCCCAGAGCTATTTTGCTGGAGATTGCAGGCCCAGATAGTGGTGAATCAGGCAGATCGACTCTGTCTTGAGAGAGGGATAAGCAAGGGGCCTATCCTCCTTCATAGACAGAGGTGGAGCCTGGCCTGCACAAACTGGAGGAGACATTGGGATGAGAGCACCTTGGCTGTCCCCCTGGCCACCCAGTTATCAGGAGGCTGGTCCAAAACACAAAGCAGCTGACTGCAGTGTGCAGTGTGCTCCAGACACCAAAGATGGATGTCACACCTGCTGCCACAGAGAGAAAACAAAGTGGAGTGTGATGCTAAGGTCCTGCTCCAGGATGGTGCTCCAGCCTTGCCCAGCAACCACTGGCATGGGAACCTCCCATGCAGCTCTTGGGAAATCCAGGAGCCAGCTAAGCTCAGCTCTGCTCACAGCACTAAACCATCACATTATAAATCTTTTTTTGTGGCACCCTTGGCTAGGATGCTCTCCACCCAATGCATTGCTCCGTGTGGTGAGCACGGCATCTGTTTTTGGGGTGTATTTCCCTTCTGTGAAAAAAGTTAACCTCAAAGCAGCCTTCAGGGCATACTTGGACCTTGTGAGCCCAGCAGTGGGGCTGCGGGTTAAGGGGTCAGCACTGAGCTTAGGAGACTTAAAAAAATAAATCACCTACAAGAGCATATTTAGGCTGAGAACTGCTGAGCTCTCCCTGGGATCCATTCCCAGCCCCTCTCCCCTCCTCTGTGGGGCTCAGCACTGCCTTCTGTGAAATCTCCAAGTGACAAAAGGCCCTTTGGGCTCAGCATCAGCCACAGCCCATCGCCCAGGCCTGGGACAGAGGACAGGACCATCTGCTCCAGGGCAAATGAGCCCCATGGCCAGATGCTCCACTTCTGTAAAAGCCTTGGAGCCGGTTCATGGGAACAGCTTCTCTCTCCCCCCTCTCCCTCCTCCCGCTCCCATTAACCTCTTTACTGCCACTGATGTGTTCACAACAACATCCAAGGCAAGAGGAGAGGGAGGTGTGCTGGGAGCCGGCCTGACACGTTGGTGTGAAGTTTGCCATCCTCCCTTCCCCGTGCTGCAGCCGTGGGCCGGGAGCACCAGGCTGGCAGGAGGCTGCAGGCTGCACGGGAGCGGAGTGGGGGCACAGCGGGGTTCCGGGAGGAGGTGTCAGAATTGGCACTGGCATTGGGAAGTGGCCCCACAGGGGGTCTGCGCCAGCCCGTTCCCACGAGCCAGTCCCAGGGGTCTTTCCCAGGGTTTCCCTTGCATGAGCTCAAGCAGTATGGCCCATTGACTGCAAAGTGCACCAACAGTGGGGAATAACCTTCCAGAGACACCTCCTGTCCTTCTCCCATGCATAGCAGCCTTAGTGTCTGGGTGTCCTCACCTCTCAGCTATGGGACACAGCTTCTTCTCTTCTCACTCCACTTTCATGGGCATCCACCTGCCCTGTGGTCCCAATTTCTCAGGGAGCAGTGCCATGGTGTTTGCTCCAGGTGCTTTGGCTCTCCTGGGGAATACAAGAGGGGTCTCTGGCACCATGGTCCCCACCAAAACCTATCTATCTGTGCACAGCTCACTCTCAGCTGTCTGCTCCAATCCATACAGCATGCAACAGTCTGCATCCAACCACGTGGGATGGGACAGAAACCCAGAACTCCTCATCATGCTGTCGGCTGGGAAGAAGCCATGTAACCTCTGTATTTCCTACTACTTCCAGTGACAGAGAGGGGATAGCAGTGCCATCTGGCAGGGTGCTCCCACATAGCACCCGGTTCAGCCTGTCTGGAGCACAAGGATGCACCACCTGCATGCCGCAGACACCACAGAACAGCAAGTGCTCACCCAGGCTGCATCCAACCGGTTTTCTGCCCCTCTAAACTAATTTCCAATGACCCAGGCCACCAAGGGTTAACGTCACCAGCTCCATAGGCTGTCCTGCTGGGGGGGGAGGCACAGATCACAGGTGGGACGCGAGCTCCCGAGGCACAGTGGCCTGCTGGAAGAGACCTTGACTATTGAACCCTGAAAAATCTCCCCATTTCTGGCAGAGCCTTTCTCGCCCTGGTTCCCACAGGGCTCCGCAGCCACGCCGCACCCCGGAGGGTCACACGCTGCGGCTGCATCGCGCCCGGCGCAGTGGGAATCCGATTAGCCACCGGCCCCAGCGCTGGGATTGGGCAAGAACGCGGGCGAGAGAAGGGCCCCGCGCCCTGGGAAGAGCTTTCCCACACTCCGTCCCCCAGCGCTGGCGACGGCGGAGGAAATGGTCCATATCTAAATGTGTCCTGATAGCCGCGCTAATCTAGGGCTGGGTGCGCGGCGTGGGGCGGGAGGGCTGGCAGGGCACACGGCCGCGTTCCTCCAGCACAAAGGGATGCTTTCACCCGCTCGGGCTGCTGGAAAAGCAGAGGGACCAGGGGACAGCACCCGGTGCGTGGGGCCCCGGCGTGGGGATGCACGGTGCAGGCGTTCACAGCTCTGAAACAAGGCACCGAAAGGGACAGAAAGTGGTTTCTCAGCAGCCAGAGAGCATTTTGGGGTGGTTGCTGGGCAAACTCCAATTCCATCCCTCTGGGATGCCCCATGAAATGGGGTCTCTGCTCACTCTGCACCAAAAAAAGGGGAAAAACGTTGGCCAGATATCATAGAGAGTCAGCTCAGCTCAACCTGAAACATCCCTCCCATCAAAACCACAATGTTCTGTTCCTTTTTGGGGGCCTTTCTCACCTTTTTAACTCTTCTCCTTTTGACAGCGCTGCTGTTTGAATAGAAAAAAAAAAAAAAAAAAAAAAGAAAAAAAAAGAAAACCTATTTTGAAATGAAGAAGCCATCAATCTTTTGTTTTGAAAGTGTTGAAACAAGATGTTTCGACATCTTCCAAATGATTTCCTTTGCTCGTTTTGGCTGAAGCCCTGCATTTGCATTTGACCTGAATTTGCACATTGTTGGTTCCCCACAAAAGGGCACATTTTTTGGTGAACTCAGCCTCATTCGTCAGCTCTGCAGCCAAGCTTCTGCAGGCAGTTTTCACAATGAGGGAATAAGGCGCTGGTCTGGGTAAAGGTGAAGATCCTCTTAAAGCTTGCCTCTGCGCCGCATAGAATCATAAAACTCCTTTTTCCTGTTCCCCCTTTTTCTGCGCTGTCTCTTTTTGCCTCCACTCTTGGATGCATACAGTGAATAAATGTTGTTGCTAACACGGCACTGAAACTGTCAGAGCCCTGAAGAGCCCAGGAAATCACAAAGCCCAGTGCCAGGATGGGGTAATGTCCCCTTGGGGACCAACCCAGTGCAGGACAGTGAAGTCACTGTCCATGGAGGTGTTCTGGAATCATGGAGATGTGGCACCTGGGGACACAGTCAGTGTGCACAGCGGGATGGGTTGGGGTTGGATGTGGGGATCTTAGAGGTCTTTCCCAACCTTAGCAACTTTGTGATTCTAAGATAAGGGAAAATTTCCACCTGGGAAAGAAGTGCCCCAGTGTTCCCCTGCTTCCCAAGCCTGGAGGGACATGTAGGGCCGGATGAGAGGGAGCAGGGGAGCTGCTGGAAGAGAGCATCTCTCGCCTGATCTCCCTTCAGTTCACATTAGCAGCAAAGTCCCCACCCTTGCTCAGAGCCCCACCATGCACCTCCTCACTGCCTCTCTGCCACCAGTGGGGCAACTTCCCCCCTCACTGAAAACCATCACACTGGGTGAAAAATCCCAGTGCTGGAAGCTGGAAAAACAATGGCCTTCCTCATCTGCACCATGGAGAGGGAGGGAAGGCAGCCTTTCTGTGCCTGGCAAACTCTCCTCCATCCTCTCTCTGGGCCCTGTTGCAACGTGCCTGTTTTAACTTGTCTGAGTGTCTCACTGGGGAGATGGACTGGAAAACACCAGGCGGATCCAGGCAGCTTGCTCCACAGGGAAAGCTTTCAGCACATAATAGTCTTGGGCTGGTTTAAGATGTAGCTGAATAAAAACACGGAGAAGGAGCTTGAATAGGAAAGAGCATCTTGAGAAACAGGCAGCCTTTCTTCCCTCTAATGCAGCAGAAGCTGCCCCAGAGCTGTGTGTGCAGGGAGAGGGGCTCCCATTTCATCTCAGTATGAAGGCCGCCACTGAAAATTAAAGTAAATACATAATTCCTCCAATTCCTGCCCCGTTGCTGTGGGGACACGATTTAATTAAGCATGATGCCAGTGCCCTGCACACCACAAAGCTGCCTGGGAAAATATGATGGGTATCTCTGTATTTGTCAATGTCCCATTACCTCTTGGTTTTACTCACTTCCAGAACATGCCAAAAGCCCTGGGAGGACACGTGGTGTAACCTGGGCCATGGGCACAGCAGCCCTGCTGTAGTCTGGACTGGGAGAGCAGGAGCTACCCAAACTGGACCCCTTGCTGTGGCATGCAGACTGGATGGAAAACCCACACACATGAGGAATTTCCAGAGAAGAAAGGGGAGAGTACAGCCCTGTTTAGTCTGCCCAGGACTTCCCTTGGAAAACTCGTGGAGATCTGACTGGTGCAATCCCAGTGACTTCTGCTTCATAGACCACGGTGCGATGGGAGGCAGCAGAGTTGGAATAGAAGCATCCGCACCTCTCACCCACGTGAGGCACGCTTCTTCCCACACCCCAAATTTACCCAAACTCCTCATTGTGCAGAGGAGCAGCCAACTCCAGGAGCTGCACGGGGACTGTGGGGAGACCCATGGTGGGGACTTGGCAGCAGCACAGGAAATCCAGCTGTCAAGAAGGCTCCGGCACGCGCCCATCCCTGCCCTGCAGCAGCTTTTTCTGGTTTGTGTTTCAGACAGCGCTGATCCTGCTGGCCAGCCCTTACCTGCCAGCAGCTGTCAGACACCGCAGCAAAGAGTAGCCCTAAGGCACGAACAGCCCGCCGTGGGGCCGCACCCAGATCCGCCTCCATGATGCAACCATGTCTTGCTGCACAGCTGCTCTCCTCGCTGCCAACAGACCCCGCGGCCCCACCGCAGAACGGGGCTCCGAGCTCACCTCCAAAATGGGAGCTTGGCAGCGGCCCAGCTGTGTGCTCAGCCCCGGCCTCGACAGAGAAATCTCAGCTGAAGTCTGAGCCTGGGGAGAGGCAGAGGGGTGAGGAGCTCAGCTCAGCACCAGGAGTCCTCTTGGAGAAGGGTTGCACATCCAGATTCAGCCTTTGTGAGGACCTCAATGCATCATCTTGGCCAGCTGCACCAGGCACTGTGCTCCTGTTGGGGTTACAATTTACTTCCCTCTCTGGTTGGACTTTTGCCTCAATTCACTGCCTGTAAGCACTGCCCCAGGAGAGCTACAACGAACATCAGAGGCCCTGTTCTGTGCCTCATCCCTCACACACATCACACACCATGGGGCTTCACCAAAGTAAAAAGGATGTGGCCCTCCAGGAGCTCTGCTCCTGGTGGCAGGGAAGTGCCTGCTTCTAAGAGCTGCAAGTGAAAGGAGAAGCTCAGGAGATAAGACTTGACTCGGTCAGACAAGGGCAGAATGGATAAGGAAACTCAAAGACCTGATTCCACGTCCCCATAGCCACCATGCATGCAAGGGAAAAGTGGTGAACTCAGCTGCAGAGCTCAGCTGGGGGCGGTCACCCCACTGTTTGTACGGGGATCCTGAGGCAATGTGACAGCAGGAGCTGTGCCCTGATGACACCCCTTGCTATCACAGAGCTTCGCTGTAGTGCTTTGAGGCAACACAATCAACTATGCTGCTGCTCTGTGCTGTGTGCATGAGCAGCTACCAACTAGGAAATAAAAGGATGGCCCCAGTCAGGATCAGATTTTACCACTCAGGTCCTGGTGAGAGCTGGCACAGGATGGCTGTGCTGCTATGCTAGCAATAGAACCCATAGGGGCTACATCAGTGCATACCTGAGAACAACACAGACACCTCCACAGAAGGACATGGATGTATCTGAAGACACAGACCGTACAAATCCAGGCCTCAAAGGACAGTGCTGGGGGCTGATGAGGAGGAAGAGCCATCTGGCAGCTCCAGGCATCTTGACCCTGTCTGGAAGGACTCACCTCTCCGGCTCATCTGGAGAGTTTATTTTTCCCTTGGTGCTTCCCGTTGGAAAATGTAGGCCCTCATTCCCATTCCTGAGCTCCCCAGGGAGCTGGAGGATTCCTTCACTGTTTTTACAGTTTGCGTTGCTTCCCCTCTCCCTGTTTTCCTTTTCCTCTTATCCGTGACACGAAGCTTAACTAAATCCAGGGGACGGGAGCGAGAAGGAGGAACAAAACCCTGACTGTGACTCACCCTCCTGCACGATGCCCCGGCACAGAGGCATGTTTTCAGGTGCAGTGAGACAGAGAGCTGGGCACTGCCTGTGGGGCAGCAGGTCTGGCTGCACAACCCCCAGCCTAACCCTTTACTTCTTCCAAGGGATTTCCCAGTCTCCTCTTCCCAGTACTTTCACCGCAGTGTGGGGACAAGGGGGGGCAGTGCTATAGGGAGCAGCCCCAACTCAAGGGCTGTAAATCACTGGCAGTGGGAACAAAGGCGCCTGTTGGATGAGGAGGGGGCAAGAGGCATTGCTTCTGGCTGCCTGGATTTATGGCACCCTCTGGCTCCTTTAGCAATGGACGCATTCGACGGAGGACTGAAAGCAACAGTCTTGGAGGAGGAGATAAAAGGCTGGGGGGAAAAAAAAGAATCATCGTTTTTTCTTCTCTTTCATTTTTTTTTTAAATGAGCAGAGGGCGAGGAGGAACCATGGCAACACCATCTCCTCGTGCTGCTCATGGAGACCCCAAACCCACCATGCTTCCCCATCCCACAGTCCTCATTAAACCCAATCTCAGTGCCCCTGAGCATCCCACACCCACCACCTGCACTGTCCAGCCCACAACAGGAGAACTTCTTCCCGAGGATGAGATCAGCCACAGCTTTTGCCCTCGGTGAGAGAAGGAGGAGGCAGTGAGGGAAAGGAGGAGGGCAACCCTGTTAACAAACCCGAGCTAAACAAGCTGCTGGGGGCTGCAGGAGCAGAGCATGCCCTCATTGATATTGAAATCAGGTGCAATCCATCACCGGGAACAGGGCCCTTTCATGGGCATCTGAAAAGAACCACTTTCAAAGGGAAGGGGAAAAACTTGTTCAGGGGAAGGGCGAACCAAAGCGTGGCAGGTGTGGTATGGAGAGGGATGCTGTCAGCACCAGACCGTGATTCATTGCTGTGCCATCACTGGGGCTGGTGCAGAGTGCAGGCAGCAAAGTGTCCTCTGGGCTTGGGGACACACTGGGTGTCGTCAGGATCTGCCACAGAGGGAGAGATGGTTCACATCCCAGGGTGGGGGAGTTGGAATGCCCATGCCAGAGTTGGGAGAGGAGGGTAGCCATGGTGCAGCCATGGGACATGAGCCTCTGGGGTTCAAGCTCCTTCCACCTGCACATGAGTGAAAACACAACACAAAGTGAAACTATGTTCGGCTTCTTCAGTCTCAAAGAAACTTTCCCCTGAGCCCAAAGGTCGCCACTGGCTCCAGCAGATCTGCATGCAGCGGGGACCAGCTCCCCCTGGGTCTGCTTCGAATGGGCACCACTGTGAGGAGAGAGCACCACAGACAGGACCTGTCCATGGGCTCCCCCAAAACTGCTTCCCCTTATGCTGCAGATGCAGCATGGGCTCGAGGCCCCGATGCTCTCACCCCACAGGGTGCTGCCTTTCATTGTACGTACACAGGGTCAGCCTGGAGTCATCCCGCTGCAGCCAACGGCTTTAAAGCGGAGTGATGCCAAATCTGTCCCAGCGTCCCAGCGCTCAGCCTTTGGCCCCAGCTCCCCACACCTGGACACAATCACGGAGCCATCCGAGGAATGGGAAAAAGCCATCAAGCTGCACTTCACCACCAGCTGCTGTTTATTTACCCGGGGTCCTTCCTACCCAGCAAAATCAGAGCGGGGGACAAGCGCTTCCCACCCACTCTGGGGACGATGCGGGATGCGGGGGATGCTCCGTTGGCCGGGGGGAGCTGTGAAAGGACCACAGCAGGTTTGAACTTTCCCAGCACGGCGCAGCGGCCTGGGGGAAGCCTACATCTGCGTGCGGGAGCCGGGCCAGCACCGGTGCCTGCGGGGGCGGGCAGGGAGGAAGCGAGCAGCGGGGCTGCAGCCCCACACTACCCCGCGGAGGCGGGGGGCGTTTGCAAAAATTGCATTCTTCATTCTTCTCTGCTTCTCTTTTTTTTTTTCCTTCCCCCCAGAAGAAAGCCATACAAACTCTGGAGTTAATTAATCGATGGACAGAAAGGCTGGGGACGTGCTAGCTGCAGCTATGAAAGCAATTCTGCTCCAATGGGAAAGGTTTTTCTTCACCAGGGCTGCCCCTTGCGTTGTGCCACACTCTGCAATGGCCACAGGTGGGACGGTCGGGGCTGCTCTGCACCCCACAGGGCAGCCCCTTTGCTCCCACATCCTGGACAGGCAATGTGAGCAGGCTGAGCTCAGCTCCAGTGCTGCCCTGGGGCTCATGGTGTGGTGATTGCCAGGACTGCCAGCTCCTTGCTGAGCGAACTTGGCCATGACACACCATCACTTTGTGCTTTTTGTCTGCTGTAAACTTTAATCATTTTTTTGGCAGAGCTGCTACCTACAGTACCCTGAACCACCGTGCACTAGAGAGCCTTGTGATACTCTCACTTCAGCTTATGATATGGCCATGATGGCGCATGAGACAGTAGCCCACAAAGGAACCTCCTCCTGTAGCTCAGGGATAAAGGGATTTGTCCCAGGAGCTGGACTCCAGCACCCAGCACAGGCAGGCATTCCTCGCAGGAAGGAAGAGCATCCTGGGCTGCATCTGTGCCATTGTGCTCAGCTGAATGGTGGGAAGGGGAACCAGGGGGAGAATTAAATTTGCACCCTGATCCAGGAGATTAGTTTCCCATTATTGTTGTAGAAATAATTACGAATTGTTGGCTGTATTGTTCCTCTTCATCTCCTCATAGCCCACTCACTGAATTCTATTCCACGGCCACCTCCTTGTAATTATATGTTGCGGCGTGGTTTCACGGCCCTTCACCTTCACTGTGACTGTGAGGTCTTTCTCACTGCCACTCTCCCTTCCCACTCCATAGTTTGCCTCCCAGAGGGAGATGGATCCCCAGAGGCAAGCGTATGGCTGGGTCAGATGCCCATGCTCAACAAGCAACAAGGTACAAAGAGGACAGGGCCACCTCCAAGTGATGCTCTCCCAGGAACAAAGAGCAGAGCTATTGGACCAGATGAGTCGTTATTGCTTTTTCCCTAAAGCTTGGTTTGCTGCACGGCCCGACATGTGAAATGTGCTGCTTTGACTTCACATTGTCTTAGCTGCCCCATATCCCCATATCCCCATGTGGATGTCCCATCCCTGGAGGCTTTCAAGGCCAGGCAGGATGTGGCTCTGGGCAGCCTGGTCTGGTTGTTGGTGACCCTGCAAATAGCAGGGGGGTTGGAACTAGATGATCACTGTGGTCCTTTTCAACCCGGGCCATTCTATGATTCTGTGATATTGCATCATGAAGACTCCCGGAGAAAAACGCCTTGCTCCACAGCCAGCTCCATCCCCATGCAGCTGGCCCACGCATGCAGCAGAGCCGTGAAGCCCATTTCTCAGGCGGGACAAGCCTGGGGCAGGCACACTCTGGCCCCAGGGACCAACAATACGATCCCACTGGGAAGCCCAAGCGCCGCTGGGATGAGGGCTGCCAGCCGATCCAGTCTTGTGCTGCCTTACACAAACAAACACAGGGCCCCGGGCTGGCGGGGTCTTGCAGGCAGTGACTGGTGGTGGTTTGACAGGTCACCAGGGCCCCGTGGCTGCCATCTGCTGCTGTAACCTGCAGATCCCCAGGGACAGTGGGAAGGGGGACCCTGATGGGATGGGAGCAGGGGGGTAGGGAGATGGATACAGCGTACTCTGGCAGAATCTGTCTGAAAATAAACCTCATTGGATTTATTTTTAGCCCTTCTGCTGCTGATGGGACTATTTCTAGGCTGGCTGACACTGCGGTCTGGGGCTCTGTGACAAGACTCAGTTATCTTCTGTTTTGTCCTGAGATCATAAAAACTGCTGGGAGAGAGAAGATCCCTTCTGCGCGTTGGTCAAAGACTCCATGCCTAGGATGCCTGAGCCCTTTGGTGTAGCAAACAATAAATACAACTAGTAATTCACCAAGAATTTATTGTCTGATATAAGCTATCCAGCTATGCAAGTGGGGAGAAGGAAATCCAGAGGGATGAGGCCAGCTGGGCATGGGCTCAGGACAGTCTAAGATAACTGACCAGACAATGAGGCCAATCTTCCAAGTCTGTTCCACCCCACATGTCCCATCCCAGGAGATGCCCAAGGTCAGGTTGGATGGGGCCCAGGGCAGCCTGAGCTGATGGGCAGCAAACAGCTCATAACACAAACTTTAAGGTCTCTTCCATCCTAGATCATTCTATGATCCTATGAACATCAGTTATAAGCAATCTTTGTGGAAAAGAGAGTGAAGGAGGAAGAAGAGATGTTAGGGCCTCACCATGGAGGAGCTGAACAGGCAGGAGTGACTGGGTTTGAGTGATGATGGGCAACCCATGAAACTTTATGTTCTCCAAGAGCAACACTGCCCTTCTTGCAGGTGACAACCAGCTTCAGAAGTCCCAGCTCTGCTGAGCAGGGACAGAGCAGAGGGACAGAGCAGCACACGTGAGCACAGCCAAGCGGCAGCTCTTCAATGTCAGGCTGTGCAACAAAGCAAGTTTTAAGGAAACCAACCAAACCATTTTTTAATGGCTTTGAGACTTCTCTGTATGACGGTTTGACAGGACAAACACATGCAGACCCATAAATAAGCCATAATAGCCGAAGCCCCATTGTGCAGGAGCTGGCTCGCAGCACCCAGCAGCTACTCTCAGCTAACAATGCGAGGAAAGTCACTCCACACATTTTTTATCCCTTGACACACAGTGCAGCTGCAGGAATAGCTCATGCATGGTTTTAATAAAAGGCAATCATGTTCTCTCAGCTTTGCATGCTTGAGAACAGACTCGTGGAGATAACGGGCCTGGGTTTACAGTGATAAACATGTCAAGATAATTAAAATTATGCCCTTCTTCTAACAGAAACAGCAAGATCCTCATCTGCTGTACACTGCCACAGCTCTGTGCAGCCACTGGAGCCACTGCTGCTCACCCCACTGAGCCCATGGCATGAAATGGGAGCCAGCAGCCAGGCCCTGTGAGCTCAGTGTGGTCAGAGAGATCGCTCGTTGGTTGCACGTGCCAAATTCTCATCTTTCCCCATCCAAAATAAATGAGGGATTTTTGCATGTGTGTGCAGCCGTTTGGAGGCAGTCTGAAGGCAGGCACGACGCTTGTGCCAAAGAGGGCAGCTTTCAGGGTGACAGGCAGAGCAGCAGAGGCTGCCTGCTAAGGGAAGGGCCCAAATGCAGTTTTAAAAGTGGGAACGGTGCCGAGTTTGGCAGGGAGGCCACTATAGGCAGTGGGGACCTCAGGGTCACACGTACACTGGGGGTGGCTTTTGTAGGGATGAACAGCCAAAGCCTGCGGGACTGCCAGGGCTGGGAGAAGTGCTGGCAAAGGGCACCGGGGGAGGGAGGCTGGAGGCTCTGATTGCAGGAGGGGCGAGCAGGAGTGGGAGCGTGCATGGGTTGGTGTCGGGGCTTGTCGGCACAGAGGAGCTGCACGGAGCTGCTATTGTGGAGTAAAATATGCTGGAATGCGGACACGCCTATTCCAGAATAAAGCTGCTTTTTCCTAATTTAACTTAATCCACTATTTGTTTTTATTATTTTTATCATCATCAGATTCAGCTAATTTGGAAAAGCTGTTCCAATTAATTTCCCTGCATAGACAAGCAGCTACATGCTGGAAAGCCTTTGTTCGGTGGCAGCCTGACCAGCAGCCCCTATTCACTTCCAAACCAGCTCCTTTCTTCTTTCCTATGACCATTTTTTCTTCTTTACCTCATCAGATCGCAAGAGGAACTGCAGTGGGATTTTTTCTGGGAGCCTGGTAGCCCTGTTAAAGAGCAGCAAATAGTTCTGTTTAAAGGAGGGAAGGCAGAGTCAGGAGAGTCAGAGTGCAGAGCAGTGACCAAGGAGGCCACAGCGGATAGACAGCAGAGATATGGCACAAGCTAATATCTGCTACCTCTTCTTTTGGGGCTATCTGTGCCTTGGGTAACACATGACCTGAGACCTCAGCGGGGCCCGGAGGCTGGTGCAGGCAGGCAGGGTGCCCAGCATCCTTCCCTTTGACTGGGAGATGAAAGCAGCTGGCAGAAGCTTGGGGCTATGAGCTGGTGACTGATTAACCAGTGCTGCAGCTGCTGTGAGAGCTGAGGTGCTGCTCCTGCACAGCTCCCTCACCACTCCTCCCACCCTCTTCTTTCCTCTTCTTCCATCTCTTTGCTTTTGGACTCCTCTGACTCCTCTGGCTCCACACTCTGTCCCATGTGGCACTGTCCTTTGGCACTTTGGAGGTTTGGCTCATCCTCCTCCCAACTGGCAGATGCTGGGAGCCCACAGCAACACATTCATTGCCAGAAGCAATCTGAAAATGGTCCAGTCTGGCATTCCCTGTGGTCTGATCAATGCCAGCAGAACAAGCCAAGTGTCCCTGTTGCTTGTGTGGCAAGAGAACAGGGGCAGAAATGTCGGAGCAGAAGCCCACAAGCCAAAAAACCAATCTCTTGCCAGCTGCTGTGTGCACCTAAAGAGACAGCTGGCAGCACAAGGAAGGACAACCAGATTTGTTCCCTTCCAGGCAATTCCTATGCTTTTTGTGGAGTCTTTTCCCTCTTAGACCAGCCTTGTGAGACACCATAAACACCTTAAGTCCTCAGTACGAGATGTTTGGAGTTACCTCAGTGTGCAATCAGGTTATCATTTTGGTAGGGTGCCTGTCTTCTGCCCCTCACAGTTTTGAGAAGGATGCATTCAGGGAAAGCTCATAGAGAAATCCCATGCATAGCCTCCGATGAGTCTAAAAACAAAGGCTTCTACCCTACCATGTATTTGCTGCCCCTACCCAAGTCTTTCTGGAGCTATACCTCTGTAATGACAAAGCCTGGTGCTCTGCAAGAGAACAACGAGCGTTGAGAAAAGGGATGCGCTGCCAGTCCCCTCCCTTTGCTGCCTGTGTTTGTGCAGTCCTGATTTCCGTGCGGAGGCTCAGATCTGCGCGCCGTGTTTGCGACCATAAACCAGAGATTAGTTCTTATCTCTGACAGGCAGCACGAGCAGGCACCAGCCCTCTCTGCAGAGCGTTGGCAGCTGAGAGCCAGCCCGGCACACGAACTTGTTGGAAGAGGAGGAAGTAAACAACATGGGGAAAACCAGTTGTGGGAGGTGAATTTGGAGCAAGGGACAGCGCCAACAAAGCCATGGAGCACTGAGCCCCAGCGGTGGGTGAGCAACAGGGGAGGAAGCGGTGATCAGAGCCCAGCATCTGCAATCAAGAGGCAGGAAGCGCCCACGCCGGGAAATGCTCCCCTCTCACCAGTGCTGATAAGTGAGAGGAGGAGGCACTGTGCCCTTCTGTGTCCCCCTGGTGTGGTGCCCAGCCCTGGGCATGAGAGGAGATGGCCTTCATTGCTGAGCCATCAGCAGCATCTCACCTGGCTGCTGGTGGCTGCCCATTGCCAAGGCTCCAAAGGAAATCCCAACCAGTTGGGTGTCCCAACATGGAGGTATTCCCAGCATCATCTCCCTCACAATTCCCCCATCTCCCTGGTTCCCTTCTCCACGAAGGATAGCAGGCCTCACCCTCAGCCTTCAGCCTTGGCTGTGGAGCTACTGGAAGTTGGGTGTATCCGTAGCTGCAGGAAGGAGCTGTAGAGACAAGCAAAAAAATAGGGCCAGTTTGGTGGCTTACAGCAAGACAAACACCCTTACAAACAGCTCTGCTTGTGGAGGGAGGTGGTCCATTCAGTGGTGTGGGAGCAGGCTTTGGTCATCAGGTGGGTGCAGGAGCAACACAGCAAGAGGGAAGGGTGAGAGAGAGTAGTGGAGAAAGGAGAGAGAGAAAGCAAAAAAGAAAGAGAACACAAGGAAAAAAAAGAGAAAAAGAAAGGGAAAGAAAGAGAGAAAGAAAAAGAAAAGGGATAGAAAAGAAAAAGAGAAAGGAAAAGAAAAAAAAAAAACAGGAAAAAAAAACACCAAAGAGAGAGAAACCTCCTTCTGAAAGCTCTAAACTTGCCTCTTTATCTCCCTAATCTGTATTTCCCCCC
This sequence comes from Pavo muticus, assembly GCA_016647715.1. NCBI lineage: Eukaryota > Metazoa > Chordata > Aves > Galliformes > Phasianidae > Pavo > Pavo muticus. Next base: position 3,050,055 of record JACDJE010000022.1, on the reverse strand, counting down.
AAAAGCCTCTCTCTGTACAGGATGAAAGCAGATTTCTCCTCTTTATTTTCGTTTTCTGTGTCCTATAGGAAGGCATTTGCTCGAGACTAATTGAATTTTCTGCCCGCGAAGAGAAAGACACGACACAGAGTGAGTTAAAGTCCGACACCAGGACAGGGCTCAGGAGCCGTGTTAACTGGTGTGGGGGACAGCCCCTCACTTAACAAAAGTGTTTGATTCTGTCCCCTCTTGTTAAGAGAGGGCGGAAGGAGGGGATATTTATTCTGTTCCTTTCTCAAGGTTTTTCCTTTCGGGTCACAAAGTGCCCCCCACGCTCCCGCCTCCCCCCCCCCTCCTCTCCCCGCTTTTGTGGCAGCAGCAGCTGGTGGGTTGAAAGGGGACAGGCTTTGTCTTTTGACACACTCGAACATTTCTGCGCAGAGCTGGGGAAACCTTTCCCTTCCCCACCTCTCGAGTTTCCTGGCGAGGAGGAGGGAGCGAGGCGTTAAGGCGATGCTTGGGGATGAAGCGGCACAAAAAAGCGGGGCCGGGGCTGTGAGAGCAGATGGCCACGGTGCTGGGAGGGGTGGGATGGCCCCGAGGGCTGGAGGTTTGTGCCCAGTGCCTGGATGGAGGGAGAAGGGAGTGTGAGAGAAGAGTTCAGGGGCTGTGAGCAGCTCCAGAGACCTCTTCTTTCCCCTGGTCACCTGGGGAAGGCCATGGTTAGCCTTCCAGCCACGACACATGGAAGATTTGCTTGATTGTGGCTACAAGTCCGTAAGAAGAGCTCCTTCTGCACAGCTCCCTCACAACCTCCCCAAAGGGTGTGCAAGACCTTGGGTCCCTCCACACCTCCTCCAGGGATGGAGATCAGGGCTGGCTGCCTTTGACACCAGGTCCACTGCAAGGCATCAAAAGTGTCTCAGTGGCACCTAATGGGGCTGGCCGGGACCAGGATCCCCATAGACATAGGCAGAAACTGGGGCTCAATCCCCAGCCCACCACGCAGTGGCTGGCACAACCCACCTGCACCCATGTTGTCCAGTACAGGTTCACAGCCTGGGAATAGCCCCAGTGCTTTGTCCTCAGCAAAGCTGTTCTGAAAGCAGAAAGCTAAAGCCCAGCTTTCTGAGGAGCTCACAGCCTGAATTCAAGACTAAATGTCTCTTCTGCCTTCCCCATGACCAAGCATCTGCCACAAGAGCCCCAGTCCTCACTTTGGGACAAGACTGCATATCTTCGTTGGTGAGAACCAAGCCCTCTCAGCCTCGTTCCTGTCCTTGGGCAGCTACAGCCTGTGCCAGAAGATCCCCATCTCTAGAAACAGAGAGGGTCCTTGTCTGGCCTCACGAATTGCAGCCAGTGGCCTGCTAAAAGCCCATTTCAACTCTTCCTTGTATTAGTGCAAGCTTCAAGGGGCAGACAGTGGAATAAACCAGTACAGGATGAGTGCGAGCAGAGATGTGGGTTTCAGCCTTTAAGTAGCACCAGACATCTACCTGAAATATGGGAAACGTCCGCTTCCACACAAGATTTCAGGAGAGTCCTCATGAGTGGAAAATAGATGGATACATTTGTTATCCAAATAGCCTTATTTTGGTGGAGGCTCTTGTGCAAAGCCACTTCTGAGGCTGTCCTAATTGCTTTGCAATAGACCAGAGATAAATATTTATCAAACAGCTGCATCAGGAAACCGCATTTCAGAGGACCTGCACGGGGCCTTGCGTCTCGGGAAGGATGAGTCTGAGTGGTTTCACCCCACTGACCTGCCAGGCTTCCTGCTCACGAGCCAGAGCTTCCCTGTACCCAGCCCACACCACTGCGTGGAGTCAATCACACAGAGCCTTCGGAGGGCAGCTCTTCATACCCCAGTCCCTCCATTGCCTTGGCCCATTGACTCAGTGTTTTCTGACACCTTTCCTTCCTCTGACTTCATGGCCCTGCTTGCTTTCTATTAAAAACCTCAGAGATGTGGCTCCCTCTGGGAGCCTGAGTGCCATAAGAGGCCCACATGCAAATATTTACCGCACTATTATTAGTGCGGGTGCATCCAACCAGACGGCAGCATGTCTATGTCCTGCTGTGCACAACTGGCTCCTCAGCACAACCAGGCAGGGACAGAGCTCCTGGATCTCCCATGGTCCCAGAACACCATGCCAAGGAAGCAGGACATGTGGGATGAGGGCTTCTCCAGCATCTTGCCCATGTGGGACATCCCCTTGGCAAGTGGCTGTTCATCTAAAAAGAGAGGAAGTTATGCTTGCAACCAAATGCTAAGGTTCATAGGTTGAGTGAGGTGTCAGCACACGGGTGTGCATGGCCCCCACNGCTGGCGGGGTCTTGCAGGCAGTGACTGGTGGTGGTTTGACAGGTCACCAGGGCCCCGTGGCTGCCATCTGCTGCTGTAACCTGCAGATCCCCAGGGACAGTGGGAAGGGGGACCCTGATGGGATGGGAGCAGGGGGGTAGGGAGATGGATACAGCGTACTCTGGCAGAATCTGTCTGAAAATAAACCTCATTGGATTTATTTTTAGCCCTTCTGCTGCTGATGGGACTATTTCTAGGCTGGCTGACACTGCGGTCTGGGGCTCTGTGACAAGACTCAGTTATCTTCTGTTTTGTCCTGAGATCATAAAAACTGCTGGGAGAGAGAAGATCCCTTCTGCGCGTTGGTCAAAGACTCCATGCCTAGGATGCCTGAGTCCTTTGGTGTAGCAAACAATAAATACAACTAGTAATTCACCAAGAATTTATTGTCTGATATAAGCTATCCAGCTATGCAAGTGGGGAGAAGGAAATCCAGAGGGATGAGGCCAGCTGGGCATGGGCTCAGGACAGTCTAAGATAACTGACCAGACAATGAGGCCAATCTTCCAAGTCTGTTCCACCCCACATGTCCCATCCCAGGAGATGCCCAAGGTCAGGTTGGATGGGGCCCAGGGCAGCCTGAGCTGATGGGCAGCAAACAGCTCATAACACAAACTTTAAGGTCTCTTCCATCCTAGATCATTCTATGATCCTATGAACATCAGTTATAAGCAATCTTTGTGGAAAAGAGAGTGAAGGAGGAAGAAGAGATGTTAGGGCCTCACCATGGAGGAGCTGAACAGGCAGGAGTGACTGGGTTTGAGTGATGATGGGCAACCCATGAAACTTTATGTTCTCCAAGAGCAACACTGCCCTTCTTGCAGGTGACAACCAGCTTCAGAAGTCCCAGCTCTGCTGAGCAGGGACAGAGCAGAGGGACAGAGCAGCACACGTGAGCACAGCCAAGCGGCAGCTCTTCAATGTCAGGCTGTGCAACAAAGCAAGTTTTAAGGAAACCAACCAAACCATTTTTTAATGGCTTTGAGACTTCTCTGTATGACGGTTTGACAGGACAAACACATGCAGACCCATAAATAAGCCATAATAGCCGAAGCCCCATTGTGCAGGAGCTGGCTCGCAGCACCCAGCAGCTACTCTCAGCTAACAATGCGAGGAAAGTCACTCCACACATTTTTTATCCCTTGACACACAGTGCAGCTGCAGGAATAGCTCATGCATGGTTTTAATAAAAGGCAATCATGTTCTCTCAGCTTTGCATGCTTGAGAACAGACTCGTGGAGATAACGGGCCTGGGTTTACAGTGATAAACATGTCAAGATAATTAAAATTATGCCCTTCTTCTAACAGAAACAGCAAGATCCTCATCTGCTGTACACTTCCACAGCTCTGTGCAGCCACTGGAGCCACTGCTGCTCACCCCACTGAGCCCATGGCATGAAATGGGAGCCAGCAGCCAGGCCCTGTGAGCTCAGTGTGGTCAGAGAGATCGCTCGTTGGTTGCACGTGCCAAATTCTCATCTTTCCCCATCCAAAATAAATGAGGGATTTTTGCATGTGTGTGCAGCCGTTTGGAGGCAGTCTGAAGGCAGGCACGACGCTTGTGCCAAAGAGGGCAGCTTTCAGGGTGACAGGCAGAGCAGCAGAGGCTGCCTGCTAAGGGAAGGGCCCAAATGCAGTTTTAAAAGTGGGAACGGTGCCGAGTTTGGCAGGGAGGCCACTATAGGCAGTGGGGACCTCAGGGTCACATGTACACTGGGGGTGGCTTTTGTAGGGATGAACAGCCAAAGCCTGCGGGACTGCCAGGGCTGGGAGAAGTGCTGGCAAAGGGCACCGGGGGAGGGAGGCTGGAGGCTCTGATTGCAGGAGGGGCGAGCAGGAGTGGGAGCGTGCATGGGTTGGTGTCGGGGCTTGTCGGCACAGAGGAGCTGCACGGAGCTGCTATTGTGGAGTAAAATATGCTGGAATGCGGACACGCCTATTCCAGAATAAAGCTGCTTTTTCCTAATTTAACTTAATCCACTATTTGTTTTTATTATTTTTATCATCATCAGATTCAGCTAATTTGGAAAAGCTGTTCCAATTAATTTCCCTGCATAGACAAGCAGCTACATGCTGGAAAGCCTTTGTTCGGTGGCAGCCTGACCAGCAGCCCCTATTCACTTCCAAACCAGCTCCTTTCTTCTTTCCTATGACCATTTTTTCTTCTTTACCTCATCAGATCGCAAGAGGAACTGCAGTGGGATTTTTTCTGGGAGCCTGGTAGCCCTGTTAAAGAGCAGCAAATAGTTCTGTTTAAAGGAGGGAAGGCAGAGTCAGGAGAGTCAGAGTGCAGAGCAGTGACCAAGGAGGCCACAGCGGATAGACAGCAGAGATATGGCACAAGCTAATATCTGCTACCTCTTCTTTTGGGGCTATCTGTGCCTTGGGTAACACATGACCTGAGACCTCAGCGGGGCCCGGAGGCTGGTGCAGGCAGGCAGGGTGCCCAGCATCCTTCCCTTTGACTGGGAGATGAAAGCAGCTGGCAGAAGCTTGGGGCTATGAGCTGGTGACTGATTAACCAGTGCTGCAGCTGCTGTGAGAGCTGAGGTGCTGCTCCTGCACAGCTCCCTCACCACTCCTCCCACCCTCTTCTTTCCTCTTCTTCCATCTCTTTGCTTTTGGACTCCTCTGACTCCTCTGGCTCCACACTCTGTCCCATGTGGCACTGTCCTTTGGCACTTTGGAGGTTTGGCTCATCCTCCTCCCAACTGGCAGATGCTGGGAGCCCACAGCAACACATTCATTGCCAGAAGCAATCTGAAAATGGTCCAGTCTGGCATTCCCTGTGGTCTGATCAATGCCAGCAGAACAAGCCAAGTGTCCCTGTTGCTTGTGTGGCAAGAGAACAGGGGCAGAAATGTCGGAGCAGAAGCCCACAAGCCAAAAAACCAATCTCTTGCCAGCTGCTGTGTGCACCTAAAGAGACAGCTGGCAGCACAAGGAAGGACAACCAGATTTGTTCCCTTCCAGGCAATTCCTATGCTTTTTGTGGAGTCTTTTCCCTCTTAGACCAGCCTTGTGAGACACCATAAACACCTTAAGTCCTCAGTACGAGATGTTTGGAGTTACCTCAGTGTGCAATCAGGTTATCATTTTGGTAGGGTGCCTGTCTTCTGCCCCTCACAGTTTTGAGAAGGATGCATTCAGGGAAAGCTCATAGAGAAATCCCATGCATAGCCTCCGATGAGTCTAAAAACAAAGGCTTCTACCCTACCATGTATTTGCTGCCCCTACCCAAGTCTTTCTGGAGCTATACCTCTGTAATGACAAAGCCTGGTGCTCTGCAAGAGAACAACGAGCGTTGAGAAAAGGGATGCGCTGCCAGTCCCCTCCCTTTGCTGCCTGTGTTTGTGCAGTCCTGATTTCCGTGCGGAGGCTCAGATCTGCGCGCCGTGTTTGCGACCATAAACCAGAGATTAGTTCTTATCTCTGACAGGCAGCACGAGCAGGCACCAGCCCTCTCTGCAGAGCGTTGGCAGCTGAGAGCCAGCCCGGCACACGAACTTGTTGGAAGAGGAGGAAGTAAACAACATGGGGAAAACCAGTTGTGGGAGGTGAATTTGGAGCAAGGGACAGCGCCAACAAAGCCATGGAGCACTGAGCCCCAGCGGTGGGTGAGCAACAGGGGAGGAAGCGGTGATCAGAGCCCAGCATCTGCAATCAAGAGGCAGGAAGCGCCCACGCCGGGAAATGCTCCCCTCTCACCAGTGCTGATAAGTGAGAGGAGGAGGCACTGTGCCCTTCTGTGTCCCCCTGGTGTGGTGCCCAGCCCTGGGCATGAGAGGAGGTGGCCTTCATTGCTGAGCCATCAGCAGCATCTCACCTGGCTGCTGGTGGCTGCCCATTGCCAAGGCTCCAAAGGAAATCCCAACCAGTTGGGTGTCCCAACATGGAGGTATTCCCAGCATCATCTCCCTCACAATTCCCCCATCTCCCTGGTTCCCTTCTCCACGAAGGATAGCAGGCCTCACCCTCAGCCTTCAGCCTTGGCTGTGGAGCTACTGGAAGTTGGGTGTATCCGTAGCTGCAGGAAGGAGCTGTAGAGACAAGCAAAAAAATAGGGCCAGTTTGGTGGCTTACAGCAAGACAAACACCCTTACAAACAGCTCTGCTTGTGGAGGGAGGTGGTCCATTCAGTGGTGTGGGAGCAGGCTTTGGTCATCAGGTGGGTGCAGGAGCAACACAGCAAGAGGGAAGGGTGAGAGAGAGTAGTGGAGAAAGGAGAGAGAGAAAGCAAAAAAGAAAGAGAACACAAGGAAAAAAAAGAGAAAAAGAAAGGGAAAGAAAGAGAGAAAGAAAAAGAAAAGGGATAGAAAAGAAAAAGAGAAAGGAAAAGAAAAAAAAAAAACAGGAAAAAAAAACACCAAAGAGAGAGAAACCTCCTTCTGAAAGCTCTAAACTTGCCTCTTTATCTCCCTAATCTGTATTTCCCCCCAAAAGCCTCTCTCTGTACAGGATGAAAGCAGATTTCTCCTCTTTATTTTCGTTTTCTGTGTCCTATAGGAAGGCATTTGCTCGAGACTAATTGAATTTTCTGCCCGCGAAGAGAAAGACACGACACAGAGTGAGTTAAAGTCCGACACCAGGACAGGGCTCAGGAGCCGTGTTAACTGGTGTGGGGGACAGCCCCTCACTTAACAAAAGTGTTTGATTCTGTCCCCTCTTGTTAAGAGAGGGCGGAAGGAGGGGATATTTATTCTGTTCCTTTCTCAAGGTTTTTCCTTTCGGGTCACAAAGTGCCCCCCACGCTCCCGCCTCCCCCCCCCCTCCTCTCCCCGCTTTTGTGGCAGCAGCAGCTGGTGGGTTGAAAGGGGACAGGCTTTGTCTTTTGACACACTTGAACATTTCTGCGCAGAGCTGGGGAAACCTTTCCCTTCCCCACCTCTCGAGTTTCCTGGCGAGGAGGAGGGAGCGAGGCGTTAAGGCGATGCTTGGGGATGAAGCACAAAAAAGCGGGGCCGGGGCTGTGAGAGCAGATGGCCACGGTGCTGGGAGGGGTGGGATGGCCCCGAGGGCTGGAGGTTTGTGCCCAGTGCCTGGATGGAGGGAGAAGGGAGTGTGAGAGAAGAGTACAGGGGCTGTGAGCAGCTCCAGAGACCTCTTCTTTCCCCTGGTCACCTGGGGAAGGCCATGGTTAGCCTTCCAGCCACGACACATGGAAGATTTGCTTGACTGTGGCTACAAGTCCGTAAGAAGAGCTCCTTCTGCACAGCTCCCTCACAACCTCCCCAAAGGGTGTGCAAGACCCTGGGTCCCTCCACACCTCCTCCAGGGATGGAGATCAGGGCTGGCTGCCTTTGACACCAGGTCCACTGCAAGGCATCAAAAGTGTCGCAGTGGCACCTAATGGGGCTGGCCGGGACCAGGATCCCCATAGACATAGGCAGAAACTGGGGCTCAATCCCCAGCCCACCACGCAGTGGCTGGCACAACCCACCTGCACCCATGTTGTCCAGTACAGGTTCACAGCCTGGGAATAGCCCCAGTGCTTTGTCCTCAGCAAAGCTGTTCTGAAAGCAGAAAGCTAAAGCCCAGCTTTCTGAGGAGCTCACAGCCTGAATTCAAGACTAAACGTCTCTTCTGCCTTCCCCATGACCAAGCATCTGCCACAAGAGCCCCAGTCCTCACTGTGGGACAAGACTGCATATCTTCGTTGGTGAGAACCAAGCCCTCTCAGCCTCGTTCCTGTCCTTGGGCAGCTACAGCCTGTGCCAGAAGATCCCCATCTCTAGAAACAGAGAGGGTCCTTGTCTGGCCTCACGAATTGCAGCCAGTGGCCTGCTAAAAGCCCATTTCAACTCTTCCTTTTATTAGTGCAAGCTTCAAGGGGCAGACAGTGGAATAAACCAGTACAGGATGAGTGCGAGCAGAGATGTGGGTTTCAGCCTTTAAATAGCACCAGACATCTACCTGAAGTATGGGAAATGTCCACTTCCACACAAGCTTTCAGGAGAGTCCTCATGAGTGGAAAATAGATGGATACATTTGTTATCCAAATAGCCTTATTTTGGTGGAGGCTCTTGTGCAAAGCCACTTCTGAGGCTGTCCTAATTGCTTTGCAATAGACCAGAGATAAATATTTATCAAACAGCTGCATCAGGAAACCGCATTTCAGAGGACCTGCACGGGGCCTTGCGTCTCGGGAAGGATGAGTCTGAGTGGTTTCACCCCACTGACCTGCCAGGCTTCCTGCTCACGAGCCAGAGCTTCCCTGTACCCAGCCCACACCACTGCGTGGAGTCAATCACACAGAGCCTTCGGAGGGCAGCTCTTCATACCCCAGTCCCTCCATTGCCTTGGCCCATTGACTCAGTGTTTTCTGACACCTTTCCTTCCTCTGACTTCATGGCCCTGCTTGCTTTCTATTAAAAACCTCAGAGATGTGGCTCCCTCTGGGAGCCTGAGTGCCAAAAGAGGCCCACATGCAAATATTTACCGCACTATTATTAGTGCGGGTGCATCCAACCAGACGGCAGCATGTCTATGTCCTGCTGTGCACAACTGGCTCCTCAGCACAACCAGGCAGGGACAGAGCTCCTGGATCTCCCATGGTCCCAGAACACCATGCCAAGGAAGCAGGACATGTGGGATGAGGGCTTCTCCAGCATCTTGCCCATGTGGGACATCCCCTTGGCAAGTGGCTGTTCATCTAAAAAGAGAGGAAGTTATGCTTGCAACCAAATGCTAAGGTTCATAGGTTGAGTGAGGTGTCAGCACACGGGTGTGCATGGCCCCCACTCCTGGTTCAGCTCCACTTTTGCCTTGACTTTTATGCATCGTGTGCTGACCACAGCTGGGAAGGACAGAATCCCTGCACGAAGGCTGATGTCAGCACTAAGCATGCTCTGTAGACAACAGGAGCAGAATTTCCTCTGCTGCATAGTTAATGCCCATCCTCTAAAAAACTTCCCCAAACCTCTTGAGCTCGAAATGCCCAAGGAGATGATTTCATTGCCAAGCACAAGCCAGCTGAAGTGCCGGCATTAACTTCAGATGGCTGACGTTCCCTTTTAATTGGGTGCGGGTGCTTTTTGACTCATGCAAAGGGCATGCTATTTTTATTATGAGCTGACTTCAGATCACAGCCTCCTTATGTTAAGCTCTGCACACACATCTAATGAAAACCAGGCCCTGCCTAAATGCCCGGCTGAGATTTGGGAAGAGAGCTCCGAAGCATCTCACCCAGGGGCTTTGAGAGGTTGCCTGGCAGGGTCCGTTTTTTCCATCCTTGCTCATGTTGTAGAAGTTAAATATTTACTGGTGCTACTAAATATTTATGCTAAGCTACTCGTCCTGCGGGGAGCCATCCCATCGTGAGCTCCCAGGGGTCTGTATCCAACTGGCTCACATGCCTGCACCCGGCTCTGTTCTGCTGATGGCTCTTTGAGTGACTTCCTTAAGGGGAGAGACACTGGTCAAGTCCTTGGGAAAGGTGTGGGTTGCTCTTCACTGTTCTTCATCCTGTGGTTTTGTGATGACACCTCGTCCCAGTGTGTGAGGAGCAGGGGGAGGACATGCAGCTCAAACCAGCCCTTGTTTCCTCCATCCTCTGGGAGGGTTGCAGGACCCTAACACACAGCACACAAGAGGACTCACCACCAGCACAGTAAGAGCAGCAAACCCATTGCAATGCCAAACCCTGCTGCTCTGCAACACATACACACCTCACAGAAGAAGCTCCATACCCAGGGATAGCCCGGGCTGCACTGCTCCATCCCACCCTGTGCTGAGTGAGTTAATGCTGCTGCTCTGCTCTGCTGGAACAGGGCCAGAGGAAAAAGGGCTCCACCGCTTCCCCGTCTGCCTGGAAAACAGGCCAGCTGTTTGCTTGGGAGGGCCGGTGGCACAAGGCTGTTTATTCTGGGCCAGGTTCAGCAACACTTCATGCTTTCAGCTCTCTGGGACCACAGAGGGCACAGCCTGCCCCCAGGGAGCTTGGTGCTCACCCCACCACACAGGGTTTCTCCGGTTGCAATTCTGCCCTTCCTGTCCCCATCCCCTTCCTCCCCTCCCGGTGCTGGGGACGCCCTTTCCTGCCTGGCACACGGCTGGCCCCAGGGCTGGGATGCTGCCACCAGACACTGTACCCCATCCTGCTTCTGACATCACGTTATCACCTCCACGCAATATTGATCAGAAAAAGCATGCATGCGAGAGGAGAAGAAAAGAAAGAAATAAAAAGGAAGGAGGAAAGAAGCCAGCCCTTGGCTCAAGCATGCTGAAGGGACAAAGGCAGCGACAGCGCACACGGACTTGGCTGCCTTCCTCGCCAGCTCTTTTCCCAGCGGAGCGATAAGAGACGGGGCGAGCGCTATCGCCAGCAGAGTGGGGCCCTGCAGCTCTGCCGAAGGGCACCGTATGCTCCACAGGGACATAGTTCTGAAATAAAGTCATTCTGGTGCTCCTCCAGCCACGCCGTCCCATGACTGCCTCCTGCAAACATCACTGCCACCCCCACAGCCAAAATAAAGCTGTGGAAGCCCTGACCTGGTGAGGGCATGTCTGACAGATGTCCCACACCCTCTCCTCAGGCTGTAGTGCTTTTGGTGCCCACTCCCTCCTGTCCTCTTTACTTTCTTTCTTCCCTCCACATTGCTGCTCTGAAGTCACCTTCCTCATGAAGTACATCCATGTGCACTCAACAAGTAGGAATACACCAGTTGGTTTTGTACACTGTGAATGGAACTTGGCTCACCTTGAGCACAGAATGGGTGTTCTTGGCCCAAAATATGGCTGGTGGTGGAGATGGGCAGCTCAGAGGTTTGCTCTGAGCCTGCTCCTCAGCTGGATCTACGGGCTTCAGTCACCAGGACAAGGAGGGCACTTTCAAACACATGACCCTTGGGCATGAGGTAGCAGATGAACTAGGTCTGGACAAACCAGCTCACAGGAAATTGAGGCTGAGAAAATTTGGAGGACACCCCAGGAGGCACAGCCATAAGGCCATCTTGCAGAGATTTCAAAGATCCCCTTATCACCTCAACCCATCCTACAGCCCCCTCTGCTCCAGCCCCCTCCTGTGCCAGAGGTCCTGGCAGTGAACAAGATCCCAAGACCATTATCCACCCCAAAATAACATTGTCAAACCTACATCCCTGGATGACAGCAGCCCAAGCTCCTCAGGGAACAGCCTCTGAAATCAGGAGGCTCTGCACATCGCCACTCATCCATCTCAAACACTAGCACTGGAAATATGTGCAGCTAGCACTATCCCTGAGTACTAGTATCCCCCCCTTGCTTCTTCCTGACCATAACAAGTTAAAAATCAGGTGGCTACTACAGGTGCTGACAGTCATTCTCATTATCCTCTCATCAGCACTAAATTAGCAACCCTGAGGATGTCCTGCTAACAGCACCGGCTGAGAAAAGCAGCAATAATAAATGCAAAGTAATTCCTCCATGACACTGTGTGGGGTTTGAGGTGTGCTGGCACTGAAGGGTACTTGGGGCTGTCCCACCAAAGGGCCACACCAGAGATGCTCAGCACCCCATTATACCCCCCAAGAGTCTGGGGTCAGTAACTGGAACTCCTTAGGTGGGTCTGGGAGTTGTCCCCATGCGTGCTTCAAATAGAATGGAGGAGAGACCCTCAATTTCCATTACAGGAGGCTGGGACAAAGCAAACTAATGATGTCCTTACTGCACTCCTGTTTGAGACTGGGACATCTGTGGGACAGCCTCTGCCTGGAAACCTCCTTTGAAATACCTGTGGATACCTCTGTCTTTCCATCTTCCTGGGAAACAGGTAGAAGATGAAAAGTTGCAATGGCCAGAGCGAGTCTCCTCCAGTTTGTAGTCTGGATGGGGGAGGGAGCAGGCTGTTACTGGTTCCCCAGAGAGGTGAAGGGAGAGGTGGGACACACACCCCTCGGGAGGGGTTCCTGTTTTGAGGGAAGAAGGAAAGGACANGTTGGTGTCGGGGCTTGTCGGCACAGAGGAGCTGCACGGAGCTGCTATTGTGGAGTAAAATATGCTGGAATGCGGACACGCCTATTCCAGAATAAAGCTGCTTTTTCCTAATTTAACTTAATCCACTATTTGTTTTTATTATTTTTATCATCATCAGATTCAGCTAATTTGGAAAAGCTGTTCCAATTAATTTCCCTGCATAGACAAGCAGCTACATGCTGGAAAGCCTTTGTTCGGTGGCAGCCTGACCAGCAGCCCCTATTCACTTCCAAACCAGCTCCTTTCTTCTTTCCTATGACCATTTTTTCTTCTTTACCTCATCAGATCGCAAGAGGAACTGCAGTGGGATTTTTTCTGGGAGCCTGGTAGCCCTGTTAAATAGCAGCAAATAGTTCTGTTTAAAGGAGGGAAGGCAGAGTCAGGAGAGTCAGAGTGTAGAGCAGTGACCAAGGAGGCCACAGCGGATTGACAGCAGAGATATGGCACAAGCTAATATCTGCTACCTCTTCTTTTGGGGCTATCTGTGCCTTGGGTAACACATGACCTGAGACCTCAGCGGGGCCCGGAGGCTGGTGCAGGCAGGCAGGGTGCCCAGCATCCTTCCCTTTGACTGGGAGATGAAAGCAGCTGGCAGTAGCTTGGGGCTATGAGCTGGTGACTGATTAACCAGTGCTGCAGCTGCTGTGAGAGCTGAGGTGCTGCTCCTGCACAGCTCCCTCACCACTCCTCCCACCCTCTTCTTTCCTCTTCTTCCATCTCTTTGCTTTTGGACTCCTCTGACTCCTCTGGCTCCACACTCTGTCCCATGTGGCACTGTCCTTTGGCACTTTGGAGGTTTGGCTCATCCTCCTCCCAACTGGCAGATGCTGGGAGCCCACAGCAACACATTCATTGCCAGAAGCAATCTGAAAATGGTCCAGTCTGGCATTCCCTGTGGTCTGATCAATGCCAGCAGAACAAGCCAAGTGTCCCTGTTGCTTGTGTGGCAAGAGAACAGGGGCAGAAATGTCGGAGCAGAAGCCCACAAGCCAAAAAACCAATCTCTTGCCAGCTGCTGTGTGCACCTAAAGAGACAGCTGGCAGCACAAGGAAGGTCAACCAGATTTGTTCCCTTCCAGGCAATTCCTATGCTTTTTGTGGAGTCTTTTCCCTCTTAGACCAGCCTTGTGAGACACCATAAACACCTTAAGTCCTCAGTACGAGATGTTTGGAGTTACCTCAGTGTGCAATCAGGTTATCATTTTGGTAGGGTGCCTGTCTTCTGCCCCTCACAGTTTTGAGAAGGATGCATTCAGGGAAAGCTCATAGAGAAATCCCATGCATAGCCTCCGATGAGTCTAAAAACAAAGGCTTCTACCCTACTATGTATTTGCTGCCCCTACCCAAGTCTTTCTGGAGCTATACCTCTGTAATGACAAAGCCTGGTGCTCTGCAAGAGAACAACGAGTGTTGATAAAAGGGATGCGCTGCCAGTCCCCTCCCTTTGCTGCCTGTGTTTGTGCAGTCCTGATTTCCGTGCGGAGGCTCAGATCTGCTCGCCGTGTTTGCGACCATAAACCAGAGATTAGTTCTTATCTCTGACAGGCAGCACGAGCAGGCACCAGCCCTCTCTGCAGAGCGTTGGCAGCTGAGAGCCAGCCCGGCACACGAACTTGTTGGAAGAGGAGGAAGTAAACAACATGGGGAAAACCAGTTGTGGGAGGTGAATTTGGAGCAAGGGACAGCGCCAACAAAGCCATGGAGCACTGAGCCCCAGCGGTGGGTGAGCAACAGGGGAGGAAGCGGTGATCAGAGCCCAGCATCTGCAATCAAGAGGCAGGAAGCGCCCACGCCGGGAAATGCTCCCCTCTCACCAGTGCTGATAAGTGAGAGGAGGAGGCACTGTGCCCTTCTGTGTCCCCCTGGTGTGGTGCCCAGCCCTGGGCATGAGAGGAGTTGGCCTTCATTGCTGAGCCATCAGCAGCATCTCACCTGGCTGCTGGTGGCTGCCCATTGCCAAGGCTCCAAAGGAAATCCCAACCAGTTGGGTGTCCCAACATGGAGGTATTCCCAGCATCATCTCCCTCACAATTCCCCCATCTCCCTGGTTCCCTTCTCCACGAAGGATAGCAGGCCTCACCCTCAGCCTTCAGCCTTGGCTGTGGAGCTACTGGAAGTTGGGTGTATCCGTAGCTGCAGGAAGGAGCTGTAGAGACAAGCAAAAAATAGGGCCAGTTTGGTGGCTTACAGCAAGACAAACACCCTTACAAACAGCTCTGCTTGTGGAGGGAGGTGGTCCATTCAGTGGTGTGGGAGCAGGCTTTGGTCATCAGGTGGGTGCAGGAGCAACACAGCAAGAGGGAAGGGTGAGAGAGAGTAGTGGAGAAAGGAGAGAGAGAAAGCAAAAAAGAAAGAGAACACAAGGAAAAAAAAGAGAAAAAGAAAGGGAAAGAAAGAGAGAAAGAAAAAGAAAAGGGATAGAAAAGAAAAAGAGAAAGGAAAAGAAAAAAAAAAACAGGAAAAAAAAACACCAAAGAGAGAGAAACCTCCTTCTGAAAGCTCTAAACTTGCCTCTTTATCTCCCTAATCTGTATTTCCCCCCAAAAGCCTCTCTCTGTACAGGATGAAAGCAGATTTCTCCTCTTTATTTTCGTTTTCTGTGTCCTATAGGAAGGCATTTGCTCGAGACTAATTGAATTTTCTGCCCGCGAAGAGAAAGACACGACACAGAGTGAGTTAAAGTCCGACACCAGGACAGGGCTCAGGAGCCGTGTTAACTGGTGTGGGGGACAGCCCCTCACTTAACAAAAGTGTTTGATTCTGTCCCCTCTTGTTAAGAGAGGGCGGAAGGAGGGGATATTTATTCTGTTCCTTTCTCAAGGTTTTTCCTTTCGGGTCACAAAGTGCCCCCCACGCTCCCGCCTCCCCCCCCCCTCCTCTCCCCGCTTTTGTGGCAGCAGCAGCTGGTGGGTTGAAAGGGGACAGGCTTTGTCTTTTGACACACTCGAACATTTCTGCGCAGAGCTGGGGAAACCTTTCCCTTCCCCACCTCTCGAGTTTCCTGGCGAGGAGGAGGGAGCGAGGCGTTAAGGCGATGCTTGGGGATGAAGCGGCACAAAAAAGCGGGGCCGGGGCTGTGAGAGCAGATGGCCACGGTGCTGGGAGGGGTGGGATGGCCCCGAGGGCTGGAGGTTTGTGCCCAGTGCCTGGATGGAGGGAGAAGGGAGTGTGAGAGAAGAGTACAGGGGCTGTGAGCAGCTCCAGAGACCTCTTCTTTCCCCTGGTCACCTGGGGAAGGCCATGGTTAGCCTTCCAGCCACGACACATGGAAGATTTGCTTGACTGTGGCTACAAGTCCGTAAGAAGAGCTCCTTCTGCACAGCTCCCTCACAACCTCCCCAAAGGGTGTGCAAGACCCTGGGTCCCTCCACACCTCCTCCAGGGATGGAGATCAGGGCTGGCTGCCTTTGACACCAGGTCCACTGCAAGGCATCAAAAGTGTCGCAGTGGCACCTAATGGGGCTGGCCGGGACCAGGATCCCCATAGACATAGGCAGAAACTGGGGCTCAATCCCCAGCCCACCACGCAGTGGCTGGCACAACCCACCTGCACCCATGTTGTCCAGTACAGGTTCACAGCCTGGGAATAGCCCCAGTGCTTTGTCCTCAGCAAAGCTGTTCTGAAAGCAGAAAGCTAAAGCCCAGCTTTCTGAGGAGCTCACAGCCTGAATTCAAGACTAAACGTCTCTTCTGCCTTCCCCATGACCAAGCATCTGCCACAAGAGCCCCAGTCCTCACTGTGGGACAAGACTGCATATCTTCGTTGGTGAGAACCAAGCCCTCTCAGCCTCGTTCCTGTCCTTGGGCAGCTACAGCCTGTGCCAGAAGATCCCCATCTCTAGAAACAGAGAGGGTCCTTGTCTGGCCTCACGAATTGCAGCCAGTGGCCTGCTAAAAGCCCATTTCAACTCTTCCTTATATTAGTGCAAGCTTCAAGGGGCAGACAGTGGAATAAACCAGTACAGGATGAGTGCGAGCAGAGATGTGGGTTTCAGCCTTTAAATAGCACCAGACATCTACCTGAAGTATGGGAAATGTCCACTTCCACACAAGCTTTCAGGAGAGTCCTCATGAGTGGAAAATAGATGGATACATTTGTTATCCAAATAGCCTTATTTTGGTGGAGGCTCTTGTGCAAAGCCACTTCTGAGGCTGTCCTAATTGCTTTGCAATAGACCAGAGATAAATATTTATCAAACAGCTGCATCAGGAAACCGCATTTCAGAGGACCTGCACGGGGCCTTGCGTCTCGGGAAGGATGAGTCTGAGTGGTTTCACCCCACTGACCTGCCAGGCTTCCTGCTCACGAGCCAGAGCTTCCCTGTACCCAGCCCACACCACTGCGTGGAGTCAATCACACAGAGCCTTCGGAGGGCAGCTCTTCATACCCCAGTCCCTCCATTGCCTTGGCCCATTGACTCAGTGTTTTCTGACACCTTTCCTTCCTCTGACTTCATGGCCCTGCTTGCTTTCTATTAAAAACCTCAGAGATGTGGCTCCCTCTGGGAGCCTGAGTGCCAAAAGAGGCCCACATGCAAATATTTACCGCACTATTATTAGTGCGGGTGCATCCAACCAGACGGCAGCATGTCTATGTCCTGCTGTGCACAACTGGCTCCTCAGCACAACCAGGCAGGGACAGAGCTCCTGGATCTCCCATGGTCCCAGAACACCATGCCAAGGAAGCAGGACATGTGGGATGAGGGCTTCTCCAGCATCTTGCCCATGTGGGACATCCCCTTGGCAAGTGGCTGTTCATCTAAAAAGAGAGGAAGTTATGCTTGCAACCAAATGCTAAGGTTCATAGGTTGAGTGAGGTGTCAGCACACGGGTGTGCATGGCCCCCACACCAGGTTCAGCTCCACTTTTGCCTCGACTTTAATGCATCGTGTGCTGACCACAGCTGGGAAGGACAGAATCCCCGCACGAAGGCTGATGTCAGCACTAAGCATGCCCTGTAGACAACAGGAGCAGAATTTCCTCTGCTGCATAGTTAATGCCCATCCTCTAAAAAACTTCCCCAAACCTCTTGAGCTCGAAATGCCCAAGGAGATGATTTCAGTGCCAAGCACAAGCCAGCTGAAGTGCCGGCATTAACTTCAGATGGCTGACGTTCCCTTTTAATTGGGTGCGGGTGCTTTTTGACTCATGCAAAGGGCATGCTATTTTTATTATGAGCTGACTTCAGATCACAGCCTCCTTATGTTAAGCTCTGCACACACATCTAATGAAAACCAGGCCCTGCCTAAATGCCCGGCTGAGATTTGGGAAGAGAGCTCCGAAGCATCTCACCCAGGGGCTTTGAGAGGTTGCCTGGCAGGGTCCGTTTTTTCCATCCTTGCTCATGTTGTAGAAGTTAAATATTTACTGGTGCTACTAAATATTTATGCTAAGCTACTCGTCCTGCGGGGAGCCATCCCATCGTGAGCTCCCAGGGGTCTGTATCCAACTGGCTCACATGCCTGCACCCGGCTCTGTTCTGCTGATGGCTCTTTGAGTGACTTCCTTAAGGGGAGAGACACTGGTCAAGTCCTTGGGAAAGGTGTGGGTTGCTCTTCACTGTTCTTCATCCTGTGGTTTTGTGATGACACCTCGTCCCATGTGTGAGGAGCAGGGGGAGGACATGCAGCTCAAACCAGCCCTTGTTTCCTCCATCCTCTGGGAGGGTCGCAGGACCCTAACACACAGCACACAAGAGGACCCACCACCAGCACAGTAAGAGCACCAAACCCATTGCAATGCCAAACCCTGCTGCTCTGCAACACATACACACCTCACAGAAGAAGCTCCATACCCAGGGATAGCCCGGGCTGCACTGCTCCATCCCACCCTGCACTGAGTGAGTTAATGCTGCTGCTCTGCTCTGCTGGAACAGGGCCAGAGGAAAAAGGGCTCCACCGCTTCCCCGTCCGCCTAGAAAACAGGCCAGCTGTTTGCTTGGGAGGGCCGGTGGCATAAGGCTGTTTATTCTGGGCCAGGTTCAGCAACACTTCATGCTTTCAGCTCACTGGGACCACAGAGGGCACAGCCTGCCCCCAGGGAGCTTGGTGCTCACGCCACCACACAGGGTTTCTCCGGGTGCAATTCTGCCCTTCCTGTCCCCATCCCCTTCCTCCCCTCCCGGTGCTGGGGACGCCCTTTCCTGCCTGGCACACGGCTGGCCCCAGGGCTGGGATGCTGCCACCAGACACTGAACCCCATCCTGCTCCTGACATCACGTTATCACCTCCACGCAATATTGATCAGAAAAAGCATGCATGCGAGAGGAGAAGAAAAGAAAGAAATAAAAAGGAAGGAGGAAAGAAGCCAGCCCTTGGCTCAAGCATGCTGAAGGGACAAAGGCAGCGACAGCGCACACGGACTTGGCTGCCTTCCTCGCCAGCTCTTTTCCCAGCGGAGCGATAAGAGACGGGGCGAGCGCTATCGCCAGCAGAGTGGGGCCCTGCAGCTCGGCCGAAGGGCACCGTATGCTCCACAGGGACATAGTTCTGAAATAAAGTCATTCTGGTACTCCTCCAGCCACGCCGTCCCATGACGGCCTCCTGCAAACATCACTGCCACCCCCACAGCCAAAATAAAGCTGTGGAAGCCCTGACCTGGTGAGGGCATGTCTGACAGATGTCCCACACCCTCTCCTCAGGCTGAAGTGCTTTTGGTGCCCACTCCCTCCTGTCCTCTCTACTTTCTTTCTTCCCTCCACATTGCTGCTCTGAAGTCACCTTCCTCATGAAGTACATCCATGTGCACTCAACGAGTAGGAATACACCAGTTGGTTTTGTACACTGTGAATGGAACTTGGCTCACCTTGAGCACAGAATGGGTGTTCTTGGCCCGAAATATGGCTGGTGGTGGAGATGGGCAGCTCAGAGGTTTGCTCTGAGCCTGCTCCTCAGCTGGATCTATGGGCTTCAGTCACCAGGACAAGGAGGGCACTTTCAAACACATGACCCTTGGGCATGAGGTAGCAGATGAATTAGGTCTGGACAAACCAGCTCACAGGAAATTGAGGCTGAGAAAATTTGGAGGACACCCCAGGAGGCACAGCCATAAGGCCATCTTGCAGAGATTTCAAAGATCCCCTTATCACCTCAACCCATCCTACAGCCCCCTCTGCTCCAGCCCCCTCCTGTGCCAGAGGTCCTGGCAGTGAACAAGATCCCAAGACCATTATCCACCCCAAAATAACATTGTCAAACCTACATCCCTGGATGACAGCAGCCCAAGCTCCTCAGGGAACAGCCTCTGAAATCAGGAGGCTCTGCACATCGCCACTCATCCATCTCAAACACTAGCACTGGAAATATGTGCAGCTAGCACTATCCCTGAGTACTAGTATCCCCCCCTTGCTTCTTCCTGACCATAACAAGTTAAAAATCAGGTGGCTACTACAGGTGCTGACAGTCATTCTCATTATCCTCTCATCAGCACTAAATTAGCAACCCTGAGGATGTCCTGCTAACAGCACCGGCTGAGAAAAGCAGCAATAATAAATGCAAAGTAATTCCTCCATGACACTGTGTGGGGTTTGAGGTGTGCTGGCACTGAAGGGTACTTGGGGCTGTCCCACCAAAGGGCCACACCAGAGATGCTCAGCACCCCATTATACCCCCCAAGAGTCTGGGGTCAGTAACTGGAACTCCTTAGGTGGGTCTGGGAGTTGTCCCCATGCGTGCTTCAAATAGAATGGAGGAGAGACCCTCAATTTCCATTACAGGAGGCTGGGACAAAGCAAACTAATGATGTCCTTACTGCACTCCTGTTTGAGACTGGGACATCTGTGGGACAGCCTCTGCCTGGAAACCTCCTTTGAAATACCTGTGGATACCTCTGTCTTTCCATCTTCCTGGGAAACAGGTAGAAGAAGAAAAGTTGCAATGGCCAGAGCGAGTCTCCTCCAGTTTGTAGTCTGGATGGGGGAGGGAGCAGGCTGTTACTGGTTCCCCAGAGAGGTGAAGGGAGAGGTGGGACACACACCCCTCGGGAGGGGTTCCTGTTTTGAGGGAAGAAGGAAAGGACATGGACGTGGAAGTCAGGGATGTACTGTTGGCCCTGCTAATAGAAACCCTCTGTATAAACAGGGAGAGGATCCAACAGAGATCAGAGATGGTTTTTCTTTCAAGAAAATTAAACATTTAAAACATTTGAGAACACACGCCCTCACCCCCTGGACAGTAATTAACTTCTTCCTGTGCAGAGCATGGAGCACTTTCCAAAAACAGAGTTAGATGGATTATTTTTCAAAGGAAATGTTGTTGAAAGGATTTTCTGTTATGTCCTAAAGTGGGAAAACAGTCACAGTGGCTGAGGAGGGGCTTGTTCCATGCGTGTGCCATGTTGGGGCTGCCTGAGGAGATGGAGGTACTCCGGGTGCTGCGGGTTCAGCCCAGGAGCAGTCACTTCGTTTGACTGAAGAAGTCCTTGTCTGGTCATTGTAAGACCCTAGAAATCAATGTAAAGTAAACCAGTCAACAGCAGTGAGAAAAAAATCCCTTGCTCAACCCATGAATGATGCATTGCGTTTCTCCAATGCACCGCAATGGGGGAATCCTGCGATGAGAAAGAGGATGCAAATTCAGATGCAGATGCAAATATATGCAGTGTTCAAGGGGATTTACATCCCACGTCCCATCCAAGCCCATCTTCCTGTGAACTTCAGATGAGCTCAGTCCTTGTGAATCTCCGTTCTCAGAGCAGTAGCATGAAAAGAGGCAGCTGGTATGTGTGTTAAACAAGCACAGTGTGAATGACATCCCGGCAATAAAAGGACTCTGCAGCTAGCCAAGGTGTTTGGTGGGAACAGTGCAGCTTCCCAGGCTGATCCCACCACACTGCCCGAGCCTGCTGAGAGGAGGGGAGCTGCACGAGGAGGCAGGGCTGGATAGAAACGTTTAAGAGTTGGTCTGGAGAGACAATTGTGCTTTGTAGCAAGGCCTGAGGTTTGGTTGTTTGTTTTCAGTGCTGCATTGGGAAGAAAATAAAACCCAGCATTTTTTTTGCGACACAGATTTGTGGGGAAGCAGCCATTCTCTGGTTGAAAAGGTCAGGTTTGCTTTCCGTATCTCCCTCTCATCAAAAATGTCCTGCAATCCCTGGAACTCGGGAGAAATTTCCTCTTGCAGAGTTAAGTGAGGGCAGGCCTAGAGGGAGAGCGGGTTGCTTTTCCTAGATCAGCTCAAGGCAGCTGTAGGAGATGGGTCCGCATCTGAGCACTCAGGGGCTCTTTCATAGGGTCACTGGGACCGTCAGGACTTGGGTACATGACCAGTTCTGAGCCATGGCCAAGCAGACCAGAAGGGACATCACAGCAGGGACATTCCCTCTGGGGCCCTTCCCTGGCACAAGGGAGTTGCTGTCACTCATGAGCAGCCCTGCACCCATCCATTCAACTTTCAGCACCTTTGCTGTAGGCAGGATCCCACTGTGTCACCCCCACGAGGGGTTTGGCACCATCAGCTCCTCCATCACAGCGAGACAGACAGTGCTGAGCCTGGGAGGACAGCAAACATGTACAAAGAAAAAGAAAACAATTAAAAGACACAAGACAAAAGGATCTGTTGGATGGCGACCAGTGCATCTGGGGAAACATCTTTGTTTTAGAGAGGGAAGAGAGAGAAGGAAAAGAGAGGAAAAATGCATCCGGGGCGGGACTGCTGCTTGCCTGTGTGCGCACACAGGGAACGCAGAACAGCTCTGTGCATTTGTGATACTAAGAGCATGGCAGGCCTGTCACCAGTGGCTGCTCAACCCTCACTCCCTTCCGAGGTGTTGTGTTCCCATGCCTGCAGGCAGCGCTTCGTCCTTTTCTCTCTTCCCCACCATCTGCTGTCGCAAATTCCCCGAGCATCGCCTGCCCCGGCATAGAGTTTCAGCCCGTGGTGGAAAACAAGAGGGAGAGAAATCCAACCCCAGCCCCAACCCCAACCCCAACCCTGTGCCCATGTGCTGCTGCATGTCTGGCCACTGCCCCCAGGGAGCGGCAGGTGCTGGAGACACCTCTGGGTGCCAGTGCTCCTTGTGGGTGCTGGGGGGTCCTTATGCTGTGCTGGGCAGGTGTGGGATGGGAATGCAGGGCCAAGGACATAGTAGGATCCTCTTCCCTTGTATGGCCAGGACCAGCGGCACATTCCCGGCTAACCCCACTGTTTCAAATTACAAAGCTGCCCCGATCCCACTGAGCCACCTCAGATCTCAGGAGAGAGCCGTCAGCTCTTTGAAATCCAGGCTGGAGCGTTGCCAGCAGGCAGTGCTCACAGCAACAGCTGGGCTCCTTCCCGGTGGGACACGTGGCCCAACCCGGCATCAGGGGCAGAAACATGGGCTTGGGACAAGGGGAGAGGGCTCTGGAAACTGCGGCCCTACCAGCACGTCTTGCATCATGTCCTGCCATTAGCCATAGGTGCCATTGGTCCCATAGGTGACCAGAGCAGACCCCAGGTCCTGGTGAGTGATGCACAGGGATGCTATCCTAACCCCCCATGTATGCTGTCCCCTTTAGATTTTCCCATGCCAGCCACTGCATGAGACCTCTCCTGCATTGTACAGAATAGTCTCCAAAGAGAGAGCAATTGTAATGGGTTGGAATAACTACGCTTGCCAATTTTATTGGCTTATGTTGGGCTTGAGCCCCTTTGCGCACAACAGTGTCCCCTGCACATCCCTGGCCAAATGTCCCTGACCTTGCAGGGAGCAGGGCCATCTCCAGGACAAACTTGGTCATGCTCAGCCAAATTCCTGCCTTCAAAAGGGCCCAGAGTGCCTGGGCCTCTCTGGACAACGGCCCCAGAAGCTCACATTACTGCAGCTTTTGTAGCCTTAACAGCCGTGACAGCACAGCGAATAGCTGTTAGTGTGCAGGGCTGTGTGTACTGGGAGGGGGGCTGCTCAGCCCAGCATTAATACCCCAAAGAGATTAATGATGCTGAGAGCTTTGAAGAGGAGAATAAGGGAATGGGAGACTAATTGGGGAGATCAATGGGAGGAAAGCTCCCATAACACCCCCAGCACCCCAACTGGTGCTCCAGGGATCAGCTTCCCCTTGGGGACCATCCTTAGAAAGGTGCAGTCCCCATTTACCTGCTCTCAGTATCCCTGTAAGACTTCTCCCAAAGGAAAGGGTCTTTCCCCCTCTCCAAGGATCCAGCCAAGGGAGCCTTTACTGTGGTCAGCTGGTCCATCTAGGCCATGATTACTGCAGAGATTGTTGGTACTGTCTCCTCAACATGGTGATAGGCACTATATATATGCATGTAAATAGAATCATAGAATCGTTTGAGTTGGAAGGGACCCTTAAAGGCCATCTGGTCCAACTCCCCTGCAATGAACAAGGACACACACAGCTCCTTCAGGTGCTCAGAGCTCCGTCCAGCCTGACCTTGGGTGTCTCCAGGGAGGAGGCATCCACCCCCTCTCTGGGCCCCCTGTGCCAGTGTGAGCAAACCACAGCCCCAGGAGAGGAGTTCTGTCCCAGCTGCACAGCCAGGCGTGCCATGCTGTGCCATGCTGTGCCATGCCCTGCGGGCAGACTTGTTGGCTCTGGGCGTTGCTGCATCCTTTGCTCTGAGCTGGCAGAGGTAGAACTGCAATCTCTGAGCCGGAGATCTAAACACATCCAAAACTTTCTTCCTAACCCGTTTTAACCCAGATTTGTTGCCCCAGCCTGCACACGTGGGTGTCCCGCTGTGTGCTGCATCCCTGGAATTCAGCTCCTCTGTCCTCCTGTGCCTTGGCTCCACTTTGGAACTCTGGCACAGGGAGGAGAAGGGGCACCTTTCCCTGCCTCTCACAATTCTCTGCTGCTTTCCTTTCACCCATCTCTCTCACATCCCCCTACTGGGGTATAACTGTGCATCTCCAGTGAGCTGATGGAAATGCCCCACAGTCCCCCGTCACCCTCTGCTGCTCCTCCACAGGGAGCCCCTGTTTTGCAAAGATAGGAATTAAAGTGACTGGCAATGCTTTCAGGCTCATCTAACAACTTCCAGAGCCTTAATTTAATTTAATTACCATCCCCTTCTTATCTTAATCATCCCGCCTATGTTTATAAACAAAACACTGCCTCCCTGCCCCACGGGCTGCAACCTGAGCGCAGCACCTCTCATCTGTACAGCTCGTTACATTCCTGCTGCCTGCACAACCCAGCTGCCAGATGTCCGCAAGGAAGCCCATGCAAGCTGTGACTGGAACAGCAGTGCGGAAGGGGCTGAGTGTAACCACTCAGCTTCCATCCCACATGGGGCCTGGATGCACTGCCCAGACCTTGTGGGTGGTGGTTGTTCCCATTGCTGCTCGCCCAGCCTTGGCCTTTCAGCTGGGATATTTACATCAAATAAATATGGGATGATGTGGGGAAATGTGGGGTGCAGGAAAATGAGCAGCCAATGGGGTGTCTGTAAGCTGCTGCCCTGCACGAAGTCAGCAGTGAATGTGGGATGAGCCCCCCTATGAACCTCTGATGGAGTCATTGCTGGAGGTCACACTGGGGTTCTGAAACCCCAAAATGAGCCCAGAAATGGAGGGAACCCACGGCAAAGCTGCTGTTTCTGGGGGTACTCTGAGTTCCCCCACCCATCAGTATGGACAGAGGGGTGAAGAATGGCATGAGTGGCTCTATGGTTTTAAAGTTTTCCCTGTTTCTTCTAGAAAATGTCCACCTGGTCTGCCTCTACTCCTCCACATCACCCTGGTTGTCCTACCATGGGCCTCAGGTGAGCAGAGAGCTGCAACCCCTCCAGGGCTGCTGACATTTGCCATCTCTCCCGACACTGGCTTGAGCCTCCAAGAGCCCATCTTCATGCCAACCCTGCTGAGCACTGAGATGCTCCCTGCTTCAAAAGGTGAGACGAGCCCCCACGAGCAGAAGAGCATCTTGTAAACACCCCAACAAAGGGCTTGGCTCGATACACATGTAAAAACAAACCTTGGCTATAACTTCAAAAGCCTCATAGCTTAAAAAGCTGTTGTGATACAACCTTGCACGTACGCAAGTGCATGCAGCAATGCTGGCTGCTGGAGGAGGCTGAAGTTTGTGTCTGTTGGCCCAAAACATTGGGAATCATCAGGATTGCCAGATCTGGGACAGCCACACATCCCAGGGGATTGGGTCAGCGCAGTCATGGCCAGCCAACACCTGGGGGAATCTCCTCTGGAGAGGTTTTTCTGTCCCTGCGATTTAGGCAAACATTTTAGAATCATAGAATCATAGAATCATTTGAGTTGGAAAGGACCCTTAAAGGCAATCTGGTCCCACTCCCCTGCCACAAACAGGGACACCCACAGCTCCATCAGGTGCTCAGAGCCCCTTCCAGCCTAACCTTGGGTGATCAGGGGATAAAGGAGGTCAGAAACCCCTCAAATGCGGCTGTGAGAGGAGGGAGCATGGGCAGGGTGCTCACTGGGATCTGCTCTCCTTACACTAGGAGCTGACAGGAAGGATGCAGGTTTTTCCTATTATAGCTCAGTCATGGGACTAATAAAGCTCTTTAATCATTGTTCATCGCTTGTACGCGCACACGCACACAGAGGCACGCTCCGAGCAGAAGTGTAGAGGGAGTGAGCACCTGGCAAAGACATTATTGGCCACGTCCTATTTCTAAACTAATGCTTAAAAAAAAGTAAAAATCCAGTGCAAACTGCTGCCAAGAGCTCAGCAGAGGTTTGAGGGCTGCAGTGAGGGACTGCTGAGGCTGAGATGATGGAAGGGAGAAAGATGGGGATCCATCCCAGGGGAAAGTGGGCACAGAGCTTCTCGACTCCCCTGCCCCCACCCAAGTGCAGGATCCCCACCTCTCGATTCCAGACATCCCATCGATAAGGCTGCCGGCAATAGAAGCTTATCAGCCCATAAAACGCACCCTCCTGTGCACATATTCCTGGGGCAAGGCTGTGATAAGGGGTTCAAATGCAGGAAATGTGAGAGAGCACAATAACAAAGGCACATTGAGGAGGCCCTACATAAACAATGACCCGTCCGTGGGCTAAGCAAGGGGCACGGTGAATGGCACCCGTATTTCTGTGGTAGAATCACACAAGCATCTGTGGAGTGTGATTCAGGTCACACATATGGTCTTGGATATGACCAAATCTGCAAGGATTTGGCCCAGAAACAGCCTGGCTCAGCACTGGTGCTGAAAGTGGCTGCTGGAGCTCAAAGCTGAGTGAGACAGCAGGAAACATGAGGACATCACATCTGGTAGAACCCAGTGATTCTATTTTTTTTTACAATCATTTTGTAGCTTGTTGTGGAATAACATGTACTGCAACAGTAAATGTTATTCAAATACCTGTGAAGTCAGGGCTGGTGCACTCCGTCTGCCGGCAGCTTCCTTGTGTCCTTTCTTAGAGCCCGGAAAAAACCAACCCATCTGAAAGGGAAAATACTTCAGTGACATGTTTACTTTTTTCACAGCTTGTTTTCTCGCCTGGATGGGAAAAGCCTGAGGCCATCAGCGGGGCTCCCATCCCATCCCGCTGTGGGCTGGCAGGTGGCAGCGCCCTGCAGAGTTTAAGGTTTCACGGCAGAGGAGCAGGGTGTCCAGGTTTCCATTTAAATCCATCAGATGAACCAAGCATCCCAAAGCCTTGCTCTTTCGGTGTCCTTCCATTCAGTCTACCCTGCTGGTGGCTCTCAGCTGGGAAACGCTCTCCTGTCACCATCCTGACCTTTAGGGATGCCATGACCCATCAGCCAAAACTCCTCCACGTATCGCATTAAATAAACCGAGCGCAACACTCTGTCTGCACAAGCAACATTTCCAGTCCCTTAATCATTTCTGAGGTTCTTTTCCTGGTCTTTCTCTTTATACCACCCTCCTGCTTGGCCAGGGGACGCTGGAGCAGGGACACCGCTCCCCCCACAGCAGAGACCAGGGATGTGCTTGGAGTTGCTGCAGTGCTTTGCAGCCACACACATGGGCACTCTGGGAACCTAGCTTCCCTTTAGGGGAACACAGAGATGTTTTTAGGGATTGTCCCACTAAAATAAGGCCAAAACCCACAGTTCTGCCATGGCTTTCACGTTTTTAGATCCTTTTTGAGGTTGTCCCATTCTATAAATATATCTTCCCTTTTCATTCCTAGGTGTAGAACTCTCTGTGGTTGTATTAAAAAGAAAAAATGCACTTCTTGGCCTGCACCAAGCTGGCTTACCCTCTAAAGCCATTTACAAATATTATGCAAAGGGTTTCATTTTTTCCACCAAACAGGTAAAGCTGGGGAGGCTTAAGAGCCAGTTTCCATGCAGCCCCGCTGGAAAAGCAGCTCTGTGACCACATTTCCCCCTGGCAGCAGCATTTTGTAGCCCACAGGCAGCCACGTTTGAACTCCCATCAGCATGCCATGGTGGTTTTACATCACCGATGTTTATCAATCTGTGTATCAATGTAAGTGGTAGGCTCCACTCTGGCTCCATTTGTACCACAGCCAGACACCAAATCAAACCATACGACCAGGCCTGTTGCATTGACAGTATCATCTTTATCAGCCCAAATCCTAGCCCTGCAGAAATGAAGAATTTAGCAGAGATCTATTTTCATCATCTGCTGGGACTGGCATCAGTCACACCCCTCCTTTAATTAACTTCACATTGCTTTCTGTAAAAGCTCTCTTAGTATGTCAGCCTTGATGGATGTCAAGCTGGCAGGCTCTAAATAACCCCAGGGGCCCTATTGCCCTTTTCAAAATACTGACTTCTTTCTCGACCTCCTGCCAGTTTGCCACATAGGAGAAAATGTTGGAGCTGGGAGACCTAAACAGCAGAGTGCCACGTCCATGCGCAACGACAACGGGTACCAATGGGCGCTGGGCACAGTGGGTCCAGAGACATCCCCCAGGCAAAGACCCCATGAGCAGAACCTGGAGGCAGGCAGTGGTTTTGTGGTGCGGACAAACATCTCCCAGGGTCTCACCAGGATTTTTCCAACTCTTTTCCTTTGTGAGGGAGGGGGTGAGGCTTTGACCTCAAGCCTTCCCAAGTGTTGCTCTCGAGCATTAATCCAACGGGGTGCCTCCGTTTCCATGACCCTATTTCCACTCTCAGCGTTAGAATCCTCTCCAGCTCCGTGAGCTGTTCCAGATGTTTTGGAGTTTGGTAAAAACTCCAGAAAAGAAAAAAAAAAAGGATTCCTCTCAGCAGATCTGAAGGATCTGAAGGAGAAGGAGAAAAAGCAGAGAGTGTGTGGAGCAGAGTCATGGTCTGGTAACCTATCTCCAGGCTATGTTCTGCATTGAGTACAAAATAGGATTGACGAAGTGCTCAGGCAGATCAGAGCTATCCCAGATTTCTTGTGGAGATTGGGGGTGGAACCCTGCAGCCCCTCTTCCATCCCATCCATGGGAGCTATGCCCCGGCCACAGCTGATGGACCTCTCTCTGTGTGCCTGGTCCCTGCATGGGGTTGGAAACTCGCTATCAGCCTTGGTGGGAATGCAGCTGAGTGGAGCACAAGGAAGAGCTGCGGGTACATCCTCAGCTCCCAAGCCTTTCCTTCTCCTGAGCTCCAAGCAGATGGAGCTTCAGCCCCGCACCCCAGCTCAGCTCTATGAGCAGGAACATTGCAGTCAGGATGTGGGTGCGTCTGCGGTGACCCTCAGCCTTCCCTGGATGAACCCCTTCACAGGGCATGAGGCATCTCCCAGCACTGTGCCCTTGTTACCAGTTTACAACTGTTCCTCTCACTGAAATCTCACACACAATAATGGTTCACTCATAAACCACCTTTCACATCCCCACTGAAATTCTCATGCTTTGCACAGCTATATCTGTAACTACATAGGAATAAATTACATATAAGCCCAACACCAGAAATAGAGAGGGACTGAATCAGCAGCCTCCACCCAAGGCACTGGGAGCTGGATTTGTGGCTGGAGCCCATCTGCAGCTATAAAAGCCAATACGAAAATAAAGAAGAAACCAAATGACATGGCATCTCCCTGCCTTGACCACAGGTTCCCTGGGGCACTGACTGTCTTATTGTTCATCTCAAGAAGAACAACTTTGCTGTCTGCAGATGAGGAGCTGGAGCAGCGTCAGGGAGTCACTCTGCGGAAAGGGGCAGAAGGAAGCACAGCTCCCGAGGGGGATTGGGGTGAGCAGCAGGACGGGCAACAACAAAGAGGGCTAGAGGGAAGGAAAACGTGGTGCCACCAGCTGCCACCTTCTTGGCTTAACCTGGTGCAGCCTGGGCTCTGAGGTGCTACCACCAGGCAGCTGGTGCTGGTAGCAAGCCCTGCATGGTGGCACAGCTAAGGGCTGCTGGGGGAGAGGAGAGAAAGGATTCAGGCTTAGAGTTTAGGTGTTTGGCTGAAGAGGTCTCCCAGCCCCTGTGTGGGTCAGGAGGGAGTGGGACATGTAGGCTTTGCTCCATCCCCAAAACCCACCCAACTCAAGATGTTGCAAGTCAATGACATGAATGTGCCTCTCTCAGTTTGAGCTATCCTGATCACATCAGGAAACAAATACACTTGGTTCCCCAAATGAGAGGAGGTTTTTTGTCACCATCGTCATTTTTTGAGTTTCATTCTTTGTCAGCAGCCCTTCCTCTTCCTCCCTGCTCTCCAAAATATCTGAAAGCTGCATCCTCCCCCTAGCTGCCTCACAGCTTGCTGTAACACCCCTGTGCCAGAGCCGTGCAGCAGAGGTCACAGCTCACACGGGGAGGACTAAGACTCCAAGCTCAAGGTTTGCTGACTTGGTGGTCAGGCGGATATTTCTGTAGTCTTGCTGGTACCAATTCCCTTCAGAAGGGCCTGACAAGCCAAAATTGCCCTTCGGTGCGCTCATCTCCCATGTATCATTCCCCCATCACTCCAGGGGCTGGGATGGATGCAGCCTCTAGGATAGCTGCTGTCAGGGTTTCAAACATGAGCATGGGAAGGCCTGTGTGATCACCACATGCTATTGTGATTCCTTATGCCAACAACCCTTGCAAAGAGCTGGTGGGCTGCGCACATCCCAACATCCCCGCACCCACACCATCCACATGGAACCTGCCAAGAGCTCCCAGAGCTCCAGCTCAAGGGATGCACCTGTGTCTGATGTACATCCAAACCTCACAGGTCAGCTCCATCCTTCCACCCAGCTCCGGGCTTCCCCCTCCTCTGCCTCCTCCCCAACAGCAGCTGCAGGCGCACGACTGCAGCTCCATCCCACGCACTGCTCCCAGGGAGGAATGCAGCCTTTGATGATACGTGGAACGTGGCTGCCTGTGCCGTGCTCAGGCCTGTTGCCACGTGGATCCCTGTCCAAGGAGCTGGCATGGGGAGCATTAGCAAGAGGCCGTCGTGCTGTTACTTGTGGGAGTGAAAGCCCGCGGCCAAGCTGCAGCCCCTCCACTGTTGTGCCTCCTCCACCAGCATTTTAGGGCAGTAAATCACTCAGCACCAAATCAGAGCCGCCTAGACCTGGGAAACCTGGCCCTCAAAGCCTCACCTCACCTGGGAAGCACTTCTGGATTGGCAATAATTTTGATGAGGCTGCAGGGGATGGAAGAGGCTTTGTCAAACCTGACTCCATCCCCAGGAAGCAGAAATTCCCCTCTTCCAGACTGCAGCAGAGCAAGGAGGGCTCACATTTCTCCCCTCTCCATCCCAGGGCTCTGTCATCACTTTAGCCATGAGTCAGAGATCCCACGGGGGCCACACACAGCACCCACACTCTGACATTGGGGACCAAAGCTGACTTGCACCAGCTGTGCTCCCTCCCATCCATTCTGGGGAGAGGGAGGCAGGTATCTCCCTGGGGAGTTTGGAAGGGATAAATCAGATTCCAGTAAACACAATAGGGCAAATACTTACAGATGATCAAATATTTGCTCGAGGAACCCTGGGTGGTAAACAACACCCTGCGCCAAGCCTTGATTTCTGACAGCACAGCCATGCCCTGGCTGCAGCAGGGCCACAGCATGCAGCCAGCCTGGGCCAGGGGAATGAAGGTGACTGCAGTCTGAGCTTATCCACCCTCTGCACCTCCTGCTTGTCACACAGACAGGTCCCTGACTCACCGCTGGAGCCTGAACGTCCCACACCACAAGCAGCAATGTACCAGCAAACAGCGCCTGGTGGGATGCCCATATAAGAGCAAACTCGAGCTCCAGATCATACGCGAAACTCCTTTTTCATTTACTCATTTAACCCAGCGGTGCTGGAGCTGATAGCGCCGGCTTTCTTTCAAGCAGACGCCAGTTATAAATAAAATAAACCAGGCGAGCTTCGTGCTTCCACCGTGCCGCCTTTCATCCCCGCTCCTCAAAGCTGCCCCAGAGGAAAGTCCAGATGAGGGAGCAGGAGGCCTTGGCCTCAGCTGCACTCCTGCAATACATGGCCCAGTGAGGAGTGGCACTGCCACGCACAGAGAGGCAGAGATTTGTGCCATCATTCACATGCCTGCAAACAGGAACCCATAACCAAGAGCTGCAGCCATACTGGAGGAGCACTGCTTCCCCTTCCCCAGACAAGAGGACCACAGGACACGCTGCCACTACTCCAGGGCATGGATAAACGGACACAGGGTGGGACCCAAAGCCTCAGCAGCTCGTTAGGGCCGGTGCTGGAGCTGACACTTCACAGGGCCGGGCACAGGCAGCGTGTGCCGGTGGGTGTGAGCTTTCCCATGTCTCTTGCCACCTTGCAGGGTGTGATGTTTTTCTTTCCTTGTGATTTTTTTAGGCTGAGCTCGCTCTGCAGGGCGCTTTCAGAGGAACAGCGGTCTCTTTAAGGAGCTGCAAGGAGAGGTGCGGGCTGCAGAGCAGAGCACATCCCGGAGCGGAGGCACAGAGGTGTTGCATCAGGCTGCACCGGCATCAGACTCGTGCACTGTTTGTCTGATGGTTATCATTCGTCTCAGGGATCTGCCCGGAGTCTCCAGCCCTCTTCTGGCAGGTCCTACAAATTGCAACGTGGAGAGAGCAGAAACACAGCGGTAGCAGAGGCTGTAAAGCAGGCAGTAGAGTGGGAATGCTCAAAGCATGGTTATCCCCAACCCCACGGCAGCCAGCACAGGGAGGACACAACCCCAGCCCTGACACGGCTGCTGGCTCGTTGGACAGAACAAGAAATGAAAAAGGAAACGAGATGTTATCGAGTTAGTGGAGCAAATATGGCCAAGCCTGGCCTCCTGCATCCTCCCATGCCAAAAAATACACAATTCCTAGGTTAATTATTGCTTGTTCCTTAAGGCTTCAAGGCCTGGAGGCTCCTGTGCTAATAATCCCAAGGGAGTTACCAGGGGTGTGTCCCAAATTTCCCTATCCCTGAGCAGCAATAGGACAGAGGAGCATGGCTCTGGCTGCAGACCAGCACCAGATACCAAAGCAGCCCTGCATGCACCAGTCCAGTGCCTCGTTGGTGTATTTTGGGCATGTGGGCTGATCTGTGAGCCACCAATAGGTGTGCATCACTGAGGTTCCCCAGCTGCTATATATATGAGTACATATAAGGTTGGATGTTAATAGGGCATAGGGCCAAGCAATAGGTCATACTTAGCACCATAAGAGGTGTGGGCACAGCCAGGTCAGCACGCTGCAGTTTCTAACTGGCAGGACAAAGTAAATACAGACCAACATGCAGAACTGCGGGGAGAGTATGCCTCATGTTGGGGCACAACTGAGTTAATCGTGGGATGGACACCACATTCCTACAGGAGCTCGCAGTAAAATCCAAGCAGGTATCAGAAACCAAAGCATCATCTGCAGAGCAGTCTGTGAGAACAGAGGAAAAATCGGTGTATGGAGCATAGGTGCAAGGAATGAGCTCAGGTCCTGAAAACGCATCCTGTGTGTTTGGAGACCTCTACAGACTAATGAAGATAACCGCACTTGCAGACACGCACTCGGTTTCTCACAGGGGAGATTTGTGTGAAAATCCCCGTGGGAAGCACAGCGCCGGGCTCCTCACTGAGCACTTCTGTCACTCCATGAACAGCAGGAGAAGGGCCTGGGGACAAATGACCGAGAGCAGGACGAGGATTGTAACGGCTTAGGGATAGGTGCAAACACTGCCTGTTGTACAACCAAATGGCTGACAAATGCGTGAGCAGGTCTGCTAATAAGAGATATGATAATCACCACAATGTCACGCTAACGAAGAGCCCCTGCAGCTAACCAAGCTGTCAGACCATCAGCTCGTTTTCCGTGCCGTGTTTTTCTTTGCCATAACCCAGCAGCACGCAGTCAGTGCGCCTGGGAAAAGCGGTGCCACTGAGAGCCAACCGCCCACCTCCAACAGCTGACTTTAGACGCGTTCCCATTCCCTTCCCCCTTGCTAAGCAGAGGTGATGATGGCTCCCAGGAATGGCACAACAGGCAGAAGGTAAACAAGGCACACCTGTATAACCAGCCCCTATTTGGGCATCATTTACTGTGTTTGCATCTTTCCCAAAGCCTTTCCTGCTCTCACCAAAAGGAGTCAAACTTAGCACTGAGCATCTCCAAAGTTGCTATCCCTGAAAGCAGAGCAGTCAGAACCTTCTCCATCCTCAGGAGTTCACCCATCTCCCCAAAAATATTTCTGCTGCTTTTTGTCCTCCTGCAGGGCAGCCCTGCAGAAAGCCACAACTCCAGCACTGCTTGGCCAAGCACCACCGTTAGCAGCAGGGCAGCAAGCTCAGCACCTGCTGCTGCTGGTGGCTTCAGCAGCTGCACTGGGAGCTGTCATAGAGCTCAGCTGGGACATCACCCTGCCAGGACAGCTGCCTGTGCAGACCTGTGGGCAGTGCTTGGTTTCAGAAGACAAACCAAAGCTTCCGGCAGCTTCTCTAGAAGCTGTGACTCATGCTGGTGCCTGTGCTGCAGGGGTGAGGTGGGCACTGGGTGCAGAAAGGAGGTGGTATTTGCTCTGCTGCTGCCTCTCTGCGCAGCATCCTCTGCTTCCTCAGCACTTTCACTGAATCATAGAATAGAATCATTATGGTTGGGAAAGAACTGTAAGATTGCCAAATCCAAATCCAACTCATCTGCACCGTGACACCAAACCATGTCCGTCAGCACTTCCCAGCACTGCCATCTGTAGCGCAGAGCTCTGCTCCTGTGCTCCCAGCACATTTCCTCACCACGAGCACTTTGTTTTTGCAGGAGACCCAAGGGGCAAAACCCAGCCTAGGACTTGGTTTTTCATCCCCAGGAGAGGCTCTTGGCTTAGATGCCTGTTGGATTGAGTGATTTTTAAGTCATCTGCCAAGGGCACCGGGGCCTGGGATAGCAGCTCTCATTCTGCATATCTGCTGGAAACAAAGCAAACACATGAAATAACATCAGCACCATGGCCCACAGCACGAGGAGTTTTCAACCACAAAAGCCAGGGATTCCTGTAGGACCATCCAGGGAGAACCACAGCCTCCCAGGCATGAAGGGGTGGCCAGGACATGCTTTTGGTGCATTGACCCTGTGAAAATAGGTGCACAGCAACCCTTCCCTTCCCTGGCACAGCTTTGCCCAACTATACATTAACACATGCTGATGCAAACTCCTGTCTCTAGTATATATCAACTTTCATTTCATCACATCATGTTTCTCGGTGCCTTTCCACACCAGGAAACATCTGACAAAAGCTCTCTCATCCCACTCCCAGATCCCTACTTTGTTTCCAGCAGGGAAGGGAACCACTCTGAGCTCAGCACAGTGGCATCCCAAAGCTGCTGGCCCCGCACAGGCTGTGACAGAGCTGCCATCAGCTCCTTTCAGCCTGGGGCTCTGGGGAAGCAAAAAAAATTTTAAAAAATTGAAAACATAAAAAAGAAAAAGATTGTACAGACTTTGCAGCAGACAGGGCTGCTGTTATCTCCTCCAGCTTCGGGAGCCCCCATTCTTGCTTCATGCCTCGTTGCTCCCACCCTGTCTCCATCACACCACAGCTCAGGATGCTCAGTGGATGAGTGGGGCTGGATGAGCTTTGCATGCCTGAGTGGGCTGACCCCGCCTAGGGAGCGGGATTTGCTGCTCCCCATCACCCAGCACTAAAAAGTGACCTCAGGCTGCTGTCTCTGCTAATCCCTGGCTGATAGCCCTATATAGACCCCCCCCCACCAGCTGCACACTCACATCTGCGGCACAGAGCAGGAGAGCAGGATGGCACTGCGGGTAAGTGCTGGGGATGTGCTTAACCTGCACATCCCAAAAATGCACTGGAAATGGGAAATGGTGTCAGAGAAAGGGGAGAGGTGTGAAAGCACTGAGCCATAGGAAGGGAGAGCCAGGAAAGGAGCTGCCAAAGCTGGAGAGATTTTTCCCAATTAGTTTGGGAGAGGTCGATGCTCAGAACTGCAAGATCACATGAGTGCTGAGAAAAATCAGATGAAATAGCAAGCACTTCTTATTAAAATGAGTTATTTAATAAAACTATGAATTATTCAACAAGGAACACTTTCTAGCTCGTTTTCTGCACATTTAACACTGAAGATGGGGGGGAGCAGGTGGGATGGGATCAGGCAGGCAATCTCGGGAAGTCATCCGTATAACACTGATGGGGATGGGCTGGATGCCACATTACTCTGCTCCTTTGTCAGACCCTGCCTTTCACATGCTGCTTCAAAGCATCACAAAGTTTTCTGCTGAGGTTTCCATAGATTTTGCATTGTCCAGGCAGGGAGAAGGAGCAGGTGCCTTGGTGCCAGGCAGGATTTCTGCCCTGAGGTCTTCTGTAAAGAGCTGGGCAGCAGATACAAAAGAAAATCCTGGGAGGAAGGGAACATCCTGAGTCTCAGAGCTTAGGAGTGAGAAAAAGGCTGGAGCAGAGAATGTGTGGGAAGGGGGATGGAGGGGAAGAGGATCAGAGATACGGAGCAGTGGCTGAGGATGGGCTGTGATGTGCTGTTCCCCACCATGCCCTGCTTTGCCATCACTCCGGGCGGCAGTTCGAGGCTCTGTACCCAGAGGGGATGTGTCCAGGCTGGAGCTTCGTGGTCAAGGGCAAAACCAGCTCCAGCACCAGCATGTGAGTACAGCCGTGCTCACAGCTACCCCAGACCCGCAGTATTGCTGCATAGCCCTCTGCATCCCTTTCTCTCACTGTTATAGGTTTGAAATTAATCTCCTCAGTCATCCCGGAGATCAGATCGCTTTCCACTTTAACCCCCGTTTCGCCAGCTCCAGAATTGTCTGCAACTCCTTCCTGGCCAACCACTGGGGGAAGGAGGAGGTGAACAAAACCTTCCCATTTGAAGCCAAGGAACCCTTCCAGGTAGCCCTGGGTCACACTGTGGATGTCCTCAGGTGGGGCAGGAATGTCCCAGCCAATATCGGGGTGGTCCTCGAGGATCTGCCTTCACCTTTCCGGCCAGCACTGTACCCAGTGAGGTCCCCTTTCTGAATCTGCCTCCTGTCAGTATTTCTTTTGTCCCCACTATTTTGCTGCTGATTTATAGCCAGCTCTGGCGCAGACGTGCACAGCTCCAGCGATAATCCCTGGTGCTTTTGTCATCAGTTTAAGCTTTGCATTGTCACCAGTTTCTGCTATCACAAGGAAAAACTCCATTATTCTTTTCTTTTGCCCAAAGAAGAGATGACCCGTGCATGTGTCAGCTGGGGGAGGATTTGGATGCACATTCCCAGATCTGAGTGCTCACCGATGTGACAGCAGTGAGGTCTGGGGAGGATGTGTCCACCTGGTGAATGTAACACAGTCTCTCTTTCAGGTTGAAATCTATTCTGACCAGGACTATTTCCACATTTTCATTGATGAAAACAAAATCCTGCAGTACAAGCATCGCCAAAAACAGCTTTCATCCATCACCAAGCTGCAGATTCTCAATGATATTGACATTTCTTCGGTGGAAATCACCAAACGAGGCCTTTACTAGTGAAGAGAGTTGGGATAGCCTCACCAGCCACTCCCCATTAAGTTCCTGATCCAGCTGGGGGCCACATCCTCCACATCCCCACCCATCACCAGCCAGCCAGATAGCTGCAGCACATCCTTGCAGTGGAAACAATTGTCACAGCCATTGCATGCCACAGCACTATAGCAGCACCCAGCCATGCTGTTAGCTGTAGCCCAGATCATTGAAGACCTTTTGCCCCTGTGCCCTGAATTGCACAATGCTTGTATCTTTGCTGGTAGAGAGACTGACAGATCACTGCTGCACATCAAAATCTGCCTTGAATAGCCTGGATATCTTAATGCTACCCTAGAAATTGCATTTGCCCAAGAGTAGCAGGCAAATTAGTGCTAGTCCTCAGCTGGCTGCATGGCAATAGATGGAATGCGTATGAATGTTACCAATGGAAAGGGACAGCTCACTGCAGGAGCTGGGTTAAAATGCCACTGTATTTGCCAATAAAATCCAACAAGGAAATCCCTGCTGAAACATCCCTCACTGGGCAGATCAACTGAGTGATTTATTCCCTGCAAACCTATAGGTGTGCAGTATGAGCAACAGCTAATGCCTGGGGCAGGAGGACACAGGTGGGGGTTGCTTTACTCTGCAGTGGGAAAACGCTGCCCTTTTGCTCTGAGGGCTAATGAAGTCCTATCTATGTAGGCCAAAGTGATAAGATGCAACTTGCAAGATATTTCCAGAAGATATGTTCCACAGAGATGTTTGCTCAGCCTGTGTCCTGCCAGCTCCGGCCTTGTTAGCCAGACCCCGGGAGTGGTGTGGTGGGTCAGAAAAGGGTAAAGCTCATCAGGACATGTAAAGGAACACGGGCCCCTCAGCACGCAGCAGAGATGCAGCTGGACTCCAAAAACAAAAGAACATCTCCAGAAGCCAGGGTCCAGAAACCTGTGAGCTCAGAATGGACAAGCTGCCACTTTTCCTGTAGGTGTTCTGACTTTTCTCTTTGCCCTGCCTACTTTCATTTACTCCTCTTTTCCAGTTGCCTTTCAATACAGTCCACTTCTGCCTTACACCCTGTTCGTTGTTGTTGCCCCTTCCTTGATGAGGGAAATGTCTCCGATTCCTTGACCACGCCACTGCAGGCAAAGATGATGTTATTTTTACTGTTTTAATTGCACACATTAGAAGCATAATGTCACAGTGTTAAATCTGAACAGGAACTCGCTCCAAAAATGCAATTACAGCTGCCCCCAAATCAGTCCTTTGTCTCTCAGACGTAAGACAGATCACATTCCTGATGGCAAGCAGTAACACAGACAGTCCCACCCTGCCAGTCCCCTCCCTCAAGAGGATGACACTTGGAAACAAAGCAGCCCTGACCCATCCTTGTCTTTGGATGGGATCACCAAAGGTGATAGTTGTACTCCAGACTTCTCAGTGCTTAAATTGGCCCTTGCCAACTCTTTCCTCTATTTATAGCCTCAAGGACTTACAAAGAAGAGGTGACCAGATAGCCAACCACAGCACAGGATGCCACAAAGCTGACATTTATGAGTCTACTGAAAAGTTTATAATTTTCTTCCAGACCATAAAAACAACAACTGGAACTGGGCCTCTTCTCACAGTGGAGGGTGCAATGGCAACTCAAAATAGTCCCAGCCAATACCTCTTCCCCCCAGAGAGAGCAGAAATTACCATTTGGAATTGACAACTGTCTTGGTGGCCAGTTGGGAGAGCTTGGAGATGGCGAGACTTCCTTTGGAATAAATCCATCACCACTGAGGCAGAACAGCTGCCACGATCTGGTTTAAATTATAGTTGCGATGCTGCTCAAGGGCTCTTCACACCTCACTCCTACAGCCATCCCTTCAGTAAGACAGACACAAACACAGGCAAAAATAGTCCTGTTGGGATCTCTGTGTCATACTTCTGATAATGCTGAGCTGCATTTGAAAGAAATTGTTCTTTTTATTCATGCCTGTTTGGGGGTTGATAGACAGATCATTTTTCACAGAGGAAAAGTGATGAAACAATTTATGAGGCTAATACTTTGTACCTACATAGCTGCAAACTCCATTTACAGCCACCGCTGCAGTAATACACCACAATTTCATTTTTCTCCCTGGAAGCGAGCACAAAGGACCTCGGACAAACAGAGCAAAAACATTTCAAGTACAAACAAATCAAGAGATGCCACACCAAATCAGGCAGCAGTGGGGATTGTGCCACATCTGCGAGCACCTTCCCCACAGCTGGTGCCAGTGGCCGCTCTCACTGTGTTACCATCCACACTGAGCAAGCCCAGTCTCTCCTGACACATCCACAGCACTACTGCAGGGCTTTTTACTCAGGCTTTTATCTGCTGCCTCCTCCAGCCAAAACAGACCCAAGGGCAAAGGGCTCTTTGGAGCAAAGTGGTTCTAGGGAGCTACAGAGCATCTCTGCGAGGAAAGCTGCAGGGCTGGCTGGTTAGGGGAAATGTTCTCCAACTCCCTCACCCTCATCTGCCCCTTAAGGAGAAACCCCAGGGAAAAATGAAGCCACACCATTAGGATGATCAGTTAAACTCTCAGGAGGGGGTTGATACATCAGCACCACACAGAGGCACTGTGTGCTGGTATTGAGCTGATCAGAGAGAACCAGCCCGTCCTCCTCCCACGTCTCAATCAACTTTTCTATTCACAACCTGGAGCCTGGGACTGTAGAGAGAACTGGTGGAGAGGCACTCTTGCCCAGCTTGGAAAGGTCCTTTTGAAGAGGAGGGGAATTTAACTGCCCGATGTAAAGCCCAAGTTCGGTACTTTTGTTGGGGCCAAGCAGCACAGGAGCCAGGTTGAAATGCTTCCAGAGAGAGAAGTTACCGCAGAAGGGGATGGGGACTGTAATAAATTCTGCTTATAAAGCAGAAGCTGCTGCCCTTACTGCTTACACCAACCAGGGAGGGCCACCAGGGAGAGATGGCCCTCAGGAGGCAAAGCCAGGAGAGGCGGTGACCCTGCAGATGTGTTCTCCCATTCCCACTTGTGTTCCTCATTTGGGCTGGATTTGCAGAGCTCAGTGAGCTGCTCTGGCTTGTCCCCAGATCAGTAAGAGGGAAAATAGAATCATAGAATCTCAGGTTGGAAAAGACCTTAAAGAGCATCGAGTCCAACCAAAACCTAACCATACTACCCTAATTCTAACAACCCTCCATTAAATCATGTCCCTGAGCACCACATCCAAACGATTTTTAAACACACCCAGGGATGGTGACTCAACCACCTCCCTGGGCAGCCCATTCCAGTGCCTAACAACCCTTTCTGTAAAGAAGTGTTTCCTAATATCCAACCTAAACCTCCCCTGGCGCAACTTCAGGCCATTTCCCCTCTTCCTGTCACCAGTGAGAAGAGACCAAAATTAGGCTCATAATCCCTCGTGCTTGAGCTCTGCCAGAACTCCCAGGGCCAAGGTCTCCTCTGGCAGCATCTCAGGGCTGCGGATCTCCTGTGGAGCATCTGATGGTGCACAATTAGCGAGCACTCCTCGGTGCTGCTGACACTGCTGGCAATCATCGCACACCCTGGCAGCAGCACCAGTGATTTCCTCATGGGCTGGTGAGCAAAAGGCTCCCACATCAGTGACAGTCAGATCCTATCAGCAGGGCAGCAGCCTGGACACATCAGGCTGAGCGATGCTGTCTCTGCCAACCTTAGCAAGGGACACTCGAATATCAGATACTGGGTCCTGCCCCGAGATAAGGCAGAGTGCCAGTGCAGTGAGAAAGATGTCTAGGAAAGAATTAAAAGGGAGAAAGCCATGCAGGTTGCATCTGCTTCCCATTTGCTTTCTGACTTAATACCCACTTTTCTACAAAAAAAAAAACCACAAAAGACTTTGGTGCTGGTGGTTTAGCTATGCAGCTGTGGCTGGAGGGCAGCTCTGGTGAAGAGAGGCAGAAGAGCTGTTGGGAACTGTTTAGCTGACAGATGAGTTTCCTGCCATTTCAATGCTTCCATGAGCATCCCCTGAAGGAGGGCAGAGCTGTGTGAGGCATTGCTCCTTGCCACTGATTCAATGCAGTCGTGCTGTGGTGCAGCTCCACGACCAACCCACATCTACAGCACTTCACTTCTCACCTCCCCAAGGCTTCAGTTCTCCCAGCATATTGCCACACATACAGCTGCTAGCCAGTGCAGAACTTACGAGCCGTGGCTTTCTTCTTCACGTCTCTGAGCCCTTACCTAAGAGAGTTCTTATTCATCATGTGGGCTGTCAAACTCCTTGAATGCTCAGGAGTCATAGATGTCTGCCAGAAGGGTTGAGGAACACGAAGAGCAAGCATTCAGCTTTCCTGAAGAGTCCATAATAAACAGAACAAGAACAAAAGAGGAATAGCACTCTGTTCTAACTGAGAGAGAACTCTGAGGCACTGCGCAGGCCCAGACTGCAGATGAAAAGCAGTCTTTGCAGGAAAGCAGAGAAATGCTTCTTTTACTGCATTTAAGGGAGCTTCATAAAGTCACTAACTCACACTACTTCCATCAGAGCAAGCTCAGACAGGAGCACATCTCAGCTCTGATCTTGCAAGCGTAGCGGCAGGTATCAAGTTGTAGACATTAAATTCAGGCTTCAGAGGGATTATTTTCTGAAAGAAAGCATCTGCTATAGAGGTTGAAGTATTGGAAGCTGATGGTATTTCTTTACTTGACAGATGCGTTATTGTACACCTCTGCTGCATAAGAAAAGGGTGACAGAAATTAACCCTACTTATGAATTTGCTGACCTTCCTGTTCTGCAGTCTGTTCAAGACTCTCTTGCTAGAGCTGAATGCAATAATCTATCATGTTATGCCTTCAAGCTGCAAGAATACAGCCAGCCAAAGCTCTGACTTTCCCAGAGCACAGGAGCCAATAGAGACCAGGCAGCTTTCCCTGCCCCATCTTAACCTGTGTTGCCTGGCTGAGTCTCACAGAGCACTTTGCAGCTGTAGAGATTCAAACTAGAAAGAGAAGGAAGTGTCATAACACCCTTATAGAGGTAAGGAAACCAAGGCATGTGGTAGTAAAAGAGCAGGAAGGAAAAGGGAGCAACCGGGTGCTTTTGCCTTCAGCCAAGTGCTCTTACTCTGCAGCTCATGGCCTAGCCATGTAGCTTATGTCTTAGCTCAGCTGGGACTTTCTATGACATTCAAGAATTTGCCTTAATACAGTAATAAGCTCCATACTGAACCCCTCTATGATCTGCAACACAGCCCAGGTTGCACAGACAAGCTAGCCCCTTGTCTTAATGAGCTGAGCAGCTCATTAACCCAAGGAGTCTTCCATTCACCTGTGCATAGGTAGCATTGCTATGGTCTCAGCTGCTAATCAGTGTTTCTCTAACTTCTTTACTTCCTGCTCCATCCTAAACAATGGCCAAAGAGCCACAAGCACCTCTTCATTCTCCCCCTCCTCGATACTCCACCTCTTCTAAGCAAGGCTTATTGATTGCTGTGATTTATTGCACATGAACTTGCTGGTTTTGTAGAATGGGAGTAAGACTGAGGTGCAGCTATTTCACCTCCTGACCTCAGCCTCTGCACTAAACTCCATCTACTGTCATATTTCATTTCCTGAAGTCGCTTTGTGCTGTGAGCACACGCTGGAACCAGAGAGACAAACGTGGTCAGTGGTGGTGAGGGAGCAGCGATTGCACCTCCAGTCAATTGCCCGAGTCATTGCAGATGAGTCACTGCACGATGAAAGGTTATGAATTATTGCTAGAGGGAAAAAAGTATGCAGCTGATCCTGACAGAGCTTAACCAACGCTCAGAGCCTCTGACTGATTTTGTA
Source organism: Pavo muticus (assembly GCA_016647715.1). Taxonomy (NCBI): domain Eukaryota; kingdom Metazoa; phylum Chordata; class Aves; order Galliformes; family Phasianidae; genus Pavo; species Pavo muticus. Next base: position 3,007,185 of record JACDJE010000022.1, on the reverse strand, counting down.
CGACTCTAGTTGTGATATTCCTCTAAAAAGGCTGCCCGAGATAAATAGAAGCTCACAGGTTTTTTTCTTACCGTGTCAGAACGTTAGAGCAGACTGCTGGAGAGGATTCAGAGCCACGACGTCACCTCTCCCCGCTTCCCAGCTGATCTCCTCTGAATCCACACAGCAGGAATCCCAGGGGCTTCCTAGCCATGAACACAAAGTAGAGGAAAGCTTATTTTTATGCACACCACCTTGCTCAGACAGACAAGCTCCCTGCTATTGTGTTCTCTAAAACCTTTACCTGCTCTGCTGGCAGATGTGGGCCCTGCGAGTGCTTTTCTCAGTGCCTTTCCTTCCAGCCCCCACGTGTTTCTCCTCTGCTTCTGCAAGCAGCTGGGAAAGGCAAACTGTGGCAAATTTAAAGCCTTTGTCAGACTTCCCCCAGCTGGCAATCAGCTGATGGAGCCAAGAAAGCTCTGTCATGTAAAGAGCTCTTTCTTATCTTGTTGCACGTAGCTACTGAGCCCTGGGAAAGCGATGTTTTTGTGCAGCTCTGGCAGCACTCAGGTGTAAGGACAGACTGCCTCAGCAGCCCCTGCTCTGATATGGTTTTATCTGCCTATCCTCTCAGCAGCTGCACTGGCAAACTGCTTTGACCAGAACAGGCTGAAATGGAGACTCACAAACCTGATCAGACCAGCAGGTTTCCACAGTTGGCCAAATCTGCTTAATTTGGGCCTTGCTTTCAGGCTGATCCTAGTTTTTCCTAAGGATTGACGTTGCCTCTTCTGAGCAATAGAAAGAGATCTCCACACCAAATGTGAGCAGGGAGAAGATTCCCTAGACTATGAACTAGCGATCTGCAGCACTGATCTCTCCTAAAAACCACTTTGCTGTGCAGTCACAGAATCATTTGAGCTGGAAGTGACCCCTAAAGGCCATCTGGTCCCACTCCCTGCAATGCACAGGGACACCCACAGCTCCATCAGTGCTCAGATCCCATCCCCTGACCTTGGGTGTCTGCAGGGATGGGGCACCACCACTGCTTTGGGCACCCTGTGCAGTGCCTCTCATCTCTTATCTCCGTTCATTGATTCTCCTTTTAATGAGACAGGGCTTTATTTTAAACAGGGTCCCATCAGGGGTACATTCAGCCCTACCCTCCCCAGTCTGCTGCTTGCCTGTCTTTCTGTACAAACCAAAAGCAAAGATATCAGAAAGACAGATTTTCAATCACACTTATGCCAAAATGGTGTTTCATTGTTCTTGAGTGAGCGCACGTCGTATCAGACAAATTCTTCTGTGCAAAATTATCTTTTCATTTCAGCCACTACATCTCTGAAGCACTCTATCTAAGAGGCTTCCAATAAATAACAAGGACAGAAGATAAAGAAGTTGGCACGTATCTGTTTATGAAAACAGACAGCAGTGAATATTCCCAGGCAGAAAAATGCACACGTTCCTCATTTAAAATCCTCAAAAGGACCCTAGAAATAGTTTAAACATTTCATTCTTTGATTCAGAGGGGAAGAACAATGAGAGAAAAAAGGCTTTCACTCTCCTTAGAGTAATTACAATCAATAAACTTCAATTCCCAGTTGTTCTTATTTGTTTTGCAATTGTAGTTTCAAACATTCTGAAGTGTTCTTGACATCTTTTGCGCCTTGTCTTGGTGCACTGCGTCGGCCTCTCATCTCTTCCTGTCTCTACACCCACGTCAACGTGCTGACATCAGTGAACTCCACGTAGGAGTGATGCTGAGGATCTGGGCCAAAGTGCCTGAAAAGTCTTTGTGTGTCCACCAAAACCACGATGCTGGAGCAGCTCTGCCACGGGTTCAGAGCAGTCACCAGCAGAGGGAGCGGCAATCTCGGCTCAAATGTCCCCAAAACTCTGTGATTCTGTGAAAACTGACAGTGCTGGGGATTTGGGGAGTTTTCTTGTTGGAAGAAAGTGTCCCAGAGGAGGATGGACACTTTTTTGTCCAATATATGGTAGCAAACAGTGACACTGCTGCTTTGTCCTGATGGTAAAAGAGGCAGAGAGACAGGTTTCAGCATCACTGCCGTGCATATCAAGCATTAGAAATGCACAGGACTCCTGGGTGGCAGTGGCCCATGGGTGGCAGCAAGGAGTGTAGGCAGCATGGGCATGTGTAAGGGCTCCCGAGCTTTCCTTCCCCTTAGTCCTCCCAACTCTGTGCCAAAGAGTGAGTGATGGGAGGAGTAAGTGGCAGTGATGAACCACTCTGGGATTTATCCAGTGCTTTTCGTGAGCAATCTGACCAGCTCCTTCCAGTAAAACCAAAGGGAATCAATTTCACTGGTGCTAGCATTTCCCGGCTCACTGTCTTTTCTCAAAGTCAGTGGCCCAGCTGCCCAAACTTCCTCCCTGTACCCAGCAGGGAGAAAGGTTTACATGAGGAAGGTACACAAGCTGCTGTGGAATTTCTCCATTTTCACTCTCACAAGGAGCCAGTCCATCTGATCACCAGTACAAGCTGGAAAAGCCTCAGGATTTCTCTAACATATACCAGTTCTTGGGCCTGGCACAGTTAGAACATATCAGCACAGCTCCTGCTTGTGCTGCAGTGGGAGCGGGGAGGTTTGTGCTGAGACAGCTATGCTAAATTTACCCCACTCTGGGACTGTGACGTGGAGTGAGCAGAGCAGGTTTGGGCAGACGTGCCAGGCCTGGGAGCTGCTGTGAGTTTTGCTGAGATTCTGGCAAAGCCCCAGAGTGGCTGACTCACTCCTCCTCTCAGCTCAGTTCTTCACAGCTGTAATTCTGGTGAGACCAGTGGGTTATTTCTGATGCACACTGCTGTACGATCAGAGTCCAGTCTGTTGCCCTTGCTGGTGGAGGATGGCTCCTGTTTCCAGTGGGCTTCCTTTGGCTTTTACCCTAAAGCCATTCTGTGAGAGGGGAACCAGCGTGAAAAGAGTATGGCGTTTTCTTTTTGCTGGAGATTCCCCATCTTGAGCTATTTGGTGACTTTGAACTTGTAGTAGTCAATGAACTTGTTATAATTAATGACCTTGTCCTTTCTAGCTGCTGTATACATCATATAGATTTGTGGTTTGTTGTGAGATGAGTTGGCACTTGTGAGCTGCGCCAATGGATGCAAAAGCAGATTTATCCTAATCATATCGAACCACTGATCAACTCAGTAATCTAGCCTAGAGGTTCCTTAGCAGTAATTTATGCAGGTTACAAATAAAGTGCATGGGGAAAAAAATAATGTTACCTGCATTTATTAGATTGAACAATTGTAAAGCAATATCCTTAACAAAAGGTGTTTAAAGAGTCCCAGTACCTTTCTTTGCTCTCTTCTCTTGCGTTCTGTTAATACCCTTCTAAAACTCTTGACTTAAACACCTCCATTCTGTTGTTTTCTGCATGTAATGACAAGTCTGCTTTAGAAGGCTGGGCAGCAGCTGGCAAGGACTTGGGTGCGTGGAGGTTTCCAATTGCTAGCTTCGACCTGGCCTCTATTGTTGCCTGTTTGCAATAGATCAATTTGGTTGTGGAGCAGCTGTGAAATTGCAGCAGATTTTAGGTATCCATGTGAGTATCTGGACAATTCACTGCATAGAATAATGTGTACCTTGTGCTCTGGGCAACATGCTGTAATTAGTTTATAGAAGTTGTTTGTCTCTGAAGATCTATAAATACACATACACAAAACTATAAGGGAATAAACAGTCACATGCCTAAAGCAAATGCATTCTAATGTAGAAGAGCTTTATATGCTGATCACATTCCTCCACCCAATGTTGTTCCACTGCTGATCTTTCTTTCACTTCACATCAGGCTGACCAAAAATATTTACTTTCTTCGTTCGTATAAATAGACTAAAATGGATGGAGAATTTCCCACTGAAATCAAGGGCATTCACCACTCAGAGACAAACAGCCTCCACTCGGTCTGTGTTTGTTACCTTGCTCTCTCTCAGAGAAAGCAATGAAAGAAAATACAAAATAAATTCCTAAGGCAGAAGTATTGGTTCCTCTTGTCAAACGTTTTCTTCAGTGATTCACCAGCATCATCTGATTACCTCCAAGTCTAAGGCTTCATTTAACAAACTAACTTTGTTCCCCATCCTAGCCCCTCAGCTTCTTCAAGTGACGTTTTCTATGGAACATTCATCCCATTCCTCCAGTCTAAGAGAAAAGACACAAAGCTGTGTTTCTTCCTGAGTGCTAGTTGCTCAAGTGGGTTCCCACCAACACATGATACGGTGTTAACCACAGGCTGTTGGCTTCTGTGGGAGGGCACAAAAGGAGCATGGATTTGGTCTTACGCTAGAGGTAGGTGCAGAAGTGCCTGGATGCATCGCTGCCTTTTTCTGAAGGCCTGGGCGGGAGAAGAAGGTCCCAGGGGAGGCGGTCCGTGCCCGCTCCTGCCCCCTCGGGCGGAGCTGTCCCTTCAGCACCACGGCCCGGGCACGGGGAGCCCGGCGGGAGGGGCGGCTGGCTCTGCTCGGCTCGGCTCGGCATAAGTTAGCACGGCATGGCATTGCTTGGCTCGGCGTGACCTGGGACAGCACGGCCTGGCCCAGCTCGGACCCAGCCAGCAATCCCAGCAGAGGACAAGAGGGTGTCCGTGCAGGAGGGGCTGCGCAGGATGCGCGTGTGTGGGTGCAAAGAGGGAGTGCAAAGGGTGAGCAGCGCTCGCATGAGCAGGGGGAGTGTGACTGGGGAGTGCAAAAGGAGGAGGTGTGCAGGGAGGGGTGTGCAGGGTAATACGTGTGTGCAGAGGTTGTACGTGCAAAGAGGGTAGTGAGGCACCTGTAGAAAGGTGCGTGTGGGGAAGTGTGGCAAGGTTAGGGTGAACAGTGTGCGTGTCTGTATAAGTGCAGGGGATCTATAAACCTGCGTGTGTGCTGGGAGCGTATGTGATGGATGAGGAGTCTGCAGAGGGGTCTGCAGGCAGGCTGGTGTGCAACAACGCAGAAGTGTGCGGGAGGGAGGTGGGGGTGCTTCGGCTTGCAGGACGGGCTGAAGGAGGGCTGCGTGTGCTCCGTGCGTGTGCAGGGCTCTGTGTGTGCGTGTCAGCGCAGAGGGACGCGGGTGCCGCCGTGCGAGGGGTGGGAGCCGGGAACGCCGTGCCGCTGGTGCGTGTGTTCGGATGCGTGTGTATGCGAGCGAGTGTGAGTGTGTGTGTGAGCCCGCGGGTCCTGCGCTGCTAGCACACGGCGGAACGGCCGGCAGAGCGGGAGGATCCCGGCCCGCCGCTGCCCGCCCTACGCCCGGTGAGTGCCGCCGCGCCGCGACGTGGGACCGGGGCAGAACCGGGAGGGGGGAACCGGGAGAACCGCGGGGCAGAGGGGCTGCGGGGACAGCCCGTGTTCGGGGCCGGTAGCGCGGGGCGTGCAACTTTGCCGGGAGGACGAGGGGGTACCGGTGTGGCTGGGGCTGCTCCCCGGGGCGATGCGGTGCCCGCCGTCCTCGTCCCGTCCCCCTGCGGCCAGGCACGGAGCCGGTGTCCGCAGAGCCGCGCTGCGCTGCCCGGGTCGCCCGCTCGTAGCCGCGGCTCAACTAAGTTACCGAGAGGCCATTTCCGACATGCAGTTTCCCCGGGAAAGGAAAATATCGGGGCAGCAGCTCGCTCTCACCCCTTTTCTATGCACCCTCTCTTGCAGGCGTGGTCCCAGGTAGACATGCCCGGAGCGCTCAGAGCAGCGTGGCAGGCTCTGCCCTGTTAGCCCCCGAGGAGGCTCAGCCATGAATTCCTCTCCCTCCACCCCCGGTGTCCCCCCCAGCCTGCTCCAACTGTGGCAGGAGGAGAACCAGACCCAGGGCGGGCCCTGGAATGGGAGCCAGGAGCTGGGCTGGGAAGAGCTGGAGGAGATGCTGTTCCTCTTCGCCAAGGAGCCCATCACCATCAGCCTGACTGCCATGTACCTCGTGTCCTTCGTGGTGGGTTTTGTGGGGAACATCATGTCCATCAGGGTGCTGACACGGAAGCGCCGGAGCCGGGTGTCCAGCCTGAGTGCCACCCGCAGCCTCCTCATCAACCTGGCGGTGTGCGACCTCATGGTGGTGTGTGTCTGCATGCCCATCACTGTGGGCAACCTCATCTACAAAGCCTGGGTGTACGGGGACTTCCTCTGCCGGGCTGTGCCCTTCATCCAGGCTGTTTCTGTCTCTGCCAGCGTTCTCAGCCTGACTGTCATCAGCGTGAACCGGTACTACAGTGTGCACAACCCGCTCAATGCCCGCTCCTTCTTCACCCAGAAGAGGATCCTCAGCGCCATCCTGGTGGTGTGGTTGCTGTCCTCGGGAATATGCATGCCCCTCATCTTCATGAACAGACGGGATGAGATTGGGGTAGTGGAGGGCTTGCCCCTGGTGTTCTCCATCTGCAGGGAGATTTGGCCTCAGGAGAGGCTCAAGCAAGCCTACAACTTTCTGCTTTTCTGTGCCCTTTACTGCCTGCCGGTCCTGTTCAACATGGTCATCTGCTTCCTGACAGTACGCCGGCTGTGGAGCCGCAGCAGCCAGCTGAAGGAGAGCAGTGCCCTGAACCGCTCGCTGCCGGCCTCCAGGCTGAAGATTCGCAAGAAGGTAGCCCAGATGGTGGTGGCCCTGGTCCTGCTGTTCGCCATCTCCTGGCTGCCCGTCTACCTGATGGACATCTGGATCGATTTCAACATCCCCAAGTCTTTGCAGGATGTGACTCCTTCTCCTTGGATCCTGCAGCTCAGACCTTTTGCCCAGTGGCTTGGCCTCAACAATTCCAGCCTCAACCCCATATGCTATTGTTTTGTTGGGAACCTCTACAGATCAGCCAAGGAAATGAAGAGCAAATACCACCAAAGAATGATATCTCTCTTTAACTTCTCTCTGTCCGAAGGGACAACCCGTTCCTCCATCCCAGAGCTGTTCTCTTACCAGAGCCCAAAGGAGCCTGCAAGGAAAGGACACTCTGCCACACCTACCATGGGCAGGAGGGCCCGGGGAGACCCTGGCACTAGGAACAAGTGTGGACACTTGAAGTCTTGCCAGCACCCACCTCTGAACACTGTCTCCAGTGAGAACACTTCCCTATGATTCTGCTCAGGAAGTGCACCTTATTTCCTCCTCTGCATTTAAGGACTCTTAAAAGGTCTTTACGAACCGGATACTTTAATGACAGAAAAAAACTCCCTTCTAAGCACTCCCACCACCAGCTCAAAAATCCAGACAGGGAAAGAAGAGAAGAACATGTGGAAAACATAACATATTTTGACTCAGATCCAGTTTTAAGACAAATTATTTCCACTGGTGACAACCAGCTGCACAACCTGTTGCCCAACAGGCAGAGCAGCTCCCCGATGGGGGGGCTCTCCTCTGCAGCTCCATCTCCGAACACAACAGCAGAGCCATTGGGAAACAGCAGCAATTTGACTGCTTGCTGCTGCTCGTCCTGTGCTGATAGCAAGCAGCCAGGACAGGCACTGTGCTGCAAAGATGTCAGCTGTCATCACAAATAGCGAAGAAACTCTAGGAACAGCATCATAAAAAAATTAGTGGGGGATTTCACACGCTTTATCACTTGAGATTTCATTGCCTGACCATATTGTTTCACTACACCATGCAAATAAACGCTCCTGATGTGAAGAGACGGTGCCAGAAGTGCTGAAGCCACCATTGCCACTCCACATTTGGAAATTCAGATGGGTGAATGTGGCCTTGGAGGTGATGTAGAAAATGCAGTAGGAAAATATTTGTTGGGTATCAGCTCTCTTTTTCTTACAGCTATGTTCCTGTGCACGGAGTAGAAAGAGCTGGGCTTCTATTAACATGAATTGCACTTGAAAAACCAGCTCTTTCTCAGCTGTGTCCGTACCAAACAAAGTCATTGGCATGTGAAAATAAAAATAGAAAGTGTTCTACAGCTAATAAAATCAGAAGCAAATAATGCAATGCCATTTGTCTGGGAAGGAGAGAATCAAAGTGCTTTCTCTTCCTGAGGATCAGAAGTAGGTTAAAACCTATTTCTTCCATCATGTCTTTTGAAAGAGGTCTTCATAAAAAAATGCTATATTTTTATTACGTTAGCATCAAAAGACCTCACTAAAGCTTAGGAACTCTATTGCAACGAGCATCTGTATTTGTAAGGAAAGCTTTCTCCCAAAGATCTCGGAGTGAAAACACACCAGACCAGGCAACAGGTGAGAGGGAAAAGCAGTGAGCTGTGACCCACAAGGATGGGAGGAACACAGATCAGCCCCTGCTCTGTGTCTGCACGGGGCTGTGCATAAGGGGCTGTGGAAACGTCGGTGCCACGGTGCTGAGCTCCGGGTGGGAGCTGCAGGGAGAAGGCATTGGGCAGCCCAGGATGGGGTCTGCATCTCACAGGACTTTCTTACTGCTGAACAATGGAATGACGTCTGGGGAAATACAAGTCACAGAGCATATCCTCCTGCCTTTTAGGGCGCCTTTTGCTCACACAAAGGAATGAAATAATAGAGGTCAAAAATAGCCATTCTAGCCAGCAGGATTTCCACCTTTTTAATGATTGTTAACAAACATTTTACGTTGCTAATTATCTGCTCAGAAAACAAGAGATTCCTTTTTAATGCGGCACCACCCGCAATTTGTATTCCCTCTTTGTGTGAAGGAGAAAGAAATTACAACAGCCAGCTTTACTTTGCGTGAGGAATGTCTTTTATGTGTTCTGGCAGATGAGATCATCTGCATTTCTGCAGGTGATATAGGAGCGTACCCCCTGCTCGGTGCTTTAGCAGCTGTGGAGGAAAACCTGTGAAGGTTTATTTCCTCTTTCAAGGCACATTTTTAGGGCTGGCACAATGTGCTGGGCTGAGGAGCGCTGTCAGCTTGCTGCAGGTCCTGGGGACAGATGTCTGCCGCCCACAGACCAGATGTGACGGCGCTGAGACCTCCCCACCTTGCCCTGACCAACGTGTTTAATCTTGTCCTGAATAAATGGCAGTGAAAGGGACACGGAAACTCCAGCCCGGCTGCACCCCACATGGCAGGCAGCTCTGAGGATGGCTGGATCAAATGATGCCATCGGAGATGCAAGAAACCCACACTGACAAAGCTTCCCATTGGAATTTTATTGCTCCCTCAGCTCATGAGCTGTCTCCTGGGTCCCACTCTGGAGGTCTCTCTGCCCTCCATGGGGACCCAGTGGGGCTGTAGGTTCTCCTGAAGGTTCCTGTGCCTTTCCCTCCTGACAGCAAATGCCCAGGCCCTTTTCCAACCACGCAGACCTCCAAGACACACCGTGACAAATACCCCTCCTGCTGCACAGGGTTATCTCTTCGCACTCTTCAATGTACTGTTTTTCAGTCTCATTCAGTGTTCATTTTCCTATAATAAAGACAAACTGCTCAGTTGAACTCCTCTTGGTCTCCTTCTGTCCCCCCTTCTCCAGCTGCTTCTCCCCTGTTTGTTCTGCAGAGAAATGTCCCCACACCCCTCTGCTGTCCCTGCCCAGTGGTCAGTTTCTCCCAGTCTGTTTCCTATTCCCTTCTCTGATTCCAGTCCCAGTGCAATCTGCCCCTTTGTGCAGAACCACCCATTGCTCAAGGAACCCTGGCTCCTTTTACCCAGCGGCTGCCAGGTAGTGATGGATTTTGGCCGCCGTCACCTTGGGTAAATGAGGAGTGGTGACGTCAATGCAAAAGGCACTGCATCCCGTGAGCAGCTCTGGTGGTGATTCCATTAACCTGAGCCAGGCTGTGCAGCACAGCAGTGCCTGTGTGTCTCATGAGGGCTGAAATCTCTGCTTCTAGGGAATCAGCTTCCCCGTCTGATAAAACACCTTCTGTTTATGCCCGAAAAGACACGGAGGGTCCTCCAGGCCATGCAAGCACTCGTTCTGGATGTACTCATAGGCATTCAAGGTCTCGTGGCCCTTTGGGGAGTGGGAGCAGACACAACTCTGGGTGGTGAACGAGGATGGTTTCCTCAAAGGAGCCCAAGGCAAAAGCCTCACACTTGGAGTGCAGTTGAGGAAATGTGTTTCTCTCTAAATGCACCCAGACAGACTGGAAATGGGAATTTGAGATGTCTCGAGGACAGTGTTTTCCCGCAGCAATGCTGCTAATGCATCTCAGTCCCACTCTTACCCCCATGGGTCCTCCTTTTCCTCTTTGCCATCCGAGTCGATACAGGCATTTTACCACTCACCAAAATAGCATGTTTAAAACAGCTTCACTTGAATCCTTTTGCTGCTGTAAGGACTTACAGATAGCCGCTGCTTTCTAGCTCTCGCTGGGAATATCCCGCGGTCTCCTCTTGTACTGTCAGTATTGTCTCAATAATGCTATGGATTTATTCTCCACCTGTGAACCACTGGAGAGAGAATAAATAAATAGAGCCTTTCATATGAGGCATCACAGAGGCATGTAAAATCATGACTGGTATGTAGCACTCATACGGAGAATGATGAATCACTCCTTATAATAATACGCCCCAGAAGCCGATGGAAGGATGAGGTGCATGCAGAAGGGCAAGGCAGCCCTCATGCCCCACTGCCAGCAGGGCACTTGCTGAGTTGGGAGCAATGTGAAGGGCTCAAGAGGAGACAGGAGAGTTCCCAGCAAAAAGGGCCATCGGGGGCTATGAGAAGCAGTGATATAACCTGTAACTTCCACTCTAAGTCCTTCCCAACACTGCTCCTGACTTAGCACGGGAAGCAGGATGCTGGGCTCCCTGCAAGTTAGGATCATAGACTCAGAAAGGTTGGAAAAGACCTCTGAGATCATCTAGTCCAGCCATCAACCCATCACTGCCATGCTCAGGGCTCGACCATTCCCTACTGTTATTTCTACATCCCTATGCAAAAAAAAGAATAATATAAAAAAAGACCTACATTAATCTGAGTCCCGTTTTAAAGAACAGAAGGAGAGCAGAGGCTGATTTCAGATCTGGCATAAACTGATCAAGAGTAAAACTTCCCAGGACAGGAGGTAGGACACAATTCTGCTGACACAACACTGAGAAATGCTCACACAGCCGCTCGCAGAGCAGCACCCGAGGAGTCCCAGCGGACGCACACAGTGCCTTCTCCGGTGCAACAAAACAGCAACAGCAGCTCCAGCCTGCTTTTGGCTTTCATCAGCCCTCTCGGTGGGTCAGCACTTTGTTGCAGCAATCCTGAGCAACCCAGTGAGAAGAATCTCCTCTGAAGGGAAACTCCGGCCTGCTGGTGCCTTGCATATACCCCTTTTTAATAAGGGCAGTGAGGCAATGGCACAGGGTGCCCAAAGAGGGGATGGTGCATCATCCCTGGAGACACCCAAGGTTGGGCAGGATGGGGCTCTGAGCAACTGATGGAGCTGTAGGTGTCCCGGTTCATTGTAGGGGAGTTGGAGTAGATAACTTTTAAAGGTCCCTTCCAACTCAAACCATTCTGTGATTCTATGATTCTATCATATATACTGATGTTGGAATCTGGCTGTTGAGTTATCCACATCAGCAGCAGCCCCAGGCACAGCTCCACTGCCCCCTTCCACACCACAGCACCTCCCATACACCAACACCTGAGCTGTCCTGGCTCAAAATAACTAAAGGAATTGGGAGAGCATGGGATATGTGTGGTTTTCCATCAATCTGCAATGTCCTTGTGGTGGAGAAGCAGAGTGTGGAAGTTTTCCAGGGAAATTCAGCATAGCTCAGTTAACCTCTGTGATTACATTCAGCATAAAAATGAGTCCTGGAGGTTGCTGGAAAAACAAATGAGAGCAATTATGAGCAGGCACAGCTAAGGAGACCACCTCAGCCCTGCAGGAAAGAGACAGCACACACAGCAGCGCTGCTTGCCTGGCAGACATAGGGCTGTGGAAGGCTTTCCAAACTCTCCAGAAATGAATGGTGAGGTCAGACCTGGGCACAGAGGCTGCAGTGGGTGCTTCTTCCACCTGCTGAAGGTCTTCAGGCAAAGCCCCAGTACTCGGAGCCAACACAAGGCCACGCGAGGTCAGCATATCACTGCTGCTGCTCCCAGTCATCCCTTACAGCCCACAGCAGAGGCTCCACGTGCCCCAGTTTAGGGACTGCACTCTTAGCTTCAGTCAGATGGGAAAACCTGATTTGGGGCAGAGGGGGAAGCAAACATTATATCTGGAGAGGAAAGGATGGTGCTTTCTTCCTTACAGGGGTACCGCTGGCTAAGGGTTGCCCCATAACTTTTATTGCATTAATATTTTATTAAAGTAATAATTTAAAAAAATTATTTCAGCAATAAAGGTGGATTTAGCATTTGCAAAGAGCATTTTTTGAAGGGAAGAATTCGGATAAAAGCCCTCCTGCTCGCTGTCTCTGGCTGATGGCAGCAAACCCCCTGAAGCAGTCAGAGCCCACAATGTGGCTGTGGAGGTGGCTCAGTGCTGGCAGAGCAGGGGTTTGTTGTCACTGCCTGGGAAGGGGACACCCCACGGAGATGCAGTGCAACTCTTGATTTCAGCTATTTCCTATGCCCAGTGTTTTCCTCTTGCACCCTTGTACCCTGAATGGAGCCGTTGGCCCATGTAGCCAGCCATGGGAAATGTAACCCAAGGAGAACATATTTTAAAAAATACATATGAAATTTCCGCATCTGAGCTTTGAAAAAATCCAGGAAGGATCAGTGTGTCCTCAAGTGCCTCACTCTGTCTCTCTGAGTCTTTACGACAACAGGCAGACACTGCGGAGCACAGAACGCCGTGTGCAGGGCAGGATAGAATAGCCAGGCCTCAATCATTCCTTAATCAGATGCCTTTCCCAATTGCAGGCCTCAATCATTCCTTAATCTGACATGCCTTTCCCAATTGCAGGCCTGTGCCAGGCTCTCTGGGTCCGGTCTGCAGAGAAGCGAGCAGGCAGCACTGCTGCTGCTCTGGCTGTACTGCACAACGGGGCCTCTGCAGGAGCACCACGGGGTGTTGGTGCCTGTCTGAGCAGCACCCCCAGCTCCACACCTCCAGCACCGAGGAGGATGGAAGGATTGAAGCAGCCATTTCGGATCCTCAGCAAGGCTGAGCATGAGGAGGGCAGGGTAACCACAAGCTGGAGATGCCCCAGCACCTCTGGGTGGCTTCACTGCTTGTCCCTCTTTGGCTTTTTCCATTTTCCACTTGAGGTTTTTGCAGTCCGTCACCGCTTTCCTCTCCTCAGCCACTCACTAACAAGACTGGGGCTGATGAATTAAAGATCTGTGCAGAGGGATGTTTAGGCAGATGTATCCCTCATCTGGTGCTTGCGAGGCACGAGCTGTTATTTCGCAGTGTGAGGTAGGAAAAAGTGGGAAAACATCCAGGAAATGACCAAAAGAATAAAAAAGGGAATGTAAGAACAGCAGATCCAGACAGTGAGATGAAACTATCTTCAGGCAATCACTGGGGAAGAAATAGAGCTGCCAAGGATATTAGAGCTCTCATGCACCTGCTAATCTGTTCTGATAAAGGTCTGACCAGCTCAGCTAAGAACACCATTAAATCTGCAGTAATCAGTGCCAGAGGCAGCCCAAGGGCTCAGCAGCCGCGTGCCCCAGGAAGGCCATTTCCAGCAGGGATGTGCACAGCCCACACCAGGGACATGCTGCCCACCCCCGGCATCACATCACCCACTTTTCCTAAGGCTCCATCCAGCACTTCTGACTTCTAACATTGTTCTTTCAGGATCTGCATAGCGTAGGGGAAAACAAGAAGTTCCTACGTGGCCTCGCAGCGTGGATCAGGAATCAGTGTTTAAAGCTGACTCACAAAGCCTCCACAAAAGCTGCCATGTTCTCCTTCCAAAGCCAACGACCTGGTGAGGCCCCTGGCAGAAATACATCGAGAATGTGCAACAGGAAGAGAAAAGGAGCAAAAATTCTCCTAAACCCTGCAGATGCAAAGCTTCAGCCTGCCCCTTGGAGAGCTGGAGTGGGACAAGCATCACTAGTCTGCGTGCAGCCTGGAGCCCATGCCAGGACAGGTCAGGGCTGTCAGTCCAGCACGGATGTGAGTGCCTGACAAGGCGATGGGAGGCTGCCTCCCCCGCAGCGTGTCTGAGCCTGCTTTGTGGCTGGAGACGTTATCTGCTGCCTGAAAGCACACAGACTGCCTTCCTTTTCATTGCCTCTCCACCAGTGTTGACTTCAGCCACATTTCTTCTGATTTATACCAGCAGCTCAGAGCGAAGCCCACAGCGAGCGAAGTGCTGTCAAGGTGAGGTTCCTGTCACGTCAGCTGCCGTAATTCCATCAACTTAATGAATCTACTCCTAATTTACAAGTCAGAGCCGTATCCAGCACCAGCGGCTGAGTACAACGGTGCCATTTTTATATATTCAAATTTATACCTGAAATAAACACCATATTAGATCTTTCCAACAGGTCTGAACTGCAGTGTGTTCTTATTTCTCCCTGCAGAAGAGTGAAATTCTCTTTAATGTTTTGAGGTAGCTTTCATGTCTCAATGCTGGAGGCTTTTCAGGGTCCCAAATAGGCAACTGTGTCCTACAGCCATGGGCTGTGGGGGCTGGGGGCCCTTCCTATGGAGGCAGGTTCCTGGGCCCAGCCCAGCATCCTGATGAGGTGCAGTGAAAATTAAGATAAAGTAGAAGAAATAATGCATTTCCCTCCACACAGGCTTTTCTTGTATACTCCAGGAATAAGCAGAGGTGTGTAATATACCTCCCTGCCAATAATGGGGCATAGATCAGGACAGCTCGGTCCCGTGTGATCACAGGTTTTGAATAGAAATTCATGGCTTAGCCAATATCACACCACAAGGACAGGCACTTCCAGACTGCAGGATAGTAGGACAGATCCATACTGACCTGCATCCCCAAAGAGAAACCATCCACAGCATGCAGCCTTGTGCCTGCATCCGTGAGCACAGTGCAGGAAGGCTATGTAGGGTGGGGAAGTCTCTGCTCTCAAGTGAAATAACAAAATTCTCTTCTTGATCTCATCTCCCAAATTCCCTTTCTAGGCAGGATGGCCCAGAAGCCAGAAAGCTGACATAATTGTCATGGAAACAGCAAAACTTTTGTGCAGAGCACGATGCCAGAACTGGAAGCCAGAACTCCTAGCAACGGCAAACAACTCATTCCTGAACCTTTCACTCCATCGAGCAACCAATGAAACCTGGGAAAGCAGGGGTGGTGAGGCTGCAGGGGTCCAGGTGTTGGCAATGGAGCAGCTCCATCTCCTTGCCCTCCTCCCTGCCCTCTTTCCCATGAGGAAATTTCTCACTCCCACTCCCTGCATGCTGTGAGCGTGCAACGCAACCCAACAGCCAGATCGTGAATTTCTTACCTGCAGACTCAAAGCTGTAAAACAAACATGAAACCAGAGAGGCGGCCAGAGGCATCGTTTGCTGCCTGATCTTGTAGCACAGAAATATGGCCAATAACCCTCACACTGCTTTCTGCATATGGAAGTGGCTGGAGGAAAGCCCCGGGGCATAGCACTTCATGGGGAAGGTCTCTACCCTGCTCGGTGGGAGCAGAGATGTGCTCTGCTGGTGAGAAGGGCTCTGGAGGAGTGAGAAAAGCAGTGTTTCGTTTCTGTCGGTAAGCCTGAGCATGTTTGGTCAAGAAGCTTTTGCCCATGGGAAATGTTTTGATAGATTATTGCTGTTCGGTTTTTTTCCCCCAAGTCCTTTCTCAACTGTGAGAAAAGTTAAGCATTACATTTTTATCATCCCTTGGCAAGCTGTGCTGGAATAAAAGAAATCTGCAAATAAAGGGGAGAGACTATGGAGTGTGACCATAAGTTGGACACATACAGAGTTGAGAACAGCTTGGATGCTGAAGCAGTGAGAAAGAAGGTAAAAGAAGTATCCATTCATGAGTGTACGTGTGCTAGGAGTAGCTCTGAGATCCAGATAGCCAACCTGGGAACTGCATGAATTTACCTTATCCTTCATGTCTTAAAATCATAGAACTTTTGAAGCTGGAAAAGACCACTAAGATCATCTAGTCCAACCGCCAACCCGTCTTACCCTTCATCGTCCTCAGTGTGTGAGGTCTGATGTCCACCCAGTGGAAGGGAGGACAGTGGGTTTTGACATTCCCTGCTGTCCCTTCCACAGCCCCTGCAAAGGGAAAACATCAAGTGACTCTCCCCATGCATCTCTCATACACCAACAAGAGCTTGAGTTGGCTTGCCCCATTCCTTGCACCCCTGAGGAGGTGCTACATCCCACAGCACCGCAGGGCTTTGGTCTGGAAAGGAATGGGCTGGAGCTGTAGGACTCCCCTGCAAGGACTGGGCCCTCGGAGGAAAGCTATCTGCATACATCTGTAAGCGTAGAGATTTAATTTGTCCTTTCTTTGCTGCTTAAATTATACAAATGAGATGGTGGTTTTTTTTCTTGCCTTATCCCCAGGGAGTCAGTGCATTACACAAAGCATTAAAACATACTCATAATCACGGAAATTCTCTCATATATATTTATAATCTCCGAATTACTGGCATTAATGCAGAAGTGGCTCCTATGTTCTTATCTCTTCTCACCGCTTATATACCCAAAATATACAGCACAAGAAAGATAAACACATTGAAACTACCCATCCATTAACACATCTGCCACCCAGAAACAAATGCAGGGGACGCGTTTTCAAAGGGAAGCGGAGAAGGAGACAAACACGATTACTGCAATGTGTCTCCACCACTGTCTGATCATTAAGGATGACGATAAGGGATTTAAATGCCACTCCAAAGACTCTGGCTACTTGGTGGCTGTTTCCAGCATGAGAACCACTAAGAACAGAGGTAGGGCAAGGTGGGAAGTGGGCACACAGGCTGTGTGCAGAGCAGTGCTCCCAGTGGTGATGGGGACAGCTTTCCTCCAAGTATTTCTGAACTTTAAGGCTGGGGATGCTCTCCGTTACGCTGGCTCAATGACCTGGCTTATTAAAAAGAGCTCAGCCTCCACCTCCCACTTCATGCTGATGCTCTGCACTGAGGGCTGTGTGCTGCCGGCTTGATTTGTGGGCACTCCCACAGCACTCAGCCTCGCCGGCAAATTCAATCAACCACCCTCTCAGGAATCACTCCCACAGCCACACAGAGTGTGAGGGATGTTATTGGAGTGGCCAGTTGTGAAAACCTGACCTTCATCCTCAATAACTTAGTGCTGTGAAGCCGACTCCTCCGACATTAGTGAGACTGACTGCTGCTTCCCAAAGATGCATCGATGCCAAGCACACCTTGAGTGCGTATCAGTAATAAGTTACTGGAGGTGCCTCTCAGTTTCTTCATTCAAAAAGCAATCACCCTCCTCCCTTCCCCATGGCAACCGGGGTTCAGTAATCACCTCATCACCTATTCCCAGTTGACGCTGAAACACACGTTCCCAAAGATGGAGAGCTCTGGTCTTCATTAAACCGCAAATATTTGTTACTGCTCAGACAAAGCACCTTCCAGTCTGCCTCGGGATAGACGTCCCCTTCTCCACTTTGAAGGATGGTGGATGGGAGGCATGGAGGAGGTCAATATTTAAACAGCCTGCTAAAGGAAAACCACGCTCTGAGAGCCGGAAAGCCAAATGTTCTGCAGGTGAAACTTCCAACAAAACAAACAAACAAAGGATCAGGAATGAAGTATTGTGCTTTGGCCATCGGGAGGCCTCCTTTCACCTTTTGTTTTCTGGCTTTGGCAAGCAGGTTGACAGCCTGAATTGCCATAGCATTTATGCTACACAGAAGGTATCTTAATTTTGAAGCCAATGCAACAGAAAACATCTAAGCCAGAAATGAAGGTCACCATTTGTTCTTCTGCTGTCATCTCCAATGGCAAGAAAGCAGCTGCCCTGACAGCCAGCTGAGCCAGAGGGAAAGCCAGGGCAGATCCCGGTGCTCACAGACACTGTGAGATCCAGGATGTGACCTCTGGGTGTTAGCAACGATGCTGAGTGCTCACAGCTTTCCTTCTCCAAAACCATTTGCTCTGCACAGTCTTTCCAAGACGTTCTGTGCGGACAGGACAAAATCTAGGCTCTGCATTCTGCTCCAAAAGTAAGAAAATCAATAAATTCGGGGTGATCGCGTGAATTCAAAACTGAAGGATATGAATTTCAGGCTTTTTCCCTAAATGTTTGTACTGCAGAAGTCGTGCTAGTTTGAAGGCATATAGGGAAATATAGGAAAACGGGGGAAATCAAGGTATAGATCACTGCCTGGGGTGATACTCAAGACGCGGAGGAAAAGCAACAACTCTTTGAAGAGGAGGAAGGATGGGAATTCTGATGGTCAGCGAGGTGCGTGCGGCTCTTGAAGGGAATATAAAAACCCTCCGGATAAGAAACCGCACACACAGACACATTGCATGGTGGCACCATCTGCTGGGAGGGAGCAGGAACAGCCGAGAGGAGGAGGGATGGAGGCTGTGTCATTTGTTGCTTCCAAGACAGGTGAGCGGTGTCTGGGGAAACGCGAGTGTCATGAATGACATGAAGTTATACGCAGCCGTAACAAGGAGGGGCCGGTTTGGGGCTGGTAAATTGCTTGATCCTCGCCCAAGTTTCTTGCAAGGCTGCTTTCAGTTCCATGCCTCGTACATTTGATATCTGGATTTAACCTCCAGGGCCACATGTTGCTGTGGCTCTTGGAGAAGCGATAATCTTCTCCGTGACGTTGCCGGTGCAAAGATCCCTAAGATGATATGAAGTTAAGAGGAAGTCCTGGGTCTTCCAGCAACAGCTCAGGTTCCATCCCATCCCCGAATCGTGTGGCATTCGGTAAGCAGCTCCATTTAAAGAGTAATGGCAAATTAAAAATCTTCTTGAAAAGAATCCAGCATTTGAATCAGTCTCCGGACTCTCCCAAGAAGGGCCGTTACGTTTAATTCCCGTTCTTCTGCAGCATATATCAGATAGACAAATGGAGAGGGCTTTTTTTAGAGCTCAGCTTTGAAATCCTGCTGATGTCTCAGCAGAATCAGTGCCCCGCATCCCCTACTGCCAGAGAGCACAGCAGTGTGTCTTCAGGAGGAGGATGGGGATTTTCACAGGGGTTTTTGATGGAACAAAAGTGGGTTGCTTTCATCAACATAATGACAGAATCTCCATTCCATCTAAATAGAACCTGAATTATTTATAGATGGGCCACTTCGGCCACTAATTCTGCAAGGAAATTCTGGATCCCACCCCATTCCCCAGCTGGAGATAAAGGCAATTTGGAGATGTTCCCATGATTTTGTGATGATTTTGAACAGCAGCTCCGCCCCACACACAAGCCCAGTGTCTCCTGTGGGTCAGAGATGTGGATTCCATCCCTTCTGTCAGCTTCCATTTATGGAGAGAAAGACCACATCTCTGCTGTGAGCTGCACTCTGATATCAGAGCTTAAAAAGCAAACAGCAGAACTGCACATTGCACGACCTCATAAACTGCAGAACGATGCTAAAATTGCGTGTAGCAATGGCTCTGGTTTGGCTGCAGCCACCACTGAGGACCATGTTCTGCAGTTTTATTTCTGCTTTTAAGAGCATCAGAAAGGTACTACAGGAGATTATTTGTGTATCAGTTATGGTGCTGTTTTGGTACTTTGCTTGTCAAATAAACAGAGGGGCACAAGCCAAACTCCATGGCACTGCATTTTGCAAAC
This sequence comes from Pavo muticus, assembly GCA_016647715.1. Classification (NCBI taxonomy): domain Eukaryota; kingdom Metazoa; phylum Chordata; class Aves; order Galliformes; family Phasianidae; genus Pavo; species Pavo muticus. The sequence continues at coordinate 2,987,668 of JACDJE010000022.1, read as the reverse complement.
TAGAGGAATATAAATGAAGGGCTTGTAACAACGCTTTGCCAAGGATGCAGAGCCACTACGCATGGAGGTTTAGTGATACACACTTCATCATGCCAATCGATAAAGTAATTGAAATATTTCAGGTAACTCCTTTCAGGTTTTCATTTTCATTAGACGTGAATATTACACACATACTTTCGAAACACTCGAGGGTTGCAGCTCTTAAAATGACACAAAGCCCTGAGCCTTCTCAGCCCCTTTTTACATCTCGGGTCTGTTGGGGCACTTAGAAGCCATTAGTCACCCACTGGTATATTTAGGGAGCTAATGGCTTTCAAAACCCGATCCTTGTGAGCAAAAAGCATTTGGTTGTACGGGATGCATGGAGCGTCAGAACACTGGGCAGTGCAAATACACAGCGGCAGGAGGACACGTACACAATTGCCTGTCCTTGCTGTGTGTGATGCCACGATGGTGTTTAGTGCTGATGGGTCCCCAGCTCCCAGTGAGCCTCACACACAGCGGTCCCCAAATTTGGGCTCCTGTATCACCCAGCCCTCCGAAAATACTGACGTTCTTCCCAGGAAGTCCCCTCGCAGGCTGCGGCTGGGATTCCCCGGCCGGGCACTAGATGGCAAAGCATCCTGAGAACGGGGATTTCACGTCTCCGTTGTCCCCTTCAGAAGGGGCTATGGGAGGTTTGGGGCTTTTTTCAAGCTCCGTCCCAAATAAGGAATTTGCAAATGCAAATGCACGGAGCCCAAGAGGGATGCGAGTGAATGTGTATTCCCGTCCTACCTCCAGGCTGACGAATTTGTGTACAAACGTCTGAAGCTGTTCTCATCGTGGCTGCTCTCCCACTGACAGATCGTGGCCATAGCGCTTCAAATATGCAAACACTGCGCTGCTTCCGGAGAGCCTTGCTGCTAAGGAAGGCGTGCTGCTCCCTGCAACGGGCACAGGACGAGTGAATGTGCAGCACGTGAGCCCTAGTGCCTCCAAAACTCAGTAGGAACCATTGTGCCGCTGGGGTTGCTATACAGGGCATAGAGATGTGGAACTCAGCCCTGGGTGGCCTCCCCAAATCTCTGTCTTTCACCCTGGAAGGCTGCAGCCTCATCCATGCAGCCCAATCCGCAGGGATTGTCACACAGAGGGAGATTCCCACCGCTCCCCATTGCATGTGGGGGATACAGCAGATTTAGGGCCAAGCGAGTGACAGGTCCCCACTATCCACCCGTCGGGTTCTTGTGCCAAATCCCACCTCAGCACACCACTGCATGGCTTTGCAGTGACTTTGGTGCTACGTGGAGCAGCTGCTTCTGCTGGGACGGGGGCTGATGTAGTGTGATGGCAGCATGCTGGGCACGACCACATAGGGCACCCTGCATTTCCCAGAGGGGCGCGTTGCCACTTATGACAGCAAGCCAGAAGGAGCAGAGTCACTGCTCTGCCTATAGACAGCATCACATGGTGATTCCAGACCTTAGAAGCCCTCCAGCCATGTACTTCAGGTGCAGTGGTCCCACCTGTGCACACCTGGACCTCACCTGGGATGCTGTGAGCTCTCCTCTCCCCCCCCCAGGGTCGGTGTCCTTTGCTCACCAGGTTCTGTGCCTGGTGGAAAGGTTTAGTCTGACGTGAAGGCATTGCAAAGGGATCCCAGTGCCAACCGCACTGCTTGGCAAACAGAGGGGAAAATGTGTTAAAAAATGAGACTTCCGTGCATGTTCTCTGTCTGGAATCTGCCCGCAGAGCAACTCACATTTCTCAAAGGGATCCATTATTTAAAACTATTTGCTGAATAACTTCAGAGCATAATTGCAGGGCTGAAGCTCTCCTGCAAACAATTCCTGAGGACATCCAGGCGGCTACGGCTGAGCTCAGCCCTCTCCCTGTGCTCCTTAGCTGTGTGTGGATAAGCCCTGAGTCAGGCAGGAAGGGCAAAAAAAAACCTGTTTACAAATTCTGATCATATGAAAAAAGAGAGATAGAACCTTAAAATTCCATGCTTCTAATGTAACTGTGGCTGAAATAGCCTGACAGGGAGAACTGGGCAGCTCTGGACTCCCACACACATGGTGCATGGCTCTGTTTGAGATATGTATTTCCAATTAGGTCAAATAAGGGGTCCTCCAGCTGCCCCAGTGTCCAAATAGAACTGGGTCCCCAGCAGAGTGATGGGAGGAGCTGCCTATGGAAGCGCTGGGCTGGGTACCAAAGTCATCACTCAGGCCCCATTTCCTGATGAAATCATGAAATAATAGATGTCCAATTAACTGGTAAAGCAAAATGCAAAGAGAAGTATTGCTTACAGAGAGCTGGCATAGTGCCCACTGAGTTATAACGGGAATATTTTATGTGCCTGGGCTTTAGATAACCTATTTCTATTCTCTCCCTTGCTGCCCTTGGGGCTCCTGAGAGAATGTCAGCTTCTTGGAATGGGCTTTTCTCCTCTGACATCTGAAGTCCTCTCCCTGCTTCATCAGGGCAAACAACCACAACTGCTGCTAGACTAAACACAGGCCGAATAGCTGGAGTGAGAGGCCAGGTTATCCGACACAGCCTGCAGCCCTGAGGCATGGGTGTCCTGCTGTACTCGTCTCCACAAGGTGCCTGAGTGGGAAGCAGGGAAACAGCACAGGGAACCAACATCTCTGTATGAGACGTGCAGCGAATGCAGGTGCTCAATGGCTCAGTACCTCCTTGCTTCACACTTCATTTAACCTGCCATGTAACCACAGCTTGAGGCAGCAAACAACCCAAACCATTGAATTGTTGCAGCTGATAACCCACAATATGCTTTCCGTAGTTCCTGGCATCTGTCTGGCCCAAGAACATTCCCAATGCTCAGGAAGGAGCCGTCAGCCCAGGACAACCAGGGGCACAGAGAGCAGTGACTCACTGAGTATCAGGGCATGACCGGGGAACGGAAAACCCTTTGTGTCAATTTCTGAGAGCAGAGAACTGCAAATGCTCAGGAAAGGCAACACAGAGGCAGCCCAACACACTGCCACGCGCAGAGCTTACTTGCATCAGACTGCTGCTGAGACAGTCCAGGTCCACAATCAACAAAGGGTTTCCTATTCCTTCTCTTTTGTTCTAAAACCTCTCATTTTGAGAAGCCTCTCTTTATTTGCAGAGAGCTTTGCTGGGGACAAGAGTGGGATTTGTCACTAATGGGAAGGGAGCCCTAAAAGCTGCTGAAGGAGGCATTGCTTTGCCGTCTCTTAATTCAGCCCCAGTGCCCTGACCCTAAGAGCTGTTTCTGTAGCATGAGAAAAACCACCGCCGTGCTCCCCGCGGAAAAGGAAATGATGCAAGCTGTGGGGATGCAGCTCCAAGCTAGAAAAATCCTGCTCAAATCTCACAGCTCCAGCACACCACGATGGAGCTGCGGTGGCAATGCGGTGTTATCTCCCACTGGGAGCTGCTGCAGAGAGTTCACCCGGATGCAGGCGGCCGTGGGTCCGGCTCTGGATGTGATGACAAACCCCAGGGCACAGCGGGGTGAGGATGCTTGCCTTCCCCTCTGGAGCTGCCCTGGGAGCATGGCACAGCCCCAGTTCTCAGCAGTGGGAGCCTGCGCAGGTGCAGCACCACAGTGAACAACAAAAACCACTGCGGGACAGCTTCTTCCTGCTGGTTCCTGACCTCATCCTCTCTCAAAGCAAACATGCTGCTCTTTAAGGGGGAGATATCCCCTGTTGCTTTGGGCCAAACAAGGAAAGGAGAAAAACAAACACAGCCCCAGCTCCCGCTATCTCTGGTAAGCTGTCTGAGAAGGGTTGGGAAGAGCAATGTCTGTGCCACGTCCTCCAGCCCTGCAGCTGGGCATCAGCGAGCTGCAGCACAGCAGCAGCACCTCACCAGGTCAGGCAAACGTGCATCTTCCCCATTTTATAGGGAAAACGTTGACTTGGCCTCCAGGCTCAGTGCTGTGCAAAGACACAGGATCATAGAATTGTTAAGGCTGGAAAAGACCACCAAGATCACCAACCATCAACTCATCACCATCATGGCCACCAAACCACATCATGAGACACCACGTGACATCCTGGAGGTCAGCACAGACAGCCCAGGAGCAGAAGCTCGGATGATAAGAGAGGAGCAGGTTGCACGGCCACTCGTTGGTCCTCCAACATGTGGGCCCCATCCCAATGGGACTCTTCCTGCCACCTCTCCCAGCACCGCACAGGTCTACGTGGAGCCAGGATGGGGCTGGGAGAGCACTTTGCCTGCAGACACACAGCAGGGATCCCTGCTGCAGAGTGAGAACGGCTTTGTCCAAAGCAAACACCAGCAAGAAAAATACATCACGAAAACACCAAGCTCAGAGCCGAAAACAAAGCGGCCACTTTCCGCGTGTTCTCTCGTTAAACGGCGGTACTGTGAGGAGCGAGTTGGGATATTGAACCAAAACGTTCCAATACAGGATTTGTCTCTGGCAGCTGGGCTGTATTGGAAATTTCCTTCCAAAAGCACTGCCAGAAAGAAGCTGACACTGACAACAGCAACCTAACCTATGCTGAAACCTCTTTCTTATTCACTGAGGGGAAATAAACTTACAAAACACACCACCTTGTTGTCTCTAGTTGTCTTTTCAGATTAAGCTGACAAACCCAAGAGCCAGATTTTAGCTGGTGTCTCAATTCCAAAGGCAAACTGTGCAAGCAGGCTGTTTCCCCATTACAAATAAAAGCATTACTTCCAAACCTGCAGACTTTCCAAAAGTGAGGAACTGCATCCAAGCACGCTGACCTTTTTCTAAGCTCTAAAAAATGTAATAAATGCAAACTGCAACAGCATCTGGAGCCTGCCTCAACATCTTGAATTCACATTCTCATTTGCTGATGACAAATGCTTTGCATTTTTCTTACCTTTTTATTTTAACAGATTTGCTCCCAGAAACCACTGCGTAGAGCAATGGCTGTGCTGGAGGACCCAATGTGGGGATGTGAAGGGGACCATAATGCAGCAGCTTCATCTTGCTGCTGGGCCTCCATCTGCAGCTGTGTGGTGGAACAGAAGCACAGCTTGTCCTGTTCTTACAAAGGGCTTTTGGTTACAGAGTGGCTCCTGGCACCTCAACTTTCCCCAGGAAAGCCCTAGCACACAATGCAAAATTAACTCCAGAAATGCAGTACCTGCAGGATAACTTTGAGCATTCCTCCCACTGCTGCAGTCTTGGAAGAAAAAAATTGGTTATATCCCAGAAAGTTCAGATATAAGGACTGAAAAGGAAAAGGGAAAACCAATACAGTTCTGATTCCATCATGTTGAAACAGGGATTAGTGGCAGCTCTCAGCCCCTCTAACTGGGTACCTGCTACAGAGCCCAGACCCACACTGTGAGGACTGAAGCTTGTAGCAGCTGTGTCTGCTGTGCCCTCAGCTCAGTCCTTGGCTGCTGACAGCAGCTGGAACAGGAATATAACAAGCTGCTGGCCTGGGGACATGGAGCTGGAGGGACACCCACAGCTGCTGACGGAGTCCGGCTGTCCCACACCCACTGCAACAACCACGTGGAGGTTGCACAACATGAGCATCCCCAGGGCAACAGCAGAGAATGGAGCTGTGTCACAAGGGGAGCAGCTAGTCTGGGGGTGAACTGGTATTGGATACCTGAGTGATGCTTCTTTGGGACCCCACCACGCACAGCATCACCCAGCGCTTGGGAAACACCGCCTACACTTCATTCATCGATTCCCCATTAGCTAAAGGTCACTGAAGCCTTTGTAAAAAAGCTTTACACTCTCAGCACGATTATTCTAGATGACAAAAATACTTCTGATTTACCCAAGAGCCAAAATATATTTAGTCTGAAATCAATAAGGCATGTAAAGGTTGAGTGAGGGGAAATAGAGATGGATAGAGGGGCCCAACACCACTGAAGGGTCAGTGGCTCCATCCCTCCTGCCCACCCATCCCCTCTCTGGGTCATGCTGCTTCTGCAAAATAATTCCTCATGGCATTTCATCCCAGTTAGAGCTGCTGCTTCAAAGAAGAGAGCCAGCCTGTCCCTGCTCTGGTTGGTGACCTGGGGATGGCTTGATGTGGGATCACCTTCCCATAGAGCCTAGGGCTCTGACCCTGCACCCCGTATCAGAGTTCCTCGCGCTCTCCCTGCTCACCTCAGCCCCCACAGCCCTTCCACCCCCCCGCAGCACATCCCAGCTCCCTCCTCTCCCCGCTGACCACACTTTTGGCCATGCTGCCTCTCTGACACACACCATGCTGGCTCATCCCTATCCCTGGTCCTCCCATTTTTCCACAGAGAACTGTCCAGGATCCAACCAAAACAAGAGGCGATCCTGGGCACATTCTCTTCCACCCATTTTGAATTCTTGCCGTGACAGAGAAAAACACTGCAGCTGCAGCTTCCCTGCCTCAAAACGCAGCTCTGCCAGGGCCAGGTGTCATCCATCCACCCCAGGCACCAAACACAGCGAAGGCACTGCCCAGTGGGCCAGGACATCTCCTCACTTGGTTAACACGTGGGTCAGATGGGGCTGGGGGTACACTGGCGTCAGTCTGGCGCTCAGATTCAGCACAGACTGAGGATAAGAACCTGAGACACAATTGTGAAACTCTTCACTGGGGGAAAAGCAACGCTTCAGTGCCCAGGGACATCGCAGCCGGCTGAGCCCCTCCGCTTTGCCCAGCCCTGGGGACACCCAAGGACACCACGCATCACAGACAGCCCTGAGGCACGCACTGCGCCTGGAGGCCAGCCAGCGACAGAGCTGTGACCTCTGAGCCATCCCCCAACTGGGTTTTGCCCAGTTTAGAGCTGCACATGGAAAACATGCCCTCACCTCAACATCATGGCATGAAGAGGATGTAGGCCACGGTGAGAGCCCCCAGGGTTTGGCATGTAGTCACATCATGGGAAACTCCTGCTGCTCCACATTCCTTGGAATCACCATCTCCCCAGATCTCACAGATGGAAAGCTGAAGCAATAAGCAGCAGCCTTAAGGTGTAAAGCAGTGAGCAAAGAGCAGCACAGCCACGCACCTGGCGGCTGCCCCCAGGACAGCTGCTAGCATCACCACGCCGTTCTGCTGGCATTGCTCCATGTGCACCTATAGGTTAAGCTGTAAATGATCTCCTTCCATGCAGCTCTCAGAGCCTCTGGTATTTTGTAGCAGCTATTAATTTTTCAAGCCAAGGGAAAGGCTCATCAAAAAGCCAACAGAAATGTGACTGTAAACTTCCTCTCCCCCCCAAGGTCATGCTGCTCCCAACAGGAACCAAGCTGAGCTGCCATGGCTCCTCCACTTCCTTCTTTTTTATTTTTAATTACTTTATTTTAAGCCATTTCTGAAAGATGCACAAAAGCCAAACCACAGCAGGGCTGGGAAGACACTGGGCTGTGACATCAGAACTGCAGGGAGGCAGCGCGGCACACAGGGGGATGAGTAGCTGGAGGGGCCCTGCTGTTGTGGGAGCCAGGCTGGGAGCAGCAGCCCACCCAGCAGCAGCAAAGCCCAGGTGCAGCTAACAGGCTCCAGCTTGGCCTCTGCAGAGCTGCCACAGCCCCGGCATTGCAGGCAGACCTGGACCCACTGCCCAACATCGCTGCTCAGCTCTTCTGCAGCCAAATGCCAGCCAGCCCCTGCGGGGACAAGGGTCAACCTCCACAGCCCAAGCTGTATCCTTGATTAAAGCAAACAGAAGAACTACTTTAGCTCTGCTTCAGACCATGCACTGCCCACTTCCGTTTCTTCCCCAAACAGGCATTGCTGTCCTCATTAAATCCCATCTTTCTTTTTCCCCTACTCCTGATGAGGTTTCCTAGTGCAGGCAAGCCTTTACCTTGGAGCCACCTCGTTTGCCTGTCCCGTCATCACACCCCGCACCCTTCCTGGCACTGCTCAGCACCACGGCCACACGCAGCCCTGCCAAGTCACCGGCCTTCCCCGTGCTCTGGCTTACATAAGGAGGAACAAGCTGGCTTTTCTTCGCCACCCCTTCAATGCTGCCATTCATCCCCTGCCCTCCACCCTCCCAGTGCCACCTTGAGGGATTCAAAGCACACAGCCAAAAGCCTTCAAGCATGATCCGAGGGCCACTTTTTACTCCATGATCATCAGCATCTGTGGGTGTCCACACGTGGTGGCTTTGTCACCAGAAATGAATGAAAGGGTTAAAGCGAAAATGACTGAGATTCAAAGGAACCCACATGGTTAAGGACACCCCGTACCCTGGCAAAGCCGTGCCACTGCTCAAAAAGCAAAGAGCCCTGGAGCATGAAGGGGCTGTGGGGCTGGGTTGCATACCTTGTGCCATAGCATTGAGCAAGGGACCCCATCTGTCACATGGCTGCAAAAAGACTTCGGCTGCAATGCTGAGCAAGCACTAAAGCTGGTCTCAGTCCTACCTGGAAACATCTCAGCCAAACCCCTGGATATTTTTGCATCCACACATCGGTTCTGCCTCGTTGGGCACCAGGCTTGCTTTGGCCAAGTGGTCAAAAGCAAGCCAGAGGGAGAACAGGACGTAATTTTGCAGGCTGAGCATGAAACAACAGAGCCAGGTTTATTTAGACACAAATAGGCCACTTCAAAGCATTTTTCTGCCTCTTATAAAATCAGTTCTAGCATCAAAACCATCTAAACTCACAATTTCTAGCTCTCTTCTGACTTCAGGCCAGCATGCACACTGCCTGCCCTCACCAGTCATTCTGCCACTGACAAATACTGAATTCCAGCTCCTTCAGAAAACTGGGGGGAGGAAGCACGGCTGGTTTAAACTCTTTGTCTTTCTCTCCCCCCTACTTACTCTTTTACATCATCAGAACAGAGCAAGAAACCCACAGAAAAAAAAAATGCACATTCCTAGAGCTGGAGGCTCTGTCCAAGTCCCCCCAGTGGCCTCACCACAAAGCTCAGCGCAGCCCGGGTTGCCTTTGGCTCCTTCACAATACATTCACAGCAGTGGGAGGGTGGGGAGGAAGGCTTCAAAAAGAGGAAGCAGCAAGGAGCAGGCTGTGGGGAAGCAGCAGCACAGCAAGCCCTCTCCATGTGAGCCTCACTGCTCCTCTCTGCAGGCACTTAGGAGAATGGCTTTGGCTGGGTATGGGTTTGCAGACGCTGAGATGGCTTAAAGCAAACGCAGGCCGGGCTTGACAGGGTGACAGCCCTCTCCCACCACCACCCTTACCACTCAAGCTCTCCTGAGGGTGAAGCCATGAAATATGCTCTGCCTGGGACAAGCTGCAGCCGTGGCTCGTGGGGTGGTGCAGGTGAGGATGCAGCTGCAGCCGGTTTGCAGGATGAGCATCACGGGGGCCCTGCAACCGAGCACGGCTCGGAGGGGGCAGGATTTGGTCAAGAGGCACAGGGGAAGCAGCTGGGAGGAAGTTTGCATAGCTCGGGCGATGCGGTGCTCATCAGCACATCTGCGCTGCGTTCCCAGCTGCCCACGTCTGCAAATACTAAACATCAATTAAATGGAAATTAGAAGAGGAAAAAAAAACAAACACATTGTAAAGACAACAGCCGAAAACATCCACGCTGTAACTTCGAAGAGCGAGATGAACCCACCCTGAAGAAATGTAAATACTGCAGGAACCAACAGACTCCCGGGATTACTCATTACAGCAGACGAGAGTCTCAACATCTTTCTGTTTTGCAGCAATTAGCTTGTAATTGAAAAAAAAAAATTGAAGAGATCAACACTTTTCTATTATTAGTTTTAAATAATGACTCATAAACAAGCACTTCCTTTTTCCCCAAGCTGTGAAGATCTAAGCACTAAAAATCAGATCATGGCTTCAGGCTCATTTAAACTGCAAATATCTCTGCAGAAATTACAGGAGGGTGCTGTGAATACAATCAGAGGCAGATTCTTCGCTCCTAGCATGACTATTAGCTATTACCTTTCACTTAAAGATTAAGAAGCTTGGTGCAGCACATTCACCAGGAGGAGCACACAATGCTGAGACAACACACGTGTACAGAGGTTGGAGAAGCGAGGAGACGGAGGGGGAACGTCACACCTCCTGCTGGTCTCTGAGCAGAACAAGGAGGCCAGCTCCAAGGCAGCTGCCCAGAACACAAGGCTGCTTCCCAAGGCCTGGACCTTCATCTTTTTCACAGCTCAGGAAAGTAATCAAGCATTCCAGCTCCCTGCCTGATCACAGAGCAATTCAGAGAGAAGCAGATGCAGCTGATGAGACGCAAAGCCTGTCTCCAAAAGCTGCATCCTTTGGGAAGCAGCCCGCAGGCACTGAGCACAGTGGGTCACCGTCACTGCTGCAGCATGGCCCAGCAAGGCAGGTGATCAAATCTGCATCAGCCAGTTGGTACAAACAGAAATGCAGCAGAGGAGGGCACAGCACCACGAGCAGTAGCTGGCACTCTGAAAACAAATGACTTTAGAGATCGCCTCGATGCACGCCAACTGAAAGAAATCTTTCAGCTTTTCTTCACCCAGGGGTAAATATCCACAGCCTGCCATGTTCCCCTGCAGCACTGGGAGTTGTGTTATATCCCCATTGCTGCAAGTGACCTGCGCCGAGCACAGCAGACACCACATCACAGAAGATTCTCCAAGCCAGCAATGCAGAGGCTGAGCAGACGCAGCGTTTTGTACAGCACAGCTCCTCCACCACGCTGCTGGAAGTGGAAGCAGTGCAGAGGCACCGGGCTGGCCCTCTGCACATCTGAATCACCTCACGGACCTCAGCCACTTCCCTCCTGTGATCTTGGCTGTGAGCTGCGTGCCTCACCGCAGTACGACTGCCCAGGCACTGACTGACCATCTGCTGGGCTCCCAGCCCTGAGGAGATCCGAGTGCTCTGCAACGTCACAAACAGCCCTGAGACGACACACAGAGGCAAATGCATCAGCACTTTTTAGGTTCTTCTTTCACTTCTTTTTTTATTCCTTCCTTTCCTTTGCCACAACACACACTTCGTATTAAATATCTTAAATATATTAATCTTAAAAAAAGTATTAATAAAAAGCTACTGAAGGACACGGCTGGCAGAGTGACCATGGGCAGCGACCCACTGCAAAACATGGGGACATTAAAAAAAAGGAAACCCAGAAAACAATGATAAAAATACTGGCATTTTTCCCATATGCACAGCTGGATGGAAATATCCTGAACTTGGCATTACTGCTAAAACGGAAGGGGAAGCGGTAGAAAAAATATATTCCGTTGTACCAACCTGTATGGAGAAGGGAGGTAAGAGCAAAAAATGAGGAGGCTTTAAACATTTTTGGTATTTCAGACGTTCCCTCCCACACCCGCAGCCCAATCACTTTTAGTCTTTAAGCAAGTTTTCTGGCTTGGGGTAGCCAAAGAGTACAAAGTCTGCCTCATAAAGCTTGTAGAGCTGCTGCCTCCAAGCCAAGGGGATTTTAGCAAACCAGTCATCCTCCCAGCTGCTGGCAGTCCTGTTCCGGTAGCTGGGGGGGAAGCGGAGCAGCCTGTCCACTTTGAGAAGCTGCAAGAGATAAGCAGCATCCTCATCCAGCGTCTCCAGCTTCCCAATGAAATCATAGTCTATCTGGCACGGGTGGCACAGCCGGTACACCTGCCGCCAGTGCTCGTTGAAAGGGGCCATCTTCTCTGTCCTGGGATCCAGTAAGTACTGGATGAAGTCAGAAAAGGAGACTTTGAGGCCCGCCCCGAAGGCCTCGCTAACAGAGGTGGGAAGGTTGGTATGGTTGGAGTACAGCTTTAGCATGGGGATGGCAAAACGCCGGTAGAACTCCTCGTTCTCCAGCTCAAATTTGCTGCGAAAGGCAGAGATGAGGCGGACAAAAGGGTCCCTCACGAAGAGGAACTTCGTGTACTTCTTCAGTTTGATCTTCATGAGATGCCGGGAGAATTTCCCTTACCGACGCCAGAATTTGTTGAAAGTCAAGTGGGTGCTGGTATTGTGGACGTGCTCCCGTGGGATGTCCAGGGGGTTCCGGTATGGGACCCCTTGGTCCAGCAGGCTCTCACTCAGCACAATCATCACCCGCTTCCAGTTGGTGCAGGCTACCTTGGGGACGTAGCAGTAGATGATGCCGTGGCGGTCATCCACAATCAGGTGGTTGAGCTCGTAGTTTGGGATGTCATCAAAGGAGCGCTCTTTGGTGGGGAAGGCAAAGCTGGAATTGGCACAAAACTCCCGCAACGTTCTCTGCCTCTCTATCTGCAGCTTCTCTTGGTCCAAGCTGTTCCTGGCATTGTGCGTCGACCAGTCATAGCCCCGTATGTTCTCCTCCAAATTGCTCACCACAGGTTTGTTGGAGCCCTGGACTAGCAGCTGCTCTGTCTTTCGGGAAGTAGAGCTGTTCTGTTTCAGGCTTGAACTAAGCAGCTTTGCCAAAAACTCATCCACCTCTGGCAAGGTTTCCCAGTCCCCACCTGCAGTGATACCGGGGATGGCCTCTGGGGAATGCGGCCTGGAAAAGGACGTATGCAGGTAGAAGTGAGCAGTTCCCACGTTGTCCCAGTAGACGATGATCAGAAGGATCATGAAGATGGAGACCAGCACCACAGAGAGGCGGAGGAGCCGTGCTTTGGTCATCCTGACAGCTACCACAATAGCTGGCCTTCCCATGGATTCACCTCCGGCTCGCAGAGTGAGGGCTGGGATCCTGCATGGTGCTGCAGACCATGAGCCTGGAAAGGAACCAGAAATAAAGTTAGTCAATCTCTTAACTACTTTGGTTTAGAGAGAATGACCTTGCATGATCAAGGCTCTGCACAGGGCTGACCATCCCACGGTCTTGCACAGGAAGAGCTGTTTGCTCCCTGAGTACCTACAATGACCACACAGAGAAGCACCAATTCTCTTGAAGGCAAAGCCCGACCTTCCCTCTCGCTGGTACTCCCTTGGCAGTTTTAATAGCATCTGGTTCTGCAACAGGACATATGGGGTCATCAGACCTCAAACTATCCCAGGGACAGACCACAGCCTTCAGCTTCTGCTCCAGCTCTCACTAGCTCCTCTCCTGGAGGAGGAAAAGCTGCACTTGTCCTGTGAATCAGGGGACACTGTCAGGGGTGGACATTTGGGCTCCCAGAGAGCTAGCCTGAAATTCACTTGAAAGCTCTGATTTTCTGTCCAAAAGGAGACATAACACGTTACAAGTTTACTCATTTCCATAGCAACGAAGGTTTGCTCATCAATCCCCAGCTTCTTGAATCACACGATTTCATCAGAAGTTCTGTTTCCATTTAAAAATAAATAAACAAGAATATTAACATTTCAGGCCTGAAGTTATCGGAGGGAAGTGTAGGAGTATTAAAAATCCAAAGCTATACACAGAAATAGGCAGAACCAACTACCTTGCAGATCTCCTTGATTTTAAGCATATCTAACACGTCAAGCAAGAGGGCTCGATCCATGACTTCAGCTTTTGGGATCACACTGTGGTCTCATCTCCCCCATAAAGACACTCTGAGCCACTGTGCTAAAAACAAAAGCCTTATCAGAGTTATAACCACGTAGGCACATTGCCTCAGTGGCTAAAGAAGGCCCGTGTTGACAGAACATCACTGACTGAACGCTTCGTTTCATCTAATCTGAGTGAAGGTACCCAGAGGATGTCACCTCCACCACCTCTCTTGGTAACTACTGCATTTTGTCAAGGGCAGCAATTACACAAACAGTTTTCCTGTGAAAACCCACAGGGACACAACCCCAGTAACAGCCAAGCATCAATAAAAACCTGAAAGGATGATTACTTTTAACCAAATTGTTTCTGAGATTCAGGATGCTCTGGTAGATCTCTGTCCACGTCTGGACTGTGTGCAAGTCAGTAACTCTTCCCCAGCTTAACATATTATTTCTGTCACCGTCACCCCTACCAGCTCCTGATCTCCGTAGGCAGGTGAGAAATCACTGTTACATGATCCTTCCTGGAGGGTGCAGAGATTTCTTCACATGCCTGTCGGATGAACACAAAGATGTTCCCTCCTCACCACCAGGTTTGAGGTTCGACAGTCCCAACAGCCCTAAAACGCCCCAGCATTGAGGAGCAAAGACTGACAGCTGTGGAAGAATAATGCAGTAAAGCGAGGAGCAGCTCTATGACGTTTTGAGAGAGAATCCAAGGTCTGCTGTTTCACACAGACTATCTGTGAGGGTTAGAACCAAAAGCTAAGCACAGAAGTGGGCACCCCACAGTCCCGGAGAGATTATTCCCTAGCCAGTTCAGTTCACACACAGTTCTTGGGCAGCACCAACCCTATGGTGTAAATGGATGCAAAGAACCCCCAGAGTCCAGATATGCAGTACCCACTGCTCCCTCTGGGCAACATGCTCAGCACCTTTGTAAGCTACAGAAGCCTAAAATTGAGTCACTTGTCTAAAGGGCCTCCCGCATGGCTGTGTTTATGCCTCAGGGACACCAGATTTTAACAAAGAAAGTCCTGATTTCAAACACTAGAGCAAAAGCATCAGACCAGAATTCACTACTGAACAGGAACAATATCAAAGTGTTAACTCACTTTGTCCTAAAAGATGTAAAATGCAGAACTGGGGTTTGGGATTTTTCCACCAATATATTTATTTGCATTTTGGAGGTAGGGAGAGCCAGAAATTCAGCGTGGCTGTAGCATACCATGTGGCTTCACACTGCAACACCAATGGCTGAGCTCCTTGGAGTCAGGCTCTTATCCTCCATCTCCAAGGGAGCTGGAAGAACCACGCAGACACAACACACAGCACTCTGCAGAGCAAGAAGCAGGTACTACTCAGCAGTTATTCTCTATGTTTAGCTCATTTAGGATAAGGATGGATCAGACCTAAGAAGAAGCACCCAGAGATGAGCACGTAGTTAAGGAAGGGGAAAATTACATATGTGCGTCAGCACTCCAGGCCAACATCTCAGCCCAACAACAGAAGATAATGGAGTGATGCTGCCAAGCCTACTGCTTGGCACATCTCTGGTTGTGCATTTTGCCTGAATCTGTTCTTGCTTTTGAGACAGTTAGCTGTTCGGGACAGGGAACGCTTCCTATTCTGGATGAATACGGCGCCTGCTGTGTACACAATCCCCAGCACGCTGGGTTTCAGGGTGGCTGGAATGCAGTAAGTCTGGAAAGCTGCAAAGAGCATCCATCCTTTCTTGCCACCTCCCCGTGCCCAGCAGCTCCCACAGCTCCAGGCTGCACAGCAGCCTGCCAGCATTTCTACAGAGCTGTCCCACCCAGCGCAGACAGATTATGCTCTCAGCACCAACAGAAGAAGCCCAGCACTGTGTGTGGCACGGCAAGCACACACATTCCTCTGAGTAAATGGAAGGATGCTCCTCGTTAGAGCCACCCCAATCATATCTCTCCCTCCAGAAGCCCAAGGGTTCGTGCCTGCTTTCCAGGACACAGCACACAGCCACAGCATTTGACTTTCCCAAGGCACACAGCAGAGAGCAGCACAGAATTGAAATGACTCTGCTTCCATTGACTCTGTCAGTGACTGAGAGGAACCCTGGAAAAGAACAGTAGTGCAACTTAATTTCTTCTCCTGAGAAAGCTGCTGCAGAACACAGAGTTACTCTATTGACTATGATACATCCTCTTTCTGAGCACTTCATAAAGGATGCCAGGCTGAAAGCACAAATTAGAGGCCTCTGAGCACATCAGAGGGAATGTGCCTTCATTCTCCCCTTGCCAGAATCAAGAGGAAAACCTCCAGGAGAAGCCAAGAATTTACATTCAAGTTTAACCCAAAGTCACCAGCCAACAAGAATGTGCACCAGGATCCATACAAAGCTGCTTCTGTGACACGATGCCGGCAAACTGGGAACCGGACCAAGTGCTATAATCATCCTACACAGCCTCCTGAACAGCCGTCATGGGATTATCTCCAACCTGAACTTGGCCTGGGGGCAAACCGATGCCTTTTCTCCCAGCCTCAGCCATGAAAGACACCAAGGTGCAAAGTCACCGCTCCCATCCCCTCCTTCACAAGGTGCCACGTCAAATAACCATCTCTCCAGATGGCTCAAAATCCACTTAAACCAGAAATGAAGGGGATGCCTCCCCAGCACTTATTGCAAAAGCTATTGCAGATCTGGCTCCCCGGGGATTTGGAAACCTTACTTGCACTTCGCAGCCAGTTCGTAACTGTTTGTTCTGAGGGCAAACATCAGCTTAAGCAATTCCTGTCTCCTTCTTCCTGTCCTCTCTACAACATATCTGTGCAGCGATGTTCTCTCATTGCAGAAAGTAACTCCAGCTCTGCTCGTTCCTTTGCTGGAGCAATAAGGTCTACAGAAAATAAGAGCTTGCGTACAGATCCATGCTGGAGACAATGGACATAACCCCACTGTTAACAGCACTGTGCCTCCAAAGGCTTCGGCGCAGCTCGCATTTCTCCTCGCTTTGCATCCTCCCAGGTTTGCTCCCGGCTCCCTCTGGGGATGCACAGACACAGCCCAGGCACCGAGCACCAGCTCACCTGCTGCACAGCCTGCTTGCCCACACGTGGGGAGCTGCAGGACATCACGCAGCTTGTTCAGCCTTCACTTCTGAAGGTGGAAAGCAGTGGAATAAGAACTTTTTAAATGCGCAGAAAATAAATTCAAACCAACGCTTCCCCTTGCGGCAACCTGATTCACCAGCAGTCACCACCCACCCCATGCGGCTTTCTTCACCCACGTGCAGAGGAGCACACCTGTTGCAGGTGAGGCTCAGGGAGTCAGCAGGTTGCAGAGCAGTCAAACCAAATGAACCTCTGCATGCATAGGGGAACAAATTCCCCTCATCCACAGCTAATGGACAACGCACCAATAACCAGAACAAACTTCACATTTGGCCATCTCTCAACAGATTGCTGCTCCTAAGCTCTACCGAAATCCAGCATGCTTTGTAGAGCAGGGAAGTTTTAACCTAGGTAACAATGCTCAGCATTTATTGAGTCACATAAATGCATGGTGTAAACGAAAAAAAATACAAGAACATCTTAATTGACACAGTTATGCCACCACAAAGGCGGGTTTGTACAGCCGTGGCAGTGCCAGGCTTCTCTCTTTTAACACCGAACCGAGGAAGTCGCCTTGATAACCCTATTTCCGATGCTTCCAGGAGGAAACAGCCCAAGGGCAGCGTGCTCTGCTCGCTCCTGACCTCCATCCCGAGCTCCGAGCGCTCCTGGCTGCACGAGCGCAGAAGAGCGCAGCGTGTCCCGCTGCCCACAGCCAACGCAAACCTGGAACCTTTGGTGCACGTCAACATCAGCTCCAAAAGGCTCGAAATCAGCACCCTGCGGCTCTCACCGGCTGCGTTCGCCTCGGAAATGCTTTATTTAAGAGCAGTCTTGCAGCTCAAGCTCCGTCTGAAGTTCTGTCTTTAAAGTTTTAAAGCCATCCATCACGGTCCGGGTGTCCCCACTCTGCAGCGATGGCTCAGCTTCTAAAAGCCACGCACCTCGCGGGGACGGAAACCTCCCTCCCCGGGCACCGCTTCCCGGCTTTGAGCCCCAGAGCAGCACGGAGAGCACACAGAGAACTCCGCAGACCCCCACCCGAGGGGCTGGCTAAAGGCCCAGCATCCCCAGCCAAGGGGAAAAGCCAACGTCTGTGCACCGCCGCGCTCACCCACCGCCCCGCCGAGAAGGACGGCACGGGACGGGGCTGAAGCCCACACGCAGCCCCCAGAGACGCAGGGCGGATGCGGGCACGGCGGGGCCGGGCACTGCCATTACCTGCTGCCACCGGGAGGTCCCGGCCGCCCTCGGGACCGCCGCCGCCTTCCTCAGCCCCCGGCCCGGCTGTGCGGCAACGGAGCGAAGCAGCGGCTGCTCCCGCCGGCTCTCCTCAGCAAAGGGCCGCGACGCTGATACCCACGGCCGCCGGCCCTGCCCCGCCCCGCCCCGCCCTGTCCACCCCGCCGTGGGCGGCCCCACGCTCACCTCCCGGGCGGGCAGCGGGGCCAGCGGCAGCGCTTTCCTCCACCCTAGTACTCCAAGGTCCCCAGGTCCTCCAAGACTCCTCCACCTCC